>CM066331.1:82958904-83401404 GCA_033807585.1 Hydrophis major
CCTCTCTCATTCGCAGCTTCAAAGTCTTCTTTGGCAGCAATGTTGTTCTTTATAATTCAAATTCCAGGGTACCTTGTATTGTTGTTTTTCCAGTTCTATCCAATCAGCCAAAAACTTTCTCTTCTTATCTTCCTCCTGCACATTCTTTTCCAGTCGAGTTCTTCTTTGAGGTGGCCATTTCTGACCACACCTGCAACTGCCTTCAGGAAAGGGAGTAATGGCCAGCTGGGGAGGAGAGATGTGCCTCTCCTTGACCCTGCTAGCAGTCTCCCCCTTCTTCACCACCTCTACGGGGTGGCTTAGCCCCGAAACCAGCCGGCTCGGAGCGCTCCAGTGGTGAGTGAAACTGCGCACAGTCGCAGATTTTGGTCTGTCACTGAAGAAGCTCAAACCGGATCCTCGGGAAATCATTTTCATAAAGTTACCCTTCCACCTGAACCTGGATGCCATCAATAGGAGTGAAGGTCAATTTGAGGGTCTTCATTTTTTAAAATCATCCTTAATAATGTCTTTGTAAAAAGTACAAACAGTACTTTGGAAGAAGACCAAATGTTGCAAGATCCAAACTGGGTTGGTCACCAGGAACCAGAGGTTTAGTCCTCTAAACTTTTGGATTCATACTGGAGCCCAACCTCAAGAAACTTCTCTCTACCAGAATGTGTGCTTTGGACTATTCTATATGCTGTATTTATGCAGTTGTATTATGTATGGTATTTATGTGGTCTAGGACAGACATTCAATTTTGCAGCTACTAAGATTGTTGGCTGTGCAGGTACAAAGATAGCCAGGGAAAAGATTGAAGTCTAAGAAATGGATCCCTTGTCAGTCAACAGGAGTGATGATTTACCACTAACTTATCAGGTACTTAGGAGCCAAGGAAACAACAGCCAATCACTGGCCATCAATGCATGGATCAACTAATAGGAAGTCACCACATAAATATGATGCATAGAATAACCTAAAGTACACATTCCAGTATAGAGAAGTTCCCTGAAAAGGACGTGTATATTGGCCTTCATTTGTAACACCAAATGTTTTTTTATTTATTTTATTTGGTTTGTCAATTGCTTACAAGATAATAGGTATAAGTAAAAACATAGTTATGAATACATGGATACATATAAGAAAAATAAAAGAAACAATAGGACAGGGACAGTAGGCACGTTGGTGCACTTATGCACACCCCCTATAAACCTCTTAGGAAATGGGTGAGGTCAATAGTAGAAAATCTAAGGTTAAAGTTTTTGGGGTTTGGGGAAGAAACGACAGAGTCAGGTAGAGTATTCCAGACATTGACCAGTCTGTTGCAGAAGTCGTATTTCCTGCAATCAAGTTTGGTACAATTAACTTTGAGTTTGTATCTATTGTTTGCTCTTGTATTGTTATGGTTGAAGCTGAAGTATTCATTGACAGGTAGGACATTGCAATATATGATTTTATGTACTATACTTAGATCGGACTGAAGGTGGTGAAGGTTTTCTACGTCTAGAATTTCAAGTCTGGTGGCATAAGGTATTCTACAACGAGTAGAGGAGTGGAGAACTTTTCTTGTGAAATATTTCTGGACTTTCTCAACTTGTTAATATCAGATACGTAATGTGGGTTCCAGACTGATGAGCTATGTTCGAGTATTGGTCTAGCAAATGTTTTGTATGCTCTAGTTAGTCATGTAATATTACCAGAGAAAAAGCTACGTAAGATTAGGTAAACAACTCTTAACGCCTTTTTGGCTATGTAGTTACAGTGGGCTCTAGCACTTAGATCATTAGAGATCCTTGAAAGAGTTTGGATCATCAACAAGGTCTTGACTATTCAGCCTATATTTTATTTTCTGATTTCTTTTGCCAATATGTAAGACAGAGCATTTATTTGTTGAGATTTGAAGTTGCCATTTGTTTGACCATTCTGATACATAGGCGAGGTCTTTTTGAGGTCTCATTGTCTTGGGTCACCTACAAGAACTACAAGAATCAAATAGAAGCCAGCAAGACTGAAATTATTATTTTTGTAATAATCTTTAGATTAAAATTCCAGAAAATCTAATTGATGAAAACAAGAAGCACAATTGGAGGCAAAATGAAGCTTTATTTGACTTTGAAAACAAGTATTTAAGTTACTCCTGCCTTTAAAGAGAATTGGTCTAGACAAGCGTTCCTGGCCTGATGTCCTTCCTATGCAATGGAACTACATTTCCCAAAATTCCTTTGTATTCACCAGCTAGGAACTGTGGGAGCTGATGCTCTAAGACAGGGGTGTCAAACTGGCAGCCCATGGGCCAGATACACCGCACAGGCCATACCCACCCCTAGCTCCGCAAATGGGGAAAACACCACAAAACACGCTGGCAATGTGACGTAGCGAGTTTGACACCTATGTTCTAAGAGGACCAAAGGGTGCCAAAACTGGGGAAAGGTAATTAAATTCAACCAGCTCCTGACAATTTTTGCACTGCTGTCAAATTCCTCTTTATTACTTGCATTACTCATGTTATTCCCTTTCATGTAAAGCTTCAGCCTGGAATGTAGGAGTTAATTACTGTATATCAGTTATTCTGCATTATTAAAATTAGTGAAGAATATTCTTTTTTAAAAAATCTGCTAAATATGTTTTTTTAAACATCTCAGATAACCAAGTTCAAATTGAGTTCATTAACTGCTGGTTTTAATTGTCCTCACTGGGAGTGTCGGGACTGGGTTTCACCGACTGATTTAATTTCAAGTATTCCACCCACATTACATCCTAGCTTCTTCACCAACCCTCTCAATGCTATTGAAGCCTGTCCCCACTCCACATTTTTCCTCTTCTGGGTTCTGAACAATTCTGGACAAGATCAGTCGGCATCAAGAGAAAAACACTTCAAAATGTACATAAATCTCTAGTTGTAAAAGTTGCTTTTAATTTCCATCTATTGACTATTATCAGCTGAATTGCACTTACTTGTAGATTAATCACTTTGATGTGTCATTGCCACTGATGCAGAGAAGGTACCAAAACAGTAAAAAAAAAAATTAAAATAAATAAAAAGGTTAGGTGTTGTCTTGATTTATTTTCCCCAAAATGCTTCTGGAAAATAATTATTAAAAAAGGAATGCTTCATATTTTTTTATGAATGTACATGCACACTGCTTTATCTTTGCCTGTTTAAATTAATGGTAACCAAAATAATGGGGAATTTTTTCTTTTGCACAAAGTAATGACATAACCATATATCCAGAAGAGCTTGCTTAACTGACAAGTATTTGCTATGGAATTAACATAAATGAATGAATAGCCTGTTGAGGTCAGAATCCACAGTAGACTATGAATTTCTGGCAGGCTGATGACCGCAACCTCTGAAACATTGTTAAATTTAAACAAGGCTTAAATTAATCAGAAAATATTATATTCTTTTCCATAAACTGCAGAATAACATATTGAACATGCCAAATAACCTCAAATCTTATCTGATGATTTACTTTGATGAATTCTATTAACAGATTTAACAGATAATCAGAGTTGAAAGGGACCTTGTAGGTCATCTAGTCCACCTCCCCCACCCAAGCAGGAGACCCTATACCATTTCTGACAAATGGCAGTCCAATCTCTTCTTGAAAGTCTCAAGTGATGGTGCTCCCACAACTTCCAAGGGCAAGCTAGACCAACTGAAGTACAGCAAAGAGAATTTTCTTACAAAGCCATCTTATAGTTGCCCTACTTCAGCAACCATTACACCTGAGATAAGTCACAGTAGCTTTCTAGATGTTGCTGAACCTCTCCATTGTTACTCTTTGCTAACATGACATTGACTAATGTGAGGGTTGATTGATATGGCTGTCCAATAACAACTCACCGCCAACCCCCACATTACTTAGCTAATGTAATGGAATTGTGTTGCTTTGCCAAAACAGAATAAAATGTAATAAGCTAAGCTGTGGAGGGGGTGGACAACAGCAACAGCTGGGAATGAAAATTAGCACCACTGTTTATAAAACAAGTTTGTAATCAGGTAAGCCAGTAACAATGTTGACCACCGGAATGAGAAACAAGGATGCCAGTGGAACATCACAAAGAGTAGCCTGTGCTCAATTTTGCAAACAAGGCCTGCAGAAGAACCTATAGGATCTCCTTCAAAGCTTTCTAAAGACTGGAGATTAGGAGAGCAGTAGATAATGCTTGCAGTTTTGAACATAGTCACCAAATAGCTGGAGATGATCCTTTATTTGCAAAAAAAGAGAGAGAGAGAGAGAGCCAGAGAGAGGAGGAACTTAAAGACAACTCAGAGGCCCATATAATATTCAATATACCTTGGTGGACAGATGTTTAAGGGTACAGTGTTCTAGTGGCATACTCAGGGTTTCTTTCGTACTATCCTTACCAATGGGCCAGTTTCACATGAAGAAGGTAACACATACTAGGAATCAAGGAATATGGAGCTTTATAGGTTAAACTCACTTGGGAATTTATTGGCAATCAGGGTAGGACCCACAATACTAGTCATATAAGACTGCAGTGATTCTTACTCGTCCTAAGCACATTGCTGTATTCTGCAGCAACTGTAGTTTATGAGTGGTCTTCAAAATCAGCCCCATGTAAAGCACGTAATAGTAGTTTAAGTTTTTAGTGGTGAGGACACAAGTTTTTTCCTTAAGTGATACCCTTCAAAATGGTGGTTGGAGGGGAAAGAAGTGTTGCACAAGAAAAGGAAAGGAAGAAATACCCTACCCCAGAGCAGGTATGCCCTGCTAGAAATTCAATGGGTCTTAATTGTTCATTCAAACTCAACCGTCTCCCCCATCCAAATATTTTGCATTAGAACAAAGCTCATAATAATATATTGTTTCTGAGAAAATGCATTCAGCAAATGCAAATAGACTAAATTTGCATTCAAATGTAAACTGATTGAATTCCCCATCATCATCATCACCACCATTATCCAAAGTACCCTAGGCAAAAAATCTGGGGTTTTATGAAATTGTTAGTTATCAAGTGTATTGTTATTTTGTAGATTCCTACCATGCAGCAAAGGCCTCTAAACAGAAACAGTCAGTTTGGTGTAGTGGTTAAGGCACCAGGCTAGAAACTGGGAGACTGTGAATTCCAGTCCTGCCTTAAGCACAAAGCCAGTTAGAAATCTAAGGCCAGTCACTCTCTCTCAGCCCTCTGAAGCAGGCAAGGGCAAACCCCTTCTGAAAATGCTGCCAAGAAAACTTCAGGGGGTTCTCCAGGAAGTTGCCAGGATTTAATAGTTACTTAAAGGCACCAAAATAAATGGTATCAAGCAGGGGTGGGATTCTACCAGTTCGCACCTATTCACTAGAACCAGTTGTTAACATTCTAAGCAGTTCAGAGAACCAATTGTTAGAAGAAATTACTGGCCTAATCCTGTAAGAAAGGCAGGAAGGAAACATTCTGGTGTTGCTTACAGAAACTGCCTGTCATGCCCCTGGTGGAGACTGACTCTGAGGAAGAGAAGGAACAGCCAACAGGGAGTGGGAGTGTGGCTCCAAAGGTGGTGGAGGTGGCTAGGGAAGGGCAGAGGCCAGCTGAGCAGTCAGAAGAGGATCCAGGCCCATCCCCTATCCATCCTAGGTCACGCAGGGAGGAAAGGATCAGGGAAAAGTGAGGTCTACTCAGGAGGAGATTACCATGATCCTCCTTGTGGCTTGCAGCTGGGAGCTATGTATATAAGTTTGTAACTACATAGTTTGATTTGCTGGAGTCAAAAGTTTAGTGTTTTGTTTGAAAGAGGTTTATCGTTGCTGGCGTTCTTCCCATGGACTCGTCTCAGTTATCTTCCTAGAATGTATGATTAATTATCTTGGCTTGGTTTGGAACTCTCGTCAATGCGGTTTGTTTTGGTTTTCTTTTTGCCTCATTATTTACTTTGTGACTTTAAACTGTGCCTAATAAAACAGTGAAGTTAAGTTGAAGGCTTTACCGGACTTTAATGTATTATTTTGGGTTTTGGGTTATTTTGAGAGACTATGGGTCATCACATTGCCTCTCCGTTAACCCTTATTACACTCTTGGCAGAACTAGACTACCTGTCTCAGGAACTTCTCTGGAGTTTTTTCCCCTCCTTTGCTGGTAGTTTGCTTGTGGGAAGTGACCATTCAAAGTTATAATGGCACTGAAAAAAGTGACTTATGACCCTTTATCACACTTACGACTGTTGCAGCATCCCCACAGTCATGAGAAGCCAGGCAAGGAGATGCATGCCTCGATGTGAGTGATATTGAGTTGGCCACACCCAGCCAATAACATGACCACCAAGCCACATCTACCCAGTCACATGACCACCAAGCCACACCCACCAACTAAGCCATGGCCACACAACCGGTTGTTAAAAAATTTGAATCCCACCCCTGTTATCAAGTTTGTTGCTATTGTGTAGATTTCTGCCAAGCACAAAAGGCAACTAGACTGGTAGAAAATCTTCTTCAGCACAAAGGCTGCTTGCAGATCCTGGGCCATGAAATCTTGAAAATGGAGAAACCATTTTGATCCAAGAGTTTGTACCCGATGGGCCACTTCCAAATGGAACTTTCCCTTTTCCCAATCCAACTCAAAGGATAGTGTGTTGGTTTTGGAGGCAGAGAACAGGGGCCATAACCAGTGGTGGGATTTAAATTCTTTTACTACCGGTTCTGTGGGCATGGCTTGGTGGGCATGGCTTGGCTTGGTGGGAGTGGCAGGGGAAGGATACTGCAAAATCTCAATTTCCTCCCCACCCCATTAACCTGCTTTCCAGTTCTGTTTCCTGTGCAGGGCAACAAAAGAAGACCCAGCCGATCAGCTGGGACTTGGGAGGCAGAGAATAGATGGGGGCGGGGCCAGTCAGAGGTGGTATTCTGAACTACTCAAAATTTCCACTACTGGTTCTCCAGAACTGGTCAGAATCTGCGGAATACCACCTCTGGCCATAACACCTAGCACTTCTCTTCAACCAACCTTTTGTTGTCATCTCCCAGAACCCACAACTAAGGGGACTGTGGGGTCCACGACACTCTCTGAACTTGGTTTTTTTCTTGCAAATGTTTCATGACCCAACTAGGTAACGTCTTCAGTGCTTAGATGACAAGGGGATGCTCAGATAGTTTTCTGTCCTCAAGCCCAAAATGATTTTAGGTACTGATCAGCTTTCCTGAAAGGGCCTAAGAGCATCATTATCTTGAGCTGATTCTGTCTCTGTCTTCAAGCCTGGAAGATAATAATTTCCTGAGAATTCAATTGGGGGAGGGGGGGTCAATAGTAGCATCAGATACTTTTTGATTGGAGTTGAGGGTGTTCTGGACAAGTAGTTTAAGTCATGCCCCCATTGAAAGAGGAAGTAGCCTGAAGTACATGTTATGACAAGTGAAAAATAAAGCATTCTCATTGCTCATCAAATGAGTAGCGTAGCTGAAACTGTTGAAACTATCACCTTCACAGTCAGGTTAGGTCAGAGTGTTGATTTTTATCTTGCCCTTGACTTCATCATTTCAGGAATGACTAAAGGATCTTTGCTCCAAAATTGAACACAGAATTCTTTGTAGAATAAGGGAAGAATACCCAACCCTGTCATATTTGTGAATCAGAGAGCCTATTACCATCACCTCCTGGTATACATTTCCACTAATCGTACAATTGTATTACGGAAATAATGAGTCACCGTAGTACAATTTTCAAATGTTTATGACTTGCATAAGATCAATCCTGCCATGCTTTGACTATTATGTGTTTCAGCAAAGCAGTTCCTGCATTCCAAGTTACATGCTAGGGCTGGTGGATCTAGGAAGGTTTGATCCATGGCATGACATCACTGCATGAGACACTGAGTCATCTCATCAAATAGAAGCTCATCAAATTTAGTTAAGTGGAAAATGTCTCAGGACAAATAGCTATACTCTTGTTCAGCCGCTAAGTCATGTCTGAGTGTTTGTGACCGCGTGGACCATAACAAATAAGTCATCTATTGCAGGGGTCTCCAACTTTAGCAACTTTAAGACTTGTGGACTTTAACTCCCAGAATTCCTCAGCCAGCTTCAATTCTGGGAGTTGAAGTCCACAAGTCTTAAAGTTGCTAAGGTTGGAGACCCCTGATCTATTGTGATTAACTAAACCTGGAGTCTTAAAGTTGCTAAGGTTGGAGACCCCTGATCTATTGTGATTTACTAAACCTGGAAAATGCAGTCCATTTGGAGAGTTTGTCTCCTTTCAGCCCTGACTATCTAGGGTAGCAAAGAATTGTTTTAGCAACACAAGAGATGGTTTTAGAAGACACATAAGTCTTCCTCGGTCTGAATCCAGAATGCCTCAGTTCTTTCACACTTGGAAAAGAAGATGACAGGATCAGATGCTGACTGTCTTGGGGTCCTCAGTGTAGCAAATCCACAGGTCAGAATGCCCACTCAGACTTAGTAATAAATCCCCGCTGTGAAATTAGAAAAGGAAATTTCTGCACAATGGTTCACTTGGCATTCAAATCTAGTGGGAGTCATAGCTTAGCTGTCAAAACACTTTAGACAGTAGCAGAATCCCCAGATAGATCTTGACTCATTTGATATCTTCCTATACCGCCACAATATATATTTTTAAAAGGAAGAAAAAGATCACTTTGCAACCACTCCTAGCTGACAAAGTGAAGCAAACTGTATGATTCCATTTCATCTTGACAGGCAGGGATTTGTGATTGGGAAGAAGGAACTCTATGGCCAGACACAAGTCTATTGCATCCTTTGGCCATCATTCTTTCAAGAAAAAAAAATATGTGAGGTAGCTTTGCAGTAAAGATTCAGAAAAGAGGGTAATTTGAAAACATAACTTTCTTCTAGGAAGATCTTAAAAATGTGGATACAGAAATATATACTTTTTTATTTATGACTAGCTCTATACCCGTGCTTTGCTACGAAACTATGCGTTTTTGAAGAGGAAAATAAGGGGGGAAATTGTGCCTCTGCCTACCAGCAACCATTGGTATCCATCTGGATAGCCTTCTGTCAGTGTGTGAGAGAGTTGAGGGCTGTTTGGAAACTGAAGCAGTATTTGCTGTGTGAGCAAGAAGGAGACAGCAAGGAGCCTGGGCATGGCTTAGCTCAACTGTTCTCTACTAAAGCTGTTTGCTGCTCTGAAACTAAAACTGAAACTGAAACTCCTCTCCTCTACTTGTGTTTTGCATTTGGAACAGATTTCTTTTCAGGTGGGGAGGGGGAGTAGAACTCCTTAGCATCAGAGCGTGTTAATAATAATATACGAAATACTAATGTTCTGATGTTCATTTCGAAAAATCCTTTCTTAGTGAGCACCCAGAAGCCAAGAGGAACATATGTGCCAAATTTCAAGTTTGTAGGCTTTACGGTTCTGGAGATTTTGTGATGATGCATGAGTGGTATTTCGCTTTTATATATATAGATGAAGAATAGGGAGATGCTTATTTGAAAGATGTCATGCTATAGAAGCAAGTTAGGGGTATGAGGACCAGATGATGCAAGTATTACATACTTCTTTTATTTATTCTATCCTCTCAAAAAGTAGGCAATAAAATGATGATGACAATGATGATATGTATAATTCTCCTGAACTTAGACTGTTACATCAAATTCACCTTAATTCAGGGAGTTTTCTATGCAGATTTTCCTCACTGGCACATGTGACAATTATTGGCAGTATGTTACCAACCCTGGCTAATTTTGAAAAAGTAAAGCAGAGTCAGAACAGTATGAACTCTAGTTAACCTGTAGATGCAAAAAAAATACAGGGTACGTGATTAGGTTTCCTCCAGCTGTTTTGAATTTCATCCCACTAGTATGGCCAATGGTAACTGGGTGGTGGGATTTATAGTTCAAAAGAACAGCTACAGGATGATAAGATTTTATAAAGATTGATTACTACAGATGTGTATCACCAAGGTATAGATGAGGCACACAAACTGTTCTGCCCATTTTGCAAGAAAATTAATACCAATGAAATTCTCAACCCCAAAACAAAAACTCATTTAATGTCCCAATGAATATGTCCAATATAAAACTGGAAAATATGATGCCAGTACATAAGAAACAGTTTGTCAAGCACCAGGAAAATCAAGAGATTCAGGCAGTCCAAATGAGTATAAAGATTTATTGAAAGCTTAAGCTCTCTACAAGTATCTGAGCTACTAACAGTCAAGAGAAATGAGTGGGAGATAAGAGAGACATTCAAGGTGGGCTGGACTTAGATCTCTTGCAGGTACACAGGGACACACTTCATGACTTCTATCACATTTGACCTCTCCCTCGGGCTCAGCCTTTTCATCTCCTACACATTAATTTGTCCTCCAATACTAAATTCTTTGTGAGATAGGGTGTTCTAAACCCAAAGCCAAGTAGCCTTCTTTATTTCCTGAGAAGAGAGGAAAAGGTTATGTAATCAGACCTAAAGCCACCTTCTCAACAGATACACCCAACATATATATCACTGGAAACAACTGCAGTTAGGAAGAAATATTTCCACCTCCCCTCCTGAATCTCTATGCCAAGACTGTTATTTTAGCACTTGATCTTCAAAACTACACAACTTATGACAGCGATGAGTGTCGTCCAGCCTGCAATTGAATCACATTGGTTATCATTCAACTTGTTCTCTGAAGACTAACACTGTCTCTGCAGGCTTTCTAGGCTATCATTTTCTATAGCTGCAGATGTAATACTGGACTAGAAATGGGGAGATAAGATGTGAATGACTGTGCTAGGGTTGAGAAGGAAGAGGAATTTTAAGCAAACCTCTGCAGGTTTAGAAGACTCTGAGGTCCAAACTGGAGACAAATCTCCAAGAAAAAAAATCCGTCTGTGGTTATTAAGAGTTAGCACTGATTGGAATGAACAAAATTAAAACTGAATCTTGCGAACTGACTTTGCGAACTGACTTCTTTGCAAACTGACTTCTCATTGAATTCATTGATGTTCCAAACTAAGCAAACTCGTTAGCTTGCAATTCTAACAGTTTTCCTTCCACGACAGGCTCGTAAACCTGCACTTCTGATTGGCCTGCTGATAGCAGATCGTGATTGGTCATTGTTGGCTGATCTGATTGGCTGTTAGTGGGTCGCCACTGATTGGATGCTCTCAGCACGGCAAACTCAAATCATTGGGTGTTGTGACAGCATCCAGCTCTATAAAAGGAGCTGCTGCTGCCCTGGTATTTTGCTCTGTTCTGAAGTCACTAATAAAGAGTTGGAGTCACTATTCAATGCCTCGTCTCCGTTCTTTGCACCCACTCTCCCAGATCTAACACTGGCAATGAGGATGGGATGTGGAGACGATAGAGCTGACTGAACACTCATTGAACGCAAACAGAGCACGTGGCTGAGGGCACACCAATAGCGGCAGAATGACCAGCGGTGCCATACTACCCGCTCCATTTGATCCAGCTAATGAAGACTGGGACTCGTATATGGACAGGTTTCAGATGTTCCTGGAAACCAACAACCTGAAGGATGCTACACCTGGCAAGAAATGAGCTGTATTCCTGACCCATTGCGGGCCCGCCGTTTTTAAGATGGCAAAGGCACTCGTAAAACCAGCTGAAGTCAAGACGATGGACTGGGATAACCTCGCCCCAATCCCCCAGGCCCATTATGCCCCAGCGGTGCCAACACTCATCAGGAGACACAAGTTTTACCAGAGGGACCAACAGGAAAGCGAGAGTGTTGGAGACTTCATCGTGGACCTCAGAAACCTGGGGGGGGGGCTCTGTGGCTTCGCAAATCTCAAAGAAGCCATGAGAGATCAAATTGTTCTGGGTCGAAGAGACCCCACAATCCAGAGCAAGATTGTGGCGAAGGGGGGGCATCGGCCTCGCAGATGTCATCGCCGATGCTACTGCAGCAGAAGCAAACAGGAAGTCGGTAGCTCAAATGCGCCGTGCAAACGGACCGCACCGCCAACTCGCCAGTGACACTACACCTCTTTCCAAGACACATACAATGACAACCCACCATGAAGACCTCGAATCCTCATCAGAAAGCAAGGAAAAGGAAATCAACAGACTCAGGTCAGAACGCGATCAGCGAGATCAGCGGAATTGTAAGCCCTCATCTCAGTGTGCTGGATGTGCGGGAAACCACCCACGATCAGACTGCAAATTCCTAATGCCCTCTGCCGTTCCTGTGGAAAGAGGGGCCACATTGCAAAGGTCTGTAGAAGCAAGCAAGGGTCCAGCCCGAACCGAAGAGAAAATAATTTCCGGCAGACAACAGGCACCCCACCAGTAAATCGGGACTGCCCAAGCAAACAATGGAACCACTACTACAGAAATCGAGCACCAGCCACTTCTACCAGACGAGAAGAGGCGCACCAAACCATCACCATCGACCACGCATCATCCCTTGATGCAAGAAAAATCAGAGTAAAGGTCACCATTGAGAATTGACTATGCGTTATGGAAGTCGACTCCGGGTCTTCCCTAACAATGGTCTTGAAAACCCTCAAACAGCTGATCCCTGACATCCGTCGCCAGGACCTCAGCACTCAGAGAATTATATTAAAGGACTACCAAGGAAATAGGATCCCAGTCACCAGTTCCAGCCACGTCCAAGTCTCCTTCAAAGACCACACTGCAACCCTACCTCTTAATGTCATCGATAAAGATAGACTCAGCTTACTAGGCTTGCAGTGGTTCGTGCCACTAGGAATCGAACTGGCGGGCATCAACCAGACTGAAGGCAATGACTGGGAAGTGGCCCTTGTCCAGGAATTCCAGGAAGTTTTCATCGAGAAGCTAGGCAAGTACAAGGGATCCCCCATATCGTTTAATCTCTGCCCTGATATTGGGCCAATCGCCTTAAGCCTCGTCAAGTGCCCTTTGCACTCAAACTGAAGATTGATGAACAATTGGACAAATTAATAGCCCAGGGCATGTTGGAACCGATTGACCATGCCCAATGGGAGACCCCAATTGTAACCCCCATAAAACCTGATGGATTTTGTGGGGATTACAAGGCCACCCTAAACCACGCACTTCAACAGAGCGCTTACCCCGTGCCTGTGGTCCAACCTCCTTCACTCCCTTGGGGCGGAAAAATATTCGCAAAATTAGACCTAGTCCAGGCATACCAGCAGCTGCCCGTAGATGCAGAGACAGCAGAAGCCCAAACTATAGTCATGCACAGAGGTGCATTCAAGTGTAATAGACTCCAGTTCGGAGTGAGCGTAGCATCTGGCATCTTCCAAAGTCTGATGGAGAGATTGCTACAAGGCATAAAAGGGGTCGTGCCATATTTCGATGATGTCTTGATAGCCACCCCCACTAGAAGTCTACTAGGAAAGCGACGAAGAATGGTCCTCCAAAAATTTAAAGATGCTGGCCTGAAGGTCAAGAAAGACAAGTGCCAACAATGTACTGAGAGGGTTTAATTCCTTGGTTACCTTCTTATTTTTTTTTTTTTTTAATCTTTTTCTTTTTGAAACAAATTTTTATTAATTTTAAAGATAAAACAACACATCATTAACCAGTAAATACATAAACACATAAAACCTCTTAATATTGTAAGTCCTTACAAGTCAAACAAAACAATATTTTTATACAGCATAATTCCAATTTATCCCATCCCCATATGGACACACAAATATCTTTCATCAAATTTCTCATTATTTCTCTTTACTCCTATTCAATTTCATTTCTCTTCCATATTTATCCATTTTATAGTCATCATATTCTTTTCTTTCTGGCTTGTTTAAATTATTCTCATCTAACATTCCTCCAAGGTTTTATTGATTCTTTTTTCCTTTTTTTTTTTAATAAAAAACAAATTTTGTTAGTTTTATCATAAGCATAATACACAAACATACAAACACAAAACATAAAACATAGACAAAACTAAAAGATCTTTTCTGAAGGTTGTCTGTTCCCGGGTTAAAACTCTTTACACAGACACAAATTCAAACATCATATTCAACCTAAATCTCCTTCCATATCTTATTATCATTTTTTTTTTTATATATATGTATATAAAAACCTTTTTTATCAGTTTTCTAAAAACAATGCACACAAAATCAAGGCATAACAGCTTATAAATTCTTTTCTAAAAAAAAATAATAATGATAGACCAATAAAACATAACATTTCAAGATTATAATATTAATATTTCATATAATATTAACTTCATATCTTGTCCCTACTTCTCTTTTCCATCCAAATTATTTATCAATTAAAATTTTATTGCCTTTTATCAATATACAAAATCAAAAGAAAAGCATATATATCCTTCCATTATTACCATTTTCAACAACATTCTTTGTCTGTTCTATTTCCAAACATCCATTCATCTTTTTTCTTTTACTATACTTCTCCTGTACAACAATTGGAGTTACATCTATAACTCATTACCTAACTTAAAAATACTACATATAAATCTTTCTTGGGATTCTGTTTAAAAGATTCTAAAATTACATAATAAATTTTTTATTCTAAATATACATATAAAAACACACTCTTATATACCCTCCAGAATCCCTCTTTTAATCTAAATTAAATTCACCCATTGTCTCTAAATAAACTTTTTTTTTTTAAATCTTGCTTCCCCCCATTAAGGCTTCTCCTCCCCCCTTTTCTCTCTTGCTTATTCTTCTCCTTGCCCTTTCTACCCCTTTGCTTTTTCTCTTCGCTTTTCTTGCTCCTTTTCCTTTGCTTTCTAACCTTGCCTCCATCTTTTCGCTCATTTTTCTCTCTTTTGGTTGTTTTTATAATTCTTAAAACCCCCTTTTTCTTATCCTTTTTCTCCTCCTCTCCGGAAGGAACCCATTGTTCATCAAAGATGGCTTCTTCTTCCTCTTCTTCCTTGTCCCAGTCCTTCTGCTGCATAATCAACTTTTCAACAGAACATAACGCCATTTCTAAGAATTGGAACAAAGCGCCCAAAGTATCTTCTTTTTTATATTTTTGATAGTCAATCTCTAGTTCATCCACAGACAATGCCATTATGAAAAGGGAAAACTTTTTCCAAAACAACCACAAGTATTTTTAATCCAGGACAATCAAAAGCAATTAAAAAAAAGAAAAAAGTTCCAAAAGTTAATACTTTTCTTCCTTCTTCTCTTTCTCTTTCTAAATTAATTTTTAATCAAAGAGGTCCAATTACCATATATCTTCTTTTGGGATCCACCAAGACATTCTAGACAGTCTCCTCCTTTTTCAGTTTCTGCTCCAATTTTTTTTTTCTCCCTTCCCACTTGCAATGACAATTTTAAATAATCAAAAATCCATACCTCCAGCAGAGATTTTCCAATTTCTTAAATTTTTCAATGTCCAAAAATCCCTTTGTCTCTTAGCTTAGCTTTCAAAGCAATCCACTTTCAATGTCTAATATATCCAAATATTTCTGCTTTTTCCGTGGGATGGGAGAGTAAACAAAAATAAAAAAAAGAAAGTTCCCTTTGACAGCTTCTCCGCCGCTTTCGATCTTCTTAGGGAAACAATGTATCCTCCAGCAACAAGCAGCTCAATTCCAGGCAATTTAAAAGTTGTTACTTGACCCGGCTCAGACAGAACTTTCACTTTTCACACTTCCTCCAGCACAGTTCTTACCCGGTTGCTGGCATCTTCGTGGCGGCCATTGCTGACCGCCGCTCCACCGCCTTGGGAAAAAGGGGTTTTTCCGGAGAAGGGGGGGGTCTGCGATGCCCCCACCTCCCTAGCCGGCTCCCCTCTATCTTCAGCTGTCCCTACAGGGCAGCCTTAACCCCCTGACCCATCTGGATCGGGGGTACCTCGACAGCTAGCCAGCAGGAATCGCGAGCTGTCGCGAATTCCTGCTGCCCCGAAGCCACGCAAACCGGAAGTCCAATTCCTTGGTTACCTTCTTGACAAACAGGGAATTCACCCTACTGAGAAAAAATTGGCTGCAATAAAAAATGCCCCGAGACCTAGGAACAAAACAGATCTCCAAGCCTTCCTGGGACTCATTAACTTTTATAACATCTTCCTACCCCAGAAGGTGACCGTTGCTGAACCCCTGCATAGGCTCCTTGACAAGAAAGCTTCCTGGGTCTGGGGACATCGAGAAGAGCAAGCCTTTCAACAAGTAAAAGATCTTTTAACATCAGATGCTGTACTAATACAATATAACAAGACTTTACCTTTAACTGTCACCTGTGACGCCTCACCGTTTGGAGTAGGAGCCATCCTGAGCCACATCCACCCAAACGGTATGGAGGCACCCATTGCATTCTTTTTTAGAACTTTATCTAAAACTGAGAGAAACTATAGCCAACTAGATGAAGAGGCTCTTGCTATTGTGTCTGCGATCAAACGATTCCATGAGTATGTATATGGAAGATCCTTTTCTATAATCACTGATCACAAACCACTACTAGGCATCTTGGTGGGGGATAAACCAACTCCCCACATCTTATCGCCAAGAATGACACGCTGGTGGTTTCCGGTTTCGCGTGGCTTCAGGGCAGCAGGAATTCGCGACCGCTCGCGATTCCTGCTGTGCTAGCCGCCGAGGTACCCCCGATCCAGATGGGTCAGGGGGATATGGCTGCCCTGTAGGGACAGCTGAAGAGAGAGGGGAGCCGGACAGGGGGTTGGGGGTGTCGCAGACCCCCTCCTCCTCCGGAAAAACCCCTTTTTCCCAAGGTGGTGGAGCGGCGGTCAGCAATGGCCGCCACGAAGAAGCCAGCAACCGGGTAAGATTGCGCTGGAGGAAGTAAGAAGAGTGAAAGTGCTGTCTGAGCCGGGTCAAGTAACATCTTTCAAATTTGTTGGAACTGAGCTGTTTGAATTGCTGGAGGATATATTGTATCCCTAAGAAGATCGAAAGCGGTGGAGAAGCTGTTAAAGGGAACTTTTTTTTTTTCTTCACTCTCCCACCCCATGGAAACAGCAGATATGTTTGGACATATTGGACATTGAAAATGAATTATTCTGAAAGTTGAAGCTAAGGGACAAAAGGGTTCTTGAACATTGAAAAACTTAAGAAATTGGAAAACCCTTATTAGAGGTATGGATTTCTGATTATTTAAAATTGATATTGCAAGTGGGAAGGGAGAGGGGAAAAAAAATTGGAGCAGAAGCTGAAAAAGGAGGAGATTGCCTAGAATCCCAAAGAAAGGTATATGGTAATTGGACCTCTTTGATTAAACATTAACCCCAGAAAGAGAAAGAGAAGAAGGAAGAAAAGTATTAATTTTTGGAATTTTTTTTTTTGAACTATTTTTGATTAAAAATATTTGTGGCTGTTTTGGGAAAAGTTTCTTTTTTCATGATGGCATTGCTTGTGGATGAACTAAAGACTGAATATCAAAAATATAAAAAGGAAGATACTTTGGGCACTTTGTTTCAATTCTTAGAAATGGCGTTATGTACTTATGAAAAGTTGAGTGCACAGCAGAAGGACTGGGACAAAGAAGAAGAGGAAGAAGAAGCCATATTTGATGAACAATGGGTTCCTTCCGGGGAGGAGGAGAAAAAGGATAAGAAAAAGGGGATTTTAAGAATTATAAAAACAACCAAAGAAGAGAAAAATGAGCAGAAAGGTGGAGGCAAGGTTAGAAAGCAAAGGAAAAGGAGCAAGAAAAGCGAGGAGAAAAAACAAAGGGGTAAAAAGGGCAAGGAGAAGAATAAGCAAGAGAGAAAGGGGGGGGGAGAAGCCTCAATGGGGGGAAGCAAGATCTAAAGAAAAAAAGTTTATTCAGAGACAATGGGTGAATTTAATTTAGGATAAAAGAGGGATTTTGGAGGGTACATAAGATTGTGTTTTTTATATGTGTATTTAGAGTATAAAATTTATTGTGTAATTTTAGAATTTATTAAACAGAATCCCAAGAAAAATTGTTATATGAAGTACTTTTAAGTTAGGGTAATGAGTTATAGACGTTACTCCAATTGGTGTATAGGAGAAGTATAATAAAAGAAAAAAGATGAATGGATAGTTGGAAATAGAACAGACAAAGAATATTATTGAAAATGGTAATAAGATATGAAAGGATATATAAAGGTTTTGTTATGTTTTTTTTTGGATTTTGTATATTGAAAAAAGGCAAAAAAAATTTAATTAATAAGAAATAATTTGGATGAAAAGGAGAAGTTGGGATAAGATATGAAGTTAAATAGATAAAGTATTGATACTATAATTTGGAATTGCTATGTTCTATTGGTTTTCTTCTTTTATTATTTTTTCTTAGAAAAGAACTTATAAGCTGTTATGCCTTGTGCATTGTTTATATAAAATTGATAAAAAATGGTTTATATATATATATATATATATATGTATATATATATATATATATATATATATATATATATATATATATATATATATATAAAGAAAATGATAATAAGATATGGAAGGATATATAAAGTGAATATGATGTTTGTGTCTGTGTGAAGAGTTTCAACCCGGGATCAGACAACCTTCAGAAAAGATCTTTTAGTTTTGTTTATGTTTTGTGTTTTCTGTAAAATTAATAAAATTTGTTTAAAAAAAAAAGAATGACACGCTGGTCAGAGTTTCTAGCCGCATACGATTACCAATTGCGACACCGACCGGGGAAAGCCATTCCCCACCCTGACGCCCTGAGACGCTCTCCACTACCAGAAGTCCTGGACGACCCAGCTCCAACCCTAGCTACACAACAAATCAAGACATTTCCTTCACCACAACTGACTGCACAAGATATCGCATTCAAAACAAGGAAGGACCCTTGTTTGGCACGAGTCCTCAGCTGGGTGGAAAGAGGTTGGCCTGACAACGAACTCAACAGCACCTTCAAGGCTTTCAAACACAGGCAAACAGAACTTTTCTCCCAAAAAGGATATGTTTTATGGGGAGACAGAGTTGTCATCCCAGGAAGACTGCAGCATAAGGTCCTAAAACTATTGCATGATGGACATCCAGGCATTGTGCGAATAAAGGCACTAGCAAGGAGCTGCGCTTGGTGGCCAGCTCTAGATAAGCAAATAGAAACCTGGGTCGCCACCTGCAACAAGTGCCAGAAAACACGCTCAGCTCCACCAAAAGCACCACCAACTGAATGGGAAGCACCCCGAGGTCCCTGGTCCCGTATCCACATCGATTTTGCGGGACCCACCAAGGGGCATACATTTCTCATAAGAGTGGATGCCTATTCCAACTGGCTTGAGGTCCACAAAATGAAGAGCACCACCACAGAGGCAGTCGTTAAAAAACTAACAGTCTATTTGCTACACACGGCTTGCCAGATGTCTTGGTTTCAGACAATGGCCCACAATTCACCGCCTTGGCATTTGAACAGTACCTAGCAGACCGGGGGATACGCCACGCTTTAACATCGCCGGCTCACCCTGCGGCCAACGGTAGGGCTGAACAAATGGTCCAGTTCATAAAGAAAACCTTACACAAGATGGAACAAGGGAACATCCACGACAAGGTGACCAGGATGCTTCTCCTCCAACATATTACTCCAAACAGCACCACAAACAAAACCCCAGCCGAACTCCTGATGGGCAGGAAACTTCGGTCACATCTTGACCATCTACACCCTGCTTACATGTCAGAAAAGCCCCTGGGGTCCAGCAGCAAGTATCGCACGTTCAAGGTAGGCAACCCGGTTTTTGCAAAAAACTTTACTGGTGACCCATTGTGGGTCCCCGCTACCATAACTCAACTTACGGGTCCCCATTCCTACCATTTACAAATTGCTGATGGGAGACTGTGGAATCGCCACATCGACCAGCTGTGCTCCAGGCTGGCACCTACCCCCTTCACAAGCCCTGAACTCCAAACCAGGGGGGGAAGGGAAATCGAGGGGGCTGAAAATGAACTAGTACCTGACCCAATACTCGAAACCCAGCAATCAGCACGACCAAACCTGGATTATTCACCTTCCGAAGAAGAGCCGGGGCAGATGGTCATCTCTCCACGAAGCAGCACGGCGGCATCAGCAAACCCAGAGAATCCAGATGACAGCCTTGACGGGAGTAGAGATGACAATCCCGAGTCACCCAACAGAGAAGTCAGATCACCATTACCGCTGAGTTCAACAAACAACCCACCGGAACCAGAGTCTGGGCAAAGACTGGTGGAGCAACGTATCTCAGGTAGATAGGTGAGACGACCTGCCTACCTGCGAGAATACATCACCCCACCCTTGAGATGGAACCTAGGGGGGAGGGGTGTTCCGAACTAAGCAAACTCGTTAGCTTGCAATTCTAATAGTTTTCCTTCGACGACAGGCTCGTAAACCTGCACTTCTGATTGGCCCGCTGACAGCGGATCATGATTGATCGTTGTTGGCTGATCTGATTGGCTGTTCATGGGTCGCTGCTGATTGGACGCTTCCAGTGCGGCAAACTCAAATCATTGGGTGTTGTGACAGCAGCCAGCTCTATAAAAGGAGCTGCTGCTGCCCTGGTATTTTGCTCTGTTCTGAAGTCACTGATAAAGAGTTGGAGTCACTATTCGATGCCTCGTCTCCATTCTTGCGCCCACTCTCCCAGATCTAAAAATTGAAGTGGAGGGTATTTTAGAAGTTTTTTACTTCATTTTCCCAGACTGTCTGGAAGTTGAGTCATGGCAACTAGAGTTCTTTTCTTTCTCCCAGAAGAAACTACTTGGTTAAGCAATGAAATGTTTCAAACCCAAAAGAGAAGTCCAGTTGCTATGACTCAACTTTCAGACAACTCTACTTGGATGACTGAGAATTTTCATTGATGTATTGTTTTCCCAGACCATAGTTTTCATAATGGGCTAGGAATCTACCCATCAATCATTGTAACTGAATCCATCCAGCTTGCTGCTGGTCTTCTTTTTCCTTTCACTTTCCCCAGCATTAGAGCCTTCTCCAGAGAATAACAGAATAACAGAGTTGGAGGGGACCTTGGGGGGGCAGGGGTGTGTCTTCTAGTCCAATGCCCTGCTCAAGCAGGAAACCCTATATCAGTGATAGCTAACCTTTCTGGGCTCCTGTGCCAAAAATTGTGCACATGTTTGCATGCACACCCTCATGTGCCAGCACCCAGAAGGCAATGCACACACCCCACCTCCTACGCATGCACACGCAATCCACCCCCTACCCACCCAAGCCACCCCCTTACTTGCGCTGCCCCTCACAGCTGATTTTTGGCCAATTTGAGGCCTCCCAAAGGCTTGAGGAAGGCTTCCGCAGGCTTCTGCAACCTTTGTAGGCCGAAAACTAGCTTTGTTTCATCACTTCCTGTTTTTCCAAAAATACCGGAAGTGATAAATGGGGCTAGTTTTCAGCCTACAAAACTTACAGAAGCCTGCAGAAGCCTTCCTCAAGCCTTTGAGAGGCTGAAAAAGGCCTCAAACTGGCTGAAAATCAACTGTGAGGCGCGCACATGGCAGTGAGGTAAGTTTGCCTGCAGCTCACATGCCAGCACAAATGGCTCTGCATGCTACCTGTGGCACGCAGGCCATAGGTTTACCATCACGGCCTTATATCATTCCAGACTCTTTTCAAAAGCCTCCAGTTATGGAGCCCCTGGAACATCTGAAGGCAAGCTATTCCACTGATTAATTTATTCTAACTGTCAGAAATTTTCTCCTTAGCTCTAGATTGGATCTCTCCTTGATTAGCTTTTTCCCTATTGCTTCTTGTCCTGGTGCTTTGGAGAATAGGTTGACCTACCTCTTCTTTGTGGAAGCCTCACTAACATTTGTCACCCCTAGTCCTTCTTTTCACTTGACTAGATATACCCAATTCCAGCAACCGTTCTTCATATGCTTTAGCCTCCAGCCCTCTAATCATCTTTGTTGCTCTTCTCTGCACTCTTCCCAGAGTCTCTACGTCCTTTTTATAATATGGTGACCAAAACTGGAGGCTGTTTTATAAGTGTGGTCTTACTAAAGCTGTCTAAAGTGGTACTAATAGATAATCTTGATTCTAACCCTCTGTTAATGCAGCCTAGGATTGTGTTGGGTATTTTTTGGCTGCTGCCACACATTTGAGACAGATATTGCCATTAAAAAAAAATGTAACAGGCAATCAGAGGGCACATATGACCTGTACCCACTACCCTACATGAAATACTAGAACCTTACCTCTGAGGCCAAATACTGTTGTGCAGTTTACATGACTATTTTCTTTCCCAGGCAAAAATCATTCTGCTAAAAATTTTCATAAGATGAAAAAGAAAGCAGAAGCAGAGAGGGAAGTGGATGGCTGCTTTTCCTTGAGGGATTTTCTCCCATTCTTCACTGACTGAGAAAGTGAAACAGAGTCATGGAAAGCTTTAAGGGAGTTAACTAACTTAAGATTTGCTGCTGTGCCCCATGAAACCATCTTAAAATCAGAGGCTGGAGAGCCAAATAGCTGAAGGCTGCACTAAAGCGAATTACCCACCCAGAATGAAATTCAGAATCTGAACTTCAGATTGACATTTCAAGTTCAAACCAGTGACGTGATAATTGCATTTTTTGGATTTGAACATGACCCAGAATGAAGTTGCAAGAAAATGTTTATTGTTGTGTAATAGGGAATGAGCTTTGAAAAATTGGCTTTGGTCCCAGGCTTGTGACTGATATTTGTTATTTGTTTAACAGCCCCTATTTTGTATTGTGGATTTTGTTATTAGAGCATTTTAGTCTGGGTGGCCCGTTGATTTAATATCTTTAACTGTTTTTTATGTCTTTTTAAAAATTTATACACTGCCCAGAGTTCCCTAAAGTTTGGAGCCAATAAATTTGTAATAGTATAATAATAATAGCAACCTTTAACACCATCGAACAACAACATTTGCCAATCCCAGGTCCTTGCCAAGGACTCAATAAGTGCATAGAAATGCCAAATCCAATCTAAATATCTGGCTGACTCTGAACCAATCATAAATATCTGGAATCTCTTCATTCTCCTAAGGAGGAAACACCCAATTAGAAACTATAGTCTCACAAACAAATGATGTAGAAGGATGTCTGGGGTGAACTTCTCTTTCATTGAGAAGAAGGAAAAGACATCTACGGATCAGACTAGTGTTGACACTTTTCAGAATTACAAACAACAGCCCTTCCTCTATCTCTTCTACCACATGTTTTTACCTGGCCTGTCTGTACTAGAGATAGAAAAGTAGGATATGAAGGTTTGTTCTCTGAGCTTGTCGGTTGGTTCCAGAATGCTATATTACCAGGTTAGGTAACATCTTCAGTGGAGTTTAAGGGATGTCAGTGTTCCTCTGTTTATAAGGGCTTCAGGTGTGGGTGTATCAAGTGAGGGACTTGTGATGAGTCAGGTGGGAGTCATCGGTCTTGTAATGGGTCTTGTGATAGGGAGAATTCATCAGATCGGGGTCATTGGGAAGTGAAATGCTAGTTGGGGGGCTTGTGTGGGTTGGTTGAGGGTCAGTGCTGTCTCTGGTTGGAGAGGTTTGTAGGCTGGTTGTAGGTCAATGTGTCTGTTGATGGAATTGCTTGTGGAGTGTCTAAGTTTGATGAACTTAGAGAAGTAGAGATGGGTAATACATATGTGCACTTGGAGGCTAGGCAGTTTCCAAATGTAAATTGTGACTGTCAGATGCCTCCTGGATACTTGATGCTACACTTTGCTACTATACCTCAAGAAGCTAATTTGGTGCCAGTCTACTATAAACCCAAGGACCTGATGGGAGAGGGGAATACTTCAGAGGGATGAAAGTTTACTGTTCCATTCTGAGGACCGTCTCAAGGTCAATGGCTTGGGAACTGACCGCTGTTGTGTTCCTCAGGAGTCTGTTCTAAAAACATTTCTTTTGAATTTGATTGGATTTGGGGACCAACTATGGGAAGTGCCTTCAGGAGGGAAAGGTTGCACTGGGATTTTGGGACACAAGCTTTCAGTTCTGGCTTTGCATTACTGTATACTACTTGACTTCCAGTAAATCACAACTTTTTCAACCAAATGGTATTAAGGATCATTTTTACTTGGATCCCCAAGCTGAGGCAGGACTGAGAATGACCTCCTCTTGCAGCTTGCATATGACATTACAGTGCAGGAGAAAAAGAGCAAATATTTCATTATGATTAAGAAGTACCTTCTATGAAATGATGCTCTGGATTTCATATCCACTGCATTTTTCTACCAGCTACAACTTCTGCACAGTTTCACTATGTATAACTTTAGTATAAATTCAAATACATTCCACATACATACACACAAACAAATATATTTTAGATTGCCCATTAGAACTTGTGTGAGTGCAGCAGTGGCCTAGAGGTGGAGCTCTCACCTCACAATCAAGAGGCTGTGAGTTCAATCCTAGGTAGAGGCAGATATTTCTCTCTCTAGGCACAATGAGAATATATCTGCTGCGAACTCCGCATCGGTGACAGGAAGGGCATCTGACCATCTATTCAGTTGCCCTGGCTTCACCCTAATGCAAGGGATTACAGGATCATTAAAAGAAAAAAATTAGAACTTGTGTGTTCGTGTGTGTATGTACTCTTCTTGAATATGCATTTTTACCTAATAAAAATGCTGAATGTATCAGTGAGGTAGAGGATGGGGGAGGGGGAGATGATAGTTCTGATGGTGTTCACTGTTTTGGAAAAATACCTATGAAACCATTTAATAAATATCGATAATGCATAATTCAGATGTGTAATGATTCTGTTGGTGTAAAAGCAGAAGTCTAAAAGTGATTTATTGCAGGAATGATAAATATATTTAACATTACTGTATGACAAATTGTCAATATGTTATGCTTATCCATATTAAGGTTGTTCCATATTTGTAAAATTTTAGTCAAAACTTCATACAGGATATTCACCTGTAAAGCAAAAAAAAAAGAACAAAAAAGGCATAGATATAGAGAATAATTTCCATCTGTGAAGAAATATAGGAGGAAGCCATGATATCTTATCTTCTGAAGCAGAATAAGGCAATCTGGGTGTGACTTTTGAGGGTTATCTTTTCTTGGAGTAAAATGTAAAAAAAGGGTAAAGGAATCCTTGCAGATTTTATTCTACTAGTCGTTGCCAACTATAGGGGGCAGTACTCATCTCCATTTAAAGGCCAGTGAGCCAATGCTTTCTGAAGACATTTCTTCAGTCATGTGACTAGCATGACATCACAGAGCCCTGTGATGGCTCTGGAAACTTGACAGCCTGTGTTGGAGACCTGAGTGCTGTGTGACAGGGTCAGCGCTCATTCTCGTTTCAGCTCCTGCCAACCTAGCAGTTTGAAAGCATGCAAATGCGAGTAGATAAATAGGTATTATTGTACTGGGAAGGAGTAAAATGTACAGGGTAATAAATATGTCTGAGACAACTGTTTTTACTAGCAGTTTGAAAACATGCAAATGTAAATAAATAGGTACCATTTTAGTGGGAAGGAGTAAAATGTATGGGGTAATAAATCTGTTGGAGACTACTGTTTTTACCAAGAGCTTTAATAGACATAAAAGGTCCAAATAATATTAAATGTTGTCAATTTTCTCTAATAAGAACCATCAGTTTTGCCACCCAGCCAGGTCCATCACTTTTATCACAGAAAAATCTTTTTTTTTTTAAAGAAAAGATCAGAGAAACCACAGATAATTTCAATAAGAATATACAACCAAAATCATGGAAGACATGTCATTGCAGGCAAATTGATTTCAGAGACACTATATTGAAACACTTTGTAACTGGGAATATGGATTGACAAAAATATTGTAGAGAAAGAATATTGTGAGGAATTGACTAAGTTAGAAAGAGAGGAATAAAATAAGAAAAAGCAGTTGCAGATTACACAACTCTTCAGTGCTGAAAATGCAGACCAAGAGATAGGTAAAATGTTAACGAGTATGAAACAAAATTATGTGACCTAAAGATGTGGAGGGAATGCTGTATAGCAAAGATGAGAAATTCAGAGGAATGTAGAAATGATGGAAGTGTTGTATTAATTCCTCCTGAAAATTTTGCTTAATTTTTTTTACAAGGTATACAATGAAATATGAAAACAGAACTGCCAAATAAATAAGACAGATTTTGAAAAAAAGTCTGTGTGGCATGAGATTGGACAGGAAAATGGATTATGTAGTGAGAATGAAAATACAGTTTTACCTTTTGCTTCACTAGCTACAGCAAGACTCTATAGATCATGCCAGAATGTGAAAGTTTTTAAAAATTATTTATTTAATACATGAACCAGTCACATATTTATTTATTTAGTTAAACAGAACAAAAATAAAAAATTAAACAACAAAAAGATTAAATGGAAATGAAAAGCAATATAGCAATGTTATATAACAATTATATATGCCAGAGCTTCTCATGTATTGTTTCAATAAAGTAAGACCATATTTCATTGTAATGACCCATACATAATCAACATTTGTAAGCAAATCATTCATAAGTTGCAAGTAACATCAAGTCTTTAATCCAAATGTCAAGGAAATGTATCATCTGCTGCGTGGGCCATCAATTTTATCCTTCTCACATTGAAGGATTTGTCTCTTAGCACTAAGAATGGTAGGGACTATCCATTTCCATGGGCAAGCCATCAGTTTCCACGTAACAGGTATGTATTTCAAAAGAATATGTCCAAAAGTATTAAACTTTGTCTGAGAATATCAAGTATCGAGCACTAATGTTACACTATTTGAAAGAGTTAGAGCCACTCTCAATGAAAGAGTTCATGAAACCATTATGTGGAGGGCGGGGGAGGTAGGTCTCCATTTTATCAGATAATTAGCATACTAAATTTATGAGATTAGGAAAAACAGGTTCCAGAAGAATGAGGATACTGGCTGATGAAATAAACATTTAAAATGACAGTGTGTAAATCAGTATTGTGTAAGTAATTACTACAACAACTGGCAATAATATAGAAGATCTGAAGGAAAAGATCCCAAAGGGCTTTTGTGTCTGGATTGAGGGCACCCTGGTTGTAAGTCGATGCTACCTGTATTCAAATTTACCTGTACACTTCTGGGAAAAAATGGGTGGAATTAAGTGCCTGCAGGTGAATTTTCAGATTCCTTTGCAGATAAAGTTGTTTATCTTGCTCTGGACTAGATGCCAATTGGACAAGCTTATTGTGATGAATAACGTGTTCTTGTGATTTTGATCTGTGGAATTCAAGGAAAAGGATAAGAAACCCTATCATTTGAACTCTGCTACTTACGTTGTTAGGAAAGAGATTATTTGTTGAAATTTTGAAACAAAGCAACAAAGAAACTTGAGATTTTGTGAATACAGAAATGGGACACCAGAGGGGATTAAAATTCCACATAGGAAAAGAATAGTTAAATTTACAGAATTACTGCCAAAATTAAAGAGTCACAGAGTCAGTCACTGTATGTGAGTTTGGAAGCTATAAAATTGTTTAATAAATAAAATAAGTAAAATGGAATGAGAAATTTCAAAGGATTTTTGAAGAACTGGGAGAGAAATATAATTAAACTGACTGCAACAATTTCTGCACATATAAATGCATTTTTGAAGACTATTTTAAAGAAGAAGAAAATATGAAGCACACAACAACATGGACAGAAATTTATGGACAGAAAGGAATAAATCCTAGCTGATATAGAAATATTGGAAAATAAAGAAATTGTAGATTATAATGCAGAGATGACAGTCCAAGTAGAAATACAAATGATAAACCAAGAGATAAAAAAATGACTTGAAGAAGGATGTATTTTTGGATTTACAAAATAAGATTTCTAAAGCCTTGATGAAATCTTCACGGTGGGAGAAAGAAAGTTTGAATGAAGATACAATCATACCACTGCTTAGTTATCAAATTAAAGATTAAAGTTGTCAGAAGCAAAAGAAAGTAATATAAAATTAATTTGTTTGATTGAGGTTAAAATAAATATTTTATGACATTCAGGAAACTCTGGGCAATTTGTTAGCATTTGGACAGAGTTAACAACAGTTTTTGGATTTGTGAATAGATGGAGAAGTTATGGGAAGAAGCTAACTATAACAAATGCACTTAGACTTATATACCACTTTATAGTGCTTTACAGCCCTCTCTAAGTGGTTTACAGAGTCAACATATTGCCCCCAACAATTTGGGTCCTCATTTTAAGCACCTTGGAAGGATGGAAGGCTGAGTCAACCTTGAGCCTGGTGAGATTCGATCTGCCAAATTGCAGGCAGACAGCAGTCAGCAGAGGTAGCCTGCCCTCTAACCACTGTGCCACAATGTATGGTATTTCACAAAAGGAGGGAAAATATTAATTGGCCTGACTTGTTGCAAAGAAGATTGGGAATTATTTAACTATTCTTTTTACTTCCTCTTTTCTTTTTTTCTGCACTTTTTCTTTCTTTTCCTCTCTTTTTCTTTCATTCTGATTTAAGTTTGTATTATACTTTAGTACTGTAAACTCTTTATATTTAAAAACAACAACCACACCAAGCAACTCTGCTACTGTGTGTTGGACCAAGTCTTCTTACTTGTTCCCATGTGAAATTCACATAACATAGCAGAATAACAGTGTGGGAAGGGACCTCAGAGGTCTTCTAGTCCAACTCCCTGCTCAAGCAGGAAACCCTATGCTGTTTCGGACAAATGGTTGTCCAATCTCTTCTTAAAAACCTCCAGTGTTGGAGCACCAACAGAGAGAAAGTCTACCATCTCACTACCATCTCCCTCCACTATGGAATACTCTCCAGACTTTGGAGGTACATTGCAAAAATATATAAGAATGTGAAAACTGTTAATGTCAATGGATTTATAAGAACCTAAGGAATCCTGGGAATATTCTTCCAGGAATCTTCCTATTGTATGAGAAGTTACTATAAGAATAGACTCTGGAGAAACTGAGTGGTTCATAATGAGGAAGGGAGTGAGGCAAAAATGATTATTATCCTCATATTTGTATAATTTAATCTACTCATATAAGGACAATCAGAATGGGTGAGATAATAAGTGCAACCAAATTAGACACCCAAAGTCTAACTATATGAAATAAGCAGGCAATGAGTTATTGTGGGTTGTGGGAGGTGGGGGAAAGACTTAGAAAACCTCAATAAGAAAGAAGAAATAGAAGAAAAAATCTGGGTCAATGTTAAATGCTAAGTTGGCAAAGGTAATGGCAACCTACATGCTTTTTGAAGAAAGAGGTTGGTTTAAAAAAGGTTGTTTTCTTTATTCCAGACAAAGATAAAGATGGATAGAGCACTAAAGAATTAATCTTAGGAAGGAAAGCAGTGCAGTTTTAAACAGGAGAATGTAATGACAACAGAGGTCACCATTCTTAAGAAATGTTCTTTCCAGTGTAATGTATGGCTGGAAAAATAGATCACAAAGGAATGCAAAGGCAAATAGAATAGAATTCTTTATTGGCCAAGTGTAATTGGACACACAAGGAATTTGTCTTGGTATAAATACTCTCAGTGTATATAAAAGAAAAGATACATTTGTCAGGAGTCGAGAATCATAAGGTATGACACTTTTTTTTTTTAAACAAATTTTATTAATTTTTAAAGACATACAAAACATGAAACATAAGAACATAAAACCTCTTTTCTGAAAGTTATTTGTAAATTTTAAACAAATAAAACATTTTATACATCATTAACATATCTCCTTATAAACACATCAAGTTCCTCATTATTTCTCCCTTTACTTTTATTCAATTATATTTCTTTTCTATATTTATCTATTTTATATGTTTTTATTCAGTATACTTATTTTTCCTTCTGACTTACTTTATTCTCTTCTATCTTTTATTCTCAATTGTCCTCTTCTAACATTCCTCCAAGGTTTTATTAGCTCAATCAAGCATAAACACACAAAAACTCAAAACATAGAAACATAAAAAACATCTTTTCTGAAAGTTACTCAGTCCCGGGTTACAACTCTTCGTACAGACACAAATTCAAATTCATATTAATTTTGTATACCATTCCATATCTTATTACCATTTTCAATTTTCTATATAGTTTCTCATCTCTTTTAAATTTAAATTTTATTTTATTTATCTCATCTCAATTCAAATCATAATATTTATTATTCTTTGTCTGTTCTATTTCCAGCTATCCATTTATCTTTCTTCTTTAAACAAAACTTCTCCTGTACACTAATTGGAGTATGACGCCTTTATCTCTTTCCCCTACATTTATAATACTTGATATAAAATACATAGCTTACATTGGGATTCTGTTTGGTACATTCTAAAATTATACAATATTATCAATGTCAATACAAATCTATTCATTAATATTAATATTCATTTATATTTTAAACACTTGGCACATTACTTTTCAGTTAAATATCATACTTTTATGGGAACACCTATTTTCCATAGTTATTTCCCCCCCACATCACATATTTTAAATCATTATTTCATTAGAATGTTCCCCCTCCTCCTACTTCAAATCTCTCATTTCACAAAAAAATTCACTGGGATAACACAATCTAATCTTTAATATTAATATTAAACATTTTGCCCATTTCAATTAAATATCATGCCTTTATGGGAACACTTATGCTTTCCATAATTATTCCCCCCCCGCCACATCACATATTTTAAATCATTATTTCTTTAAAATGTTCCCCTTTTCTTGACAAAAATTTTACTAAATTATACTAAATATTTTATCATATTTTAAATTACATATTACACATTACATATTGTTCCCAATTTTCCAAGATTATTTCTAAGTACAAATATAAAAATACAATGTTATGTACCTTTCTAGAATCCCTTTTTCAATAAAGTTTACCGATTATCTCTAAAAGACTTTTGTTTCTTTGCATCTTGCTCCCCACCATTGAGGCTTCTCATCCCTTCCTTTCTCCCTTGCTTATTCTTCTTCTTACCCTCTTTACCCCCTTGTCTCTCCACCTCCTTTTGTTCTGCTTTCCTCCTTTCTGTTGTTTTCTAACATAATATCCCCTTTTCACCTTATTCTTCTCTTTTGTGGCTGTTTTTCCAAGTCTTAAAGTCCCCTTTTCCTTTTTCTCTTTCTCCTTTCTTTCCCCAACTAAAGTCACTTGTTCATCAAAGATGGCTTTTTCTTTATCCCAGTCATCCTGTTGCGCAGTCAGCTTTTCATAAGTACAAACCACCATTTCTAAAAATTGTAAAAGGGTGCCAAGAGAATCCTTCCCATCTTGCTCTTCTTTTTTATATTTTTGGTATTCAAGTTTCAATCCATCCACAAGTGATGCCATTATAAAGAGAAAAAGTTTTTCCAAGCAACCACCCAAGTGCTTTTAATCAAAGATAGTTCTCAGAAGTTCCAAAATCACCAAGCAATCCAAATAAACTGTTTCTTTAAAGTACTTTCTCCTTCTTCACTTTCTCTTTCTGGGATTAGTGTTTAGTCACAAAGTTCCATTTAAAATATATCTTTTAGAAGTCTTATTAATGTTTAATAACTCTTTAGAATTCTAGGCAATCTTCTCCTTATTTTCAAATTCTGCTCCAATTTTTTTTTCCTCTCCCTTCCTACGCACAGCAAAAAAGATTTTTTTAAAAAATATGTTCAGAAATCCTTGTCCCTTCAGCATTTAATTACCTCCAATGCAGGTTTTCCGATTTCTTTTATAGTTCCATCTGGTGTCACGTTAGGAAGGAGAGTGAAAAGCAAAAAAAAAAAAAAACACCTTTCCCTTTTAAGATTCCATTCGTCGCTTGTAACTCTCTCTGGAAACAATTTATCTTTAGCACCTTTCAAATTCCAGGGTACTTTCTCTTACTTTATCCCGGTCAAAAACCACTTTCACAACTCTTCCGACTTTCTTCCTCCTGCACAATTTTGTCCGGCTGCAGGTTTCTTTGTGGCGGTTATTACTGACCGCTGCTCCTCCGCCTTGGGAAAAGGGGGTTTTGCTGGCTGGGGAGGGGGTCTAAGACACCCCCAAACCCCTATCTGGATCCCCTCTGTCTTCAGCTGCCTCTACGGGGCAGCTGTATCCCCCAAATCCAAGCGGATCGGGGGCACCTTGGCAGCGAGCGCAGCAGGGATCGTGCGGTATTGCGAATCCCTGCCGCTGCCAAAGCCTTGCAAACCGGAAGTCCGGTATGACACTTAATGATAGTCATAGGGTACAATAAGCAATCAATCATACTAGGAAAGAAGTTGGATGTTTTAAATTACGGATTTGGAGATAATCATTCAGAGTACCACAAAGTGCAGAAAGAACCTAAAGGGAGCTTTTAAACTAAGTGTATGGAAGCATAATAACAAGCTTAGATGAAACACTGATACACAAGCACACAATAGATACAAACTCAAGGTTAATAGCACCAAACTTGATTGCAGGAAATACAACTTCAGCAACAGAGTGGTCAATGTCTGGAATACTCTACCTGACTCTGTGGTTTTTTTCCCCAAACCTCAAAAACTTTAACCTTAGACTGTCTACTATTGACCTCACTCCTTTCCTTAGAGGCCTGTAGGGGGCGTGCATAAGCGCACCAACGTGCCTACCATCCCTGTCCTAATATCCCCTTTTATTCGTACCCATTTCATGTAATCATAATCATGTTCTAATTATATCTGTTATCTAATGCATGCTTTACAAATAAATAAAATAAAAATCAATAAACAGGTTTAAGAAATATTGTATGTATAAGGAAACCTAAGCAACATAAAATGAAAGTGAGGTGGGGTCTGAAAGAGGAAATAGAAAACCCAACTCTCTTTACCTTCATTCGTGAAAAAGAAAGCCCACAAGAAAATAGTTGAGATAAATTAAAAAGAGAAAAAAAGAAACCTGAAAGTAACAGAAAATAAAAAAGGACTCAAAGATTTCAAAGTTCCACTACAGGTAGTTCTTGACTTATGACCACAACTGAGCTCAAAGTTTTTGTTGCTAATACAACATGACAGTTGTTAAGTGAATCTGGTGTCCCCATTGGCTTTGCTTCTCAGAAGGTCACAAAAGTTGATCACATGGCCCCAGGACGCTTCAACACTTCAACCGTCATAAATATGGGTCATTGGCCAAGTGTCTGAATTTTGATCACATGAGCATGAGGGTGCTACAAAGATCATAAGTGTGAAAAACTGGAAAACTTTTTTCAGTGCCATTGTAACTTTGAACAGTCACTAAATGAAGTGTTGTAAGTTGAGGACTATCTGTAAATAAGACATATTTTGAAAAAAAAAAAACCATTATGTGGCATAAGATCGAACAGGAAAATGGATCCTGAAGTAAAATCAAAATACAGGATTTTTATCTTTTGCTTCCCTCATTACAACAAGGCTGAATAGATCATGCCAGAGTATGAGGTATTTTAAATTATTGCATTAAATTATTGTACTATCTGAACTTTTCTTCAATATAAAAAAAGTACATGTATAAACCAAGCATTCAAAAGTTAAAAGATGACAAAATCCAAGGCCAATGAAAATACGGAGAGAATCAAGATGACCATTGTATACAAAATCACCCAGAATATAACTTGTTTTGATGGCATCTAAGTAACAACTGGAGAGAGAGTGGACTACTATAGGTTGTAAACTTCTGAAGGAGAGGTTGGGTGTACATAGACCAAGACCCAAGTGACTAAATGATAAAAATCAGCTAAAAATATGAACCACTCTAGTCTTTGTTTTTTGCACCAGATTCAGGTTATGCCAGGTACAAGGAAATCATACTAGGTTCCTGCACCATTCTGAAAGACACTCAGTCAAGTGCTCTGAATAATGGAAGCCTTGTCCAAGCCTTGTGTTGCATGTCCCTTGGCCATTGTTTTTCTGGCTTAGCAAGACATCGGTTACTCCTACTCAGTGTGAAATTACTTTATTGCTGCTATAGGAGAGGTTACTAACAAGAAAACACAGCTTTGTGTAGTTCTGTTCAGGCCAAATAGTCTCTCTAGGATGACTTAACAGGAGTTTTGAATGCAGCTCTGAAGATTATAAACTCTCATCTTGTTCTGCAAAATACAGTGGAAGAGTGGCTAAGGAGCATACATTAAAATGTTGAGAAGTTTCACAACACTCCAACCTCCGTTTATAGCGTAGCTCAATTAGAGTGAGTCATCCCCAGTTGTCTATAGGCATATGCCCAGATTATGGCAATTCTTAAAGCAATGTATCATAATGATACAATAACAACTTTTTAAAGCAGAGTAGGTAATCTGCTCAAATCAGATGTTTTGGATTGTATTTCCAGTATTTTTAACAATGGGCTAGAATGACGGGAATTGTGGTCTGAAATCTCTGGACTATACCAGGTCCTCCATCCCTGGGTTAGAAAAAAAATATGTTATCAGACTGCTATTATGTTGGCCTTTTGGTACTATTCGTGGGATTACTGCTCAAGGCAAAAGAACAAGGGGACAACAGGGAATGAGGTGGCTGGATGGAGTCACTGAAGTAGTCAGTGTGGGCTTAAATGGAATCCGGGGGATAGTAGAGGACAAGAAGGCCTGGAAGAACGTTGTCCATTGGGTTGTGATGGGTCAGACCTGACTTCACAGCTAACAACAACAACATTATGTTGGCATAATAACTTCAATGTTTCTCAGTCTTGGTAACATTAGGATATGCGGACTTCAACTCCCTGAATTCTCCTGCCAGTATACTGGCTGGTGAATTCTGGGAGTTGAAATTTACCAAGATGAGAAACACTTAGGTAAACTATTAAGTTGCTACATTGCTCTAGAACCAAGATAATCCTTGATGTTACCTTGGTACCCATAACTTCTTGGAGTTAAGACAGGTAAGCTAGAAGCTAGGTAAATGGATGGTACAATGGCTCAGCAGTTAAAGATGCTGAGCTTGTCAGCTGGAGAGATGATAGTCAGGGTTTGAGACCCAGCTCTGAGCAACAGAATGAGATCCTGTTACTTGCCTAAACTCACCTGCCCACCGAGCAGTTCAAAAGCATACAAATGCAAGCAGATTAATAAGTACCATTTAGTTGGGAATGTAACGGCATTTTGTGTGTAGTCATGCTGGCCACATGACCATGGAAATTTTTCTTTGGACAACACTGGTTCCCTCCTCCAAGAAGCAGAAATGAGCCCTAGAATCAGGCAAGACTGAAAGGGAAATCTGTACCTTTTTTTTTTTTTTTTTAATCTGGAAGGTTTTCTTGCAAAACCACTGAAATGGAGGAAATGTCACTTTCAGCAGCCAATTCACAATTTCCCACCTGTTTTTCCTTCTAATTGGTGCTTTCATTTGGCTTTTTCACAAAAAATGAACAAATGGTAGTAACAGAGGCTATTTCAACAGATTTCTTCCTTTCTCAGGGAAAATCAGCCCAACTGACATGTGTAGCTGAATATCTGAGCTCAGATCATAGACTAAACTCTAGATGTGAATTAACAAAACAACCAAAAGCGTGGCTTAATGTAATAGCCAGGTTGTAACATTGTATCATCATTGATCAGACCACTTATAACTCCTAGGAGGCCAACTATTGCAGGAAGTTGTCTGTATCTACATAATTTTCTCTTTTTCACTTTTCTCAAATCTTGGTTGGACCATTCTTGAATAGGCATTTACATTGTAAAGCAAAATATTAAATGAAATCAACTAGTTAAAACCATAAAATAGATGCCATTAAAAATTCATTTATTTAGGTATTATATTGTCTTTTTTAAAGCAACACTTTTCCAGCTATCTGAAGAAAAACTCCTATATGAAAATTCATGGAAACACACATTGATAATAACTATATATTTAAATGATTAATGATCAAGCAGCTAAATATCTTGTAGTGAGTTGACAGTTAAATACATTAACAACAGGGTTTGTATTAATGTGCATGTGTTGTACATACAGGTATAATGTTGCTGATTTAATATATATTCCACCAAGGAATAGAATACCACACCATGAATTCATGAAAATTACAGATATTCCTCACAGAGCACATAACAAGTGGGTATTATTTCAAAAGAGAAGTTCCTATGGTATTCTTGGGGAAGACATCTAATATTATGCAGCTGCCAAAAATAATTGATTTATAAGCTTGCAATTAAAACAAATCATGTTTAATGCACAGTATATCTGTCAGCCTCACAGCATAAACCAGATAGGAATCCCCACCAGTTGAACTAATTCTACTTTATTGTAAAGCTACATTGACAGAATCTTGCAAGTATGAAAATACAGTTCTCCCCACCATCACCATCGGTCTCCTTTGGAGTCTATGAAACTAAGAAGGGTCTTTTCTATACCTCCTGCCCCACCCACTATCTAGCTGCGGGCTATGCTGTCTCTTATCTGACTGTTCCCATGGCAGCATTTTTTTGCACAGTCTCCCAAGTTCTTTTTCCCATGCCATTTCAATATCAGAGATGCCATTCTAGAATCTGAATGTTTGTTTACCAAGTTCTCACCACATATTTAGCAGTCCTATCTATGCATCTTTTTTTATGGGTATGGAAGATGTCAGGCAGCAAGTAAAAGCTGTCATTGCGTGGAACGTAAACTAAACTTTTGTATTTGAAGATTTAGGCATTTTTCGCAACATAACTACCAATTGCAAATGCAACTTGATTGGATGAAATTGTTGTTGTTATTGTTGTTGTAATGTGAAATAATATCCATTAGATGAAATAGTTCCATAAGATCTTCTCTCAAGATGGCCTTGATATCCAAGAATATAATTGGCTTTTATTTTTGAATCCTTCAATATATGTATTCTGGTTACTGTTTGTTTGGAAACAGAAACAGAAACATGGACAAAGAGATACAATAGGAACTGATACATGAAAACAGATAGCTCATAATCTCAAAACAACTTGTTGGCACAGTTTTGATGAACTGAATTGGGATTGTTGGCACAATGAACTGAATTGGGATATGCCTAATCTCTATCAAGGCAATATCATTATTGCACCGATTAAAGCACCACAAAGTAACTGCAAATGTTCTTCTTCAATCATTCAGTCACTAGCAACTCTTTTAACTTTTTAAAGTTCTTGTAGTACCACTTTGTGTCATTGATAGTCGTATCCAACCATTTATCTACATCTTTTTTTAGTTGTTCCATTTTTCCTAACATCGGGGCCTTTCCAATTGCCTTTGAATTAGGTCTCTAAAATACTTGAGTCTTAGCTTCATTATAAGTGCTTCCATATGAATAGTTTGAGTAGACTTCCTCAAATATTGAATTATTTGTTCTTTTCACAGCCTGGGGTATTCTTAACAATTTTCTCCAGCATTACAATTCAAAGGAATCTGTTTTATTTCATTTATTCTTTCTGATAATCCACGTCACAGCTATGTGCTTACAAATGGGAAGACCATGGCTTTAACAATAGATTCATTTGTTGTTAATGTGATGTCTCTGTATTTTCATTCTGTCTAGATTTTGATAGTCTTCCTCCACATAGCAGACAACTTTTAATGTAATGGTTACATTCACCATACCGGTGAATTTTTGAGCCTGAGAAAATACAGCCTTCTATACATCCCCAGTAATGAATGTCACAATTCTCCCTAGGGTATGGAATGATGAACTTTAGAACATGACTTTGGAAGAGTCTAAAGCTCCTTTGTCGACAGGTGATCTATTTCAGACCATTTTGGTTTTTGCTGATTCCCAGAAGATCAATGTTCAGCTGTGTTATTGCTGTTCCAACATATCATTTTTGTCTTGGTTCTTGCTCTGGTATGCCATATATCATTGCTATACATATTTTCATTTAACCTCCAACCACATCAGTAGTTGGATGTCCTTTCGAGTTGAATCCAGCTATTTTGGAAACATGAATGCTACTTCTACTAAGATTCTTCCTGAGTAGTTGTTGAATACCACTGGATGTGGGAGACTTATCCTCCAGTATAATGTTAAGATTATCTTGGCTGTGGATGTGCACTAGATTTTTTGGCAGAATATTGGAGTGGATCATCCCATGCCCTTCTTTCAACGGAATATCTTTCCTAGGCCTTCTCTCTATTTATTTTATTATTTATTTTACAATATTTGTAGAGTGCCCAAATCAGTAAGGCTCAGGGTTATGTAACACAGGATTAATTAATAATGTTAATCGATATTATTAAAACAATGTAATAAGGATGATTTGCCCTTCAGGAGAAATCCTTCTGAGAGAATTCATATTTGTAATGTAGCTGAGACACACAATCTCTTTATTAATCCAGAGTAATGATTTGTGAATGGGGTTGTATTTGTTATTTATTACAATAATGACTATTTTAAGGATCATTTCTGACTTAGAATGATGTGGGCAAGTCACAATTAACTGAAAATATTGCATATACCCAGGATATTGCACTGCCTGAAGAATTTCATCCAGAGAAGTATTGAGAGAACTTTACAGGCACTTTTGCTGAATTATTTCTCAATGTTCTCAAGGCTATTTCGAAGAAAGTAATTTTTGAGCCTTTGGATTGATGAAGCCTTGGGGCTCATCCAAAATTATATGGATGAAGAGCCCAGTAAGAACCTGATAACTGACTCTCAAAAAAGCCTTAATGGTTTATAGTGGAACAAATTGGCTGACTTTTGTATTTTCTATTCCTCTGCTAGATAGTATTAGCCCAGGATAGTTTGCAGCCTTAATGGACTTTGCAATCCTTTAACTTGTTTAAAAGTCCCAGATCTGGATCCAATTCAGAACTCCTCCTCTCATATACCTTAACCTTCTTATAACAGCTCAGTGAATGGAATGGAAAGAATTTGAATGGAAAGAACATGTCCTAATGGAGGGTTTTTCCTTTGTATTTCTTTCCTTGCAAGAAGTCAGGGAGATGAATCAAAGCAGATAATCTTGTTTTAGTCTGATAAGAGGATATATATATATATATATATATATATATATATATATATATATATATATATATATATATATATATATATATATATATATTCTGAGGTTATATATATATAACCTCAGAAAACAAATATATATATATATATATATATACATATATATACATATAATTATATATATATATAGTCTTTTCAAGTGAGGGGGAAAAACTTTGAATATAACATTTTATAAGCTTGGGGAGACAAAATAAGGGTAGGAACTTTGAATTAGAATTTGAATTTAGAATTTAAAATAAATATATGCTCCCAATTTTTTCTTCCTCTCCTTCCCTCCCTTCTCCTCCCCTCTCCCCTCTCCCTCCCTCTGCTCTCTCTCCTTCCTTCCTTCCTTTCCTTCTCTTAATTTTTTTTTTACTTTCAATATATTATCAACCATTTGCATCCTTACATAAATAACTGAATAGGCCTGGGAAGCTCAACTTAAAAATAAACCATGAACACAAATGTCACTGCTTAAGAAAGGACTTGCAGAAATAGAAATCTTCTACTTCATGTATGTAACTCTCCATACAAAAATGAGGATAGGATTATGACTTTAGAATTAATATGTAGTTTTATACTGGCTAAAAGAATGAAAATGCCATTTTTCTTCATTGAACTATCAAAGGTAACATAAATAGAAAATTGTGATCCCTCTCTTTCGACAAAAGGGAATCCAACAGCTCACCCGACTTAAAATGATATGTGCTTATTTTGGCCTAGATCTTGTGGGTGACCCAGCCATACTTTCTCATTTAAGAATATGAAGTTAATGATATGAAGAAAGAAAATATCTTAGAAGCTTGTTTCAGGAGTCCAAGCAAACTATGGGGTCACTTTCTCCAAACAAAGAATTCTGAAGGAAATCGCCTCTGTTCTTAAAGGTGTCAGCAGCTAGTTAAAAAGCCAGTGAATGTGCTTTACGATCTGCTAAGTGGACATTTGCAATAAATGTCATACAAATGTACAGCAGGGCTCTGCCACCAGCCTCGGAGCATTATCGGCAAAAGAAGTCTTGCCTGCACCACAAAAGCTGTTGTCGCTTTTCAGAATGTTCTCTATGGAATCAAATTAGCAGAGCAATGAGATTCTGTGGCATTTTTAAACATCTCAGACAGAAATTCGATTAAGATTAATTCAAGGCAAGCAAGCAATTTTAGAGGGGCTGGAAGCAATTTCCTATCACATCATGACTTTGGCTTGTTGACATGAATGCCTGGGAAGAAGGTGGGAGAAGAGCCCCCCAAGGGCCAATAATGTCCAAGTTGCAACAGTCAACTACATCAAGCCGTGCAAATGGCACCCCGATGACCTCACAGACACATTGTTGAGGGATTAAGCAGAAGAGCTGCACAACGCTCAGAAGACAGGGCAGTCAAAATGGAGCCTAAAACAAGGAACATTTCCAGAATCACGGATAAATTTGGCGGAATCGACTTGCACAGGTGAGCTACTGCAAAAGGATGGTAAGATTTAATCTTAGGGCCATTATAGAAAAAGGATGGCAATGCCATCAAAGCATTGGTGCAGCAGTGGAGCAGTCGGAATCAAAATCCTTCCCCATTTCCATTTTATAATGCTGAAAAAGTTATCCTTCAAAACCTGTCAAGCAATTCACCAGAAAGATTTAATGTCTCTCTTCAGGACTGATGAGAGGAAAATATGTCATTACATCTTTGAAGAGGGAAGTTTTTAACAACTGTAAAATTACCGTTTCTCAGGATGGCAAAAGTCCACACCCTTGCCAGGCCTCCATCACAGCCTGAGTCTGAGGTGGAGAACAAGACAGAGCTAGGGCTAATAGAGGAATGACTGGAGAAGCAGAACCAGGCAGTCCTTGGTCCCTCGGACCTGAGAAGGATCACTAGTGAGGGAGAGGAGGCGCATGAGGACCAGATGAGGAGGGAGGACAGGGCAGGCAATGGAGCAAAGGAGCAATGAAGCTCCAGTGATAAACAATGACCTTCCCTTCCCAATCCCTGAACATGAAGAATGCAGAGTAGGCAGGATCAGTGTAGGGCAACCCGAAGACTCGGGAGGATGACACCCTGCCCCTCTTCACAAGGCTCATCTGGGGAATGAGATTTAAAACGACGCTGTTGGGAATAAGTATTGTTTTTCCAGCCTCAAGTGCTGTTATTGACATCTGGATACTTTGCTGCGTTTTGCCTTATTTGTCATGCTGGCCTGGCTACATGTTGAGGTTGCAAGTGATACAATTATACTCCGAGTGATACTGCAGTCCCAGGGAATTCTTTGTCAGGGCTCTAACAAATCCACCCTATTCAAATCAAAAGTCTCTAGCCGCATTTCAAAGAAAAGAAAATTGATTTATTAGGAGTGGCCCATGTTGGCGATTAGCTGGGTGCAGCCGATATAAAATTACATCACATATTACCCCCTTGACCCTGGTCTTCCCCCACCCCCTGGATGTGACTTCTCCAACGGGACACATCCACCTCCAAGAGTCATCCATCATGCTCTCCAATAACCTTCTTATGCTCTGACAACTTTTGGCTGCTGGGGTGATTATCTAGGCATTTAAGGAAAGTCTTGTTTCCCCCCACTCCCTTTTTCTGGCATCTAAAAAGACCAAAGGAACTCCTTGAACTATGGCTGATATCAGAACTGTGCTGCATTTCTAGACTAATAGCAACCAGGATCTATTGGAGGTGCATGTTTAGAGGTTGGCTCCTGGATTTGCGGGGAATGGTGGGACTTTTAGGGAAAAGGTGGAACAATAAAGGGGAGTTAAGCTGTTCTGATATGGCTTCCAAAACCCTCTGTAGTTAAATGAATGTTCCCTTTATTAGGAGCACCAGCAGCCCTGGCAAAAAGTATCTCCCTCTCCGTGTCCCCTCTCTCTCTCCCACACACACAGCAGGCTAACAAGTCTGTCCATCAGGGACATTAGTAGTCATCTGCCACACCTATTCTCCTCCGCCCCCTGCCTTTTATCCCCAAAGGTAGGGTGGGGTTTCACTAGCAGTCGTGGCTCTTTCACCACAAGTATCAGCCCATAGATTTCCAATTGCTCTTCTCTCCTCTACCTTCTGCGCATCCATGTGTCAGGCACTGGACCCAGCTGTTCCTCCTCTTCCTCATCAGCCACCACCAGATCTGCGGGCTGTTAACTCTCCATATGAAGGCTAATGGATGGTGCAGACTCTGCCTCTGGCTCCATCTCTGACAGCTCCATTCCCTCTTTCCCCTTGGAGCTCTCTGATTGTCTTGATGCTGGTCCCGACTCGCACCGCCACCACCTCATCTGATTTGGCTGCTAGAGGGACCGACAGCCAACAGGCCACAACATAAGCCTTCTTTCTGGCTGTGTGGCTAGTTTTTCGTGCCTAGCCCCGGGTCATCACAACTTTACTCTCCTTTCCCTAATTAGTGTGACTACTCGAAGGTGAGAGAATTATGCTCTCGTTTGTATTTTTTAAAATTAGAAGAACACAAAGCTAACCAGAATAAGTGATTTCTGTTTAAGTCTACCACTCTTGTGAACTTCATTCACTCACTTGCTTAAAAGCCAGGGCATGTGGCAGGAAATCACTGTAAAATAAGAGGAGGAAAGTAAGGAAACCTGATGCATTTGCTCTGCATATTATCTAGAAGTAGTATCTGCCCCATGTATTTATTAAATTTATTCATTAAATTTACACACCACCCATCTTACTTGTGAAAGCAACGCTAGGTAGCCATGGCCACCAGTCTCTGACCTAAAATAATTTCTGCTTTCTTTGAAGATTGGAATCAAAGGAGAGGCATCCAGGGACATGACACTGATAAGAAGAGTCTACCTCCAGTCTGCTTGTATATAGTGATCCCTTTTTGTCCAGTTTTTTTTGTAAATTTTAATATTTTAGTATACTTCCCAAATTCCAGGCTGCAGAATTTGGTGCTGCAGTTTAAAACTCAAATAATGCCTTGATATGTATGTATTTCCACATGCAGGCACATGGAAGAGTATGAAAAAATATGCATGCTAGGAGAAATATGCAAAAAAAAAAAGAATAGAATAGAATAGAATAACAGAATTGGAAGGGACTTTGGAAGTCTTCTAGTCCAACTCCCTGCTTAGGCAGGAACCCCTACACCACTTCAGACAAATGGTTGTCCAATCTCTTCTTAAAAACTTCCAGTGTTGGAGCATTTACAATCTCTGGAGGCAAGTTGTTCCACTGATTAATTGTTCTATATACATAAACGTATATAGAAAAAAATGTATACTTTTTTTTAAATTGTGCAAACAGCATCGTTGCAACTTGGTGCAGAAGTATTCTAAAACAAACGTCAGAAAAATTCTTAAAACTAAACTTGACAAATTCTTCCAGCCCTTGTTGCATCGTGGCGAGATGTGCATGTGGCTACTTAACATTGTTTCATTTGTCTTAAAGGTCATCGATCATTTTAAAATACTCCTAATTAGAAAACAGCATTCTAGTAAATCATCCATTGTTTAAGTTCACATTTAATCATGGAATGGGAATTCTAATTCAAAGGAGAAATAGGGAAGATTGATCCTCCTCTGAAAGCAAACCAACACAGCATTAAATTTGAAGGACAATCACCTTGAAAACGAAGGGCTACTATTTAAAAAAAAACAATCCCAAATACCTGTAACTATGAAATCATCACCTTTTCAGTGTACAGGTAGTCCTTGACTTACGACCACAATTGAGCCCAACATTTCTGTTGCTAAGTGAAACATTTGTTAAAGGAATTTTGCCCTATTTTTCGACCTTTGGTGCCACAATCTGTTAAGCGAATCACAGAAGTTGATAAATTAGTAACACGGTTGTTAAGTCAATCCGCCTTCCCCATTGGCTTTGCTTGTCAGAAGGTCATTAAAGGTGATCCCATGACCCCAGAATACTGCACGTGTCATAAATATGAGCTAGTTACCAACAGTGGTTGGTGGTATTCAGATTTTTTTTTACTACCGGTTCTGTGGGCGTGGCTTGGTGGATATGGTGTGGCTTGGTGGATGTGGTATGGCTTGTTGGGTGTGTGTGTGGCTTGTTGGGCATGGATTGTTGAGCATGGCTTATTGGGCTTGGCAGGGGAAGGATACTGCAAAATCCCCATTCTCTCGCCAACCCACTAACCTGCTTTCCAGCTCCGTTCTTCTGTGCAGGGCAACAAAAGAAGACCCAGCCGATCAGCTGGGACTCGGGAGGCAGAAGAATAGATAGGGGCAGGGCTAGTCAGAGGTTGCATTTGCCAATTCTCTGAACTACTCAAAATTTCCGCTACGTTCTCCAGAACCTTTCAGAACTGGCTGAGTACCATCTCTGTTTACCAAGCATATGAATTTTGATCACGTGACTATGGAGATACTGCATCAAAAATAGTTGTGTCACTTTTTTCAGTGCTGTTGTAACTTTGAATGATCACTAAATGAACTTTTGTAAGTCAAGGACTACCTGTATAGAAGTAGACTAAACTAGTAGCTAAATCTTAACTTCATTGGCAATGAGATAGTGTCTTCCATTGCATCCAAGACAGATATCTAATGGGGGATATGGGCACATTGGATTGAAAGAAGAATTTAAAAAAGCACAGAGGACAATCAAGACTATTTTTGTTACCTTTTACCTTGGCAAGTCACTAATTCTAAGTAGTGGTCCAGTTTTGACAGCTGAGATTATAAAGGATTTGGAATAAGATCAGATACAATAACTAGGAGAACTGAGTCAAGATTAGACTATCGCTTGCAGTAACGGAATCACAGACAAATAAATGCTCAAATGTACACAATTAAGAAGATGTGTGTTACCCACTTCTGGCTGCACAAAGACTTAGGGACAGGATAAACTTTTCCAAGTTAAGCTTTACTATTGTTGTAAAGTATTCTGCCTTCAAAAGTTCTACTGGTTAATTTTGCATCAAGGATACAGATACAGATAAACATAGTTGGAAGGGACCTTGTAGGTCATCTTGTTCAACCCCCTACACCCAAGCAGAAACCTTACACTATTTCTGACAAATGGCAGTCCAGTCTCTTCTTGAAAGCTTCCAGTGATGAAGCTCCCACAACTTCTGAAGGAAACTACTGTTCCATTGGTTGATTGTTCTCACTGTCAGAAAATTTCTCCTTATTTCCAGGTTGAATCTCTCCTTGTTCAGTTTCCATCCATTATTCCTTGTCTGGTCTTCAGGTGCTTTGAAAAATAGCTTAACTCCTTCCTCTCTGTGGCAGCCCCTCAAATATTGGAATATTGCTATCATGTCTCCCCTGGTCTTTCTGTTCACTAGACTAGCCATACCCAGTTCCTGTAACCATTCTTCATATATTTTAGCCTCCAGTCCCCTAATCATCCTGGTTGTTCTTCTCTGCACTCTTTCTAGAGTCTCAACAACATTTTTATAGTGTGGTGACCAAAACTGGATGCAGTAGGTGTGGTCTTACTAAGGCTTTATAGAGTGGTATTAGTACCTCCTTTGATCTTGATTGTATTCCTCATTGCATTGTCTTTTTTGGGCTGCCACTGCACACTGTTGGCTCATATTTAAGTGGTTGTCCACTAAGACTCCAAGATCCTTTTCACAGTTACTAGTATTAAGCCTAAGGATTGCTGGTCGCAGTGTCATCCAACTATTTCACATATTCAACTCAGAAGCAAGGTAAAAGATTCAGGAAATAAAGGGACAAGTGGGATGTGCAAGCTTAACAATTCACAAAAGAAAGATTCATAGGTACCTGTGATAAAAGAGAACAACAAAAATGGCACATCTTATAATTATTGACACCATCAGAGTCTTGGCATCTGTTTCAAAATTCAACAAGTTACATCTTGGAGAAAATCAGGTTTTGATTAGTGGACTCTTTCAATCTAAAGTATAGGAACCATTAACATAATCCTTAACTATTTGATACTCAGGGACATTAAATCAAATGGCAAGTAGCTCATCATAATTCACAGTTCTGATTTATATTATTTCTCTCAGTCTGAGGTGACTTGTTGCATAATGTAAATTGTATAGCAACAGATCCCTTTTGAGCAACCTGTCCAGGCATGAGTAAAGCAAACAAAAACATTTGCAGTTGACATAATAGAATTTCTTTTTTAAAAAAAATCCTGTGGTTTTGTGCAACAGGGCATTGTTCTTATAAAACCTGGAATGCAGCAAATTAATATTTACCCTTGAGCATATACCAAGTGCAATATTGCCCTATATCCTAAAAAGAAAAAAAAACATTAAAAATCTGTGAGTATAGATCTTCAATAAACTGCTGATATCACAATACGTACTATTTATAACGATCCCCTTCATTTGTCTATTTGCAAAAAGGGGTCTTTCTTTAGTGCGAGGTTTCCATTTCATATGAAATCTCTGTGTGCTTCATATCTGGGGATGCACATGATTGCGATTCTTTGGGCCTGCTTCATTTTTATTTTTTATTTTCTGTGTATTGTATGTACTTGTGAGCTTTGTTAATAGACAATATTGTTGTCTGAACTCCTGGGGCTCTTTGAATGAGGCACTTTGACATGGCTTTCCAGATATGTTATTTGAGACATATCCCCACCTATGTCAGCCCCACTGGGTAGACCAGACCAGGGGTGGGCTTCAAAATTTTTTAGCAAACGGGTTCTCTGCCCGGTTGCTGGATGGGCGTAGCCATGATGGGCATGGCCTAGTCAGCCTCCTGCACCATGGTGGTGGGGGGGCGTTTTTGCCCTCCCTGGGCTCTGGAGGCTTTTCTCAAGCCTCTGGGAAGGTGAAAATGACCTCTTTAGGCTCCGGAGGGTCTCTAGAAGCCGGAAATGGGTCCATTTCTGGCCTTCCCGAACTTCCGGGAGGTCTGTTTTTTGCCCTCCCCAAGCCTCCACACATGCACTGCACTTACCTGCATCCAAAACAGGCTGTGTAGGGAATCCTGGGAGGGGCAGGGTGGGGTGGCCAGGGCCAGCCAGGAGTGGGATTTGGGTGTTCTCTGAACTACACAGAATCTTAGGTAGGGGCTCTCCTGAACCCTTGCAAACCTCCAGCAGCCCATGCCTGGATCAGAGCATGAAAACAACAGCACAAGGAAGGCTAAAACCCTTTTTATTGAAAGTGGCTATAGACTCTTGCAAACCCTGATAGCACTGTTAATGACTCTCATTTTTATAATTCAGTGAAATAGGGAGGTGTCTTTCAGAGCCATTTTCAAATGTTGTCTGCATCTTCTGGTTTCAGCCTCTTTTGCTGAGGCAATAGTTTCATCCAGCATTGACGATGTTACCAAGCAGGTAGTGAAACATCTGGAAGAAAATAACCAAGCTCACAGGGTACCAAGGAGCCCACAACAGCTTCCACACAGTTCTGTCAAGGTCATCTTCTTTATTATTTGTACTTCTGTGGATTTACTGCTTTCTTCTATGATATAATCCCATAATGGTGGCATGGGAAGTGCTTCAAGGAATGTTGAAATATCTTAGTGCATTTTTAGTGCACTGGTGCATTTTCTCTTACTCTCAAGCCCTGTTTCTGAGTAAATATTCCTTGGATGTGGAAGTATTTCTGTTAACCCACCCAGCAAGTAATTGGTTTTATAGGATTACTTGACTGATATCAATATAAAAACACTAAGCCCCTTTATCCAATTTCATCTTTTTGAATCGTCTGTTCAAAGGATTTTCAGGGATGTAGAAAAAGAAAATGCTTTGATATCTTTGGACATATAAAATTATGCAACATGAGAGAAGGTTATTTTTTGGAATACATCAGAATGTGGAAGTTTTCCTCGTACAGAAAACGAATGTATCAATCTCCATTACTGTGCATATTTTCTATCAACCTGTTTCAGCTTTTGTGGTCTGCAGAACTGGAAAAGCAAGGAAACTTGTCGTTTGGAGAGTTCTTAATATCAAGACCATCTAACATTGCTTAATAGCAAGCAATTTCCAGAAGTGAATAACAAAGGGAGCATGTAAGTGCATGTTTTTTTTAAGGCACTGATCATGGCTTGAGCAAAGATGGCTATTTCCTAATCTCCCAGTTCTCTAAACCCACCAGATTGCTGTCTTACAATCCACTCATGGGAACTACTGTATGGAGCACTTGTGGGCAATCCCAAGTCCTTTACTTATCCAGAGAGGAATTCTGAGGATCCAAACCACTCAGAGGCTCTTTGTTTTACCATCACTTTCCCAGAAGTTGTCATGTAGAAATCAAATTCAGAATATATCAGACAATGATTAGATTAATATTTCCATATCAACCAAGACTTCTCCCCTTGTCCACTAATATCATTTTAAGTATTCATTACACAATGAATAATGGAGAACACCTACAGAAATACTTTTAAAAAAAAAAAACCCTAAAACTTTATTTAACATAGCATTATGTGAAGAGTCATTCTAATTTTCTTCCTACTACTTTCTTTTTCCCTGTATATATGAAAAAAAATGTGAAGGCATTTGAAAACATTTTACCTTGTCCTGCCTCAACTTTGGCTCTGAAAGTTGAAGAAGAACTTTGGCATATGATTGTACCAACTGAAGACACTTTCAACCAAAAAGGAAAGCAATGGGGACTTCCAGTTTGAGCTTCTTCATCTCTGCGAGGCTTCAATCCGTGCTCGCTGCTGGAGCGCCCCTAGCTGGATGGTTTTGGGCCTAAGCCACCCCATAGAGGTGGTGAAGAGGGGGGAGACTGCCTGCAGGGTTGAGGAGAGCCGCATCTCTCCTCCCCAGCTGGCCATTACTCCCTTTCCCGAAGGCGATTGTAGCGGTGGTCAGAAATGGCCACCACAAAGAAGAACTCGACTGGAAAAGAATATGCAGGAGGAAGATAAGAAGAGAAAGTCAAACAGCAAAAGCAACAAATAAGGTACCCTGGAATTGAAACTATTAAAAAACAATAACATTGTTCCCTAAGAAGATTTTTAAGCTGCAAAGGAGAGAGAAAAGGGAAAAGATTTGGGTTTTTTTTTCTCCTTTTCCTATACTGACAGCTAAGAGACTTAAGTAAGAAATTGGAAAAAAATGCACTTAGACATCAATAGGCATTTAATGCTGAAAATAAAAAATCAAAGGGATAATAAAGATTTTTGGATAATTAAAAGCTTTTGAAAACAGGAAAGGAGAGAAAAAGAATAAAAGGGCAGGATCTGGAAGGGAGGAGACTACCTGGAATTAAAAAAGAATTTACAGCAAAATCTCAACAAGACTTCCAAAAGATACATTCTAACTGAAATATCGCAACAAAATAGTATAAGGTATGGAATAGAATACAAAAAGGAGCATGAAATTGAGTTTTGTGTCTGTATAAATAAGTTCGACCCGGGACCATGCTATTTTCAAATATATGTTTTACTTGTATTTTGTATGTGTGAAAACCCAAATAAAACTTTATTTTAAAAAACAAGACAAAAAGGAAAGCAATAGTAGGAAACACATCATGCCTAATTCTTGATCCCACTACTGAATTTTAGCAGTGGATCTTCCACTAGAAATCAACATGGAAAGCTGAGATGGAAGTGAACCATCTTTGGAATTTAGATTAGAGAGATGTGGCTGTAAATAGAGTAATCATCTAATTGCTCTTTGTAATGGTGTTTGAATGTAGAAAAGTCCATCTACTGTTTGTAGCCTACACCAAATTCTGCTATCCAAGCAACATACTTCAGATTGAGTCAATTTCCTAACAATCTCCTTTATTATTGTAAAACATAGAGAAGGACCTTGTTCTTAAAATATTAAAGGTGCTCACCAGACCACAAAAATCATGGCAGGATTCTTGTTCTACATTCTTCAATCTGATATTCTGCAAGTGTGATTGGACTACAATTCCAATTGGGTCTAAAATCTACTGTACTTTGGGTGCATCAACCATTTATGGTTCATACTTAGGTGTAACAGAAGATTTAGAATAAAATGTCTCCTGGGAGATCAAAGAAACTTTCATCAGTATCTGTGTTTGTTCTTTTGTTCAGGATCAAATATGATTTTTCTTCCTTTAACAAGAAGTCTTATTCTCTGCATTATGCTGATAAATCATTTGTTCTCTTTCTTCAGCTGTCAAGATAGTTATTCACTAGTAGGAGGAAAATAGGTGTTGCTGATAGATGTCAGCTTCCCCTAAGATTTGCATAGCATCAAAATCTGCAACAGGCTGGAGTCTTAAAGACATGATAAACTGTGTGGTTTTATGAAATAAATCACAGACATAATGTAACTAAATCCCATTTATTTCAGGAATTTGAAACAAGATCAACAGGAACTCTACTTTTCTAATCATACAAAATCACCAGGTAGATATTTAGAACATAGAATAATGCATAATAATATCATTCAATAGTCCACTATATTTTACCAATATATGAATACCATCTTGGTTCTACGAAACTCATTTGCTCTAATTTACAGTAAACCTAAATATTTTGCCAAATGTCAGGATGCCCAGGCAATTGGTTCTTTAGGAATGAGAAATGATAAGATATATTTATATTTATTTATATTTCTTTTTATATGTGTGTGTGTGTGTGTTTTCTGTTTATAAGATACATAGAAAATAAGGATTCAAAGATAATAAAATAAAAAAAAATACGTGGTAACACAGTGATTAGAATGCAGTAATACAGACAAATTCTACCAATTGCCAGCAGTTTGATTCTGACCAGCTCAAGGCTGACTCAACACTCCATCCTTCCAAGATGGGTAAAATCAGGACCCAAATTGTTGGGGACAGTATGCTGACTCTGTAAACTGCTTAGAGAGGGCTGTAAAGCACTGTGAAGTGGTATATAAAAGTTGAAGTGCTCTTGCTAATAAGCACCCCAGAAAATAAAGGGATTTTAAGCTTTATTATTAGCTAAAAGCTTAGCAGAGAAAGCAAATATATCAAATGAGATACAAGCTGCCAAGCTTGTACTAATGATAGCAGAAATACCCCAAGGGTGGCCAATTTCCACAGTACCCAATGCTAAATTCCATGCAGAATTTCTCAACAAATAACTCCAAGGTTTGGTGTTTGTTTTTTTAAATCAAAACCTGGCACTAAGACTTCATGGCAAAGCCCATGGTCATGAATCTGCCAAGATCTGATATTGACTTGGTGACCATGATTCTGGGATGGGAATTGAAAGCCTGAAACTTTCACAGTGAGCAAAGCTTTGAGGCTATGTGAAGACAATTCCTCCCCTTTTCCCGAATTCAATAAACAAGAGTATTAAAAAAAAAAAACCAAGCAAATTAGGCCAGAATGAGTAAATTTGTAGGCTTTTCTTAACATAAAGGAGAAAGTCACCAACTCCTTGGAATAGCAATAGTCTTTAATGTTGTCACTGCACCTGTTAAAAGAAACCCAAATGACGAACATTTCAGGATGAGTGCCTAACCTGGAGTTATCAAAATGACCTTCTATACTTTCCCTTGAAATTACTCTGAGGCTGAAAGTAGGGAGATGTTTATCTTTTTTTCAGATAAATAAATTTGCTACTCAAGACCAAAAAAAAGGGGTGGGTAAGCATGAAATGGAAAATGGATGTATCTTTTCCCCTCAAATTTTTATATTGTTACCTAACTAGTACACAAGCAATAGAGAGGCAGGACTCTTGTTTTTATGAGTGGGTTGGTATATTTGTGCTGACCCATCGCCTATTGCAAGCTGTTGAATAATCCCTTCAAGAGCCTCTAACAACTGAAAGTGAACCATTCAGCCTTGAACTCATGGCTAGGTTCATATCTATCTTTGACAGAAAGGGAAATTTAAAGCAAAAGGTGTGTTTTTCCTCCTTCCTCAGTAAATGCACTGCTTCTTCTGACGAGCTGCAATTCTTTGTCAAGCTTACTGTAAAGGTATCCTAGCTGATGAAATATGTTAGTGTCTTAACATGCACTTTGCACAGAAGGGATGTTTCCAGAAGCTTTGCAGGAAGTTTTTTTTTTTTTTCTTTCCAGAGATTCATGCTGGCATCCTGACTCCCAGGTTCCATTTTTACTTTCCTTCAGATGCAGAAACTAACAAATGCATTTAACATTTTCAATAGAGGACCTGAAGGATCCTATTATGATTCCCCTGACTGTACTCTGCGTAACAGTGGAAACAGCAAAACATCCCATTATTATGTTACTCACTTCAAAAAAATGCAGAAAAAAAGAAAGCATTTTTCTAACTAAACCTTTTAAAAAAAAAAGCCAAAGGAAAGAACAGAAACTGCATTGTCATAATTGGCCAGGTAGAAATGATAAAGAATGAATCAACTAAACAAATACAAGAGAACACCCAATTTCATTTGTATGTTGGGGTGTGTGCCTGTACAACCACACATTCCTGTCTCTTTATCTGTAATTAACATCATCCATCTTTCTAAGGCCATTGATTACAGAAAAATCAACAGTTTCTTTTTGTGGTTATACCTAAAATTATTTAAATTGATTTTTTTATTGCATAAGGCATATAACCACTCATTATCTAAAATGTTCTCTTCTGCTCTATCCTTTTAAATGTTCTTATACATGAATCAGAATATTGTAGTTATATAATTGGACTGCAAACACCAGAGAAATCTTCAAGCAAACATCTTCAAATTCATTCAACTGCAATGCCACTTTCAAGTCACCAGCTCCCAAGCTATTTACTCTTCCTCATTTTTTAAGTTCCTCTCCTCTCTTTTCTAGTCTTTTATAATTTTGATCCCCAACTTTTTAATGTTTTTGACTTACTTTCATAAAAATGACAAGTTGTCAATAGCTGCCCATTTCTTCTTCTTTTTCATATGGATTCTCCATATGCTTTCTACCTGTATATCCATATGCTATCTACCTGTGTTACCATAACACATGGTTTTCAGAAACAGGAGCAGCATGCATTGTGTATCAAAGCTAGGAAAGGGGTGAAACACCAACAGTGGCAAAAGATGCAAGGTACAAAGAATCAACAACTCGAAAAAGGAACTGTAAAATGGTGCCCAATGCTATTTCTTGCCTGCTGGGCAGTGATGTGGCAGTGAAATAAGTTTTGGAAGAGTAAAACTAAATAATCCATTCACTGGTTCTAAAAGATTCATGTACTAGAAACTTAGTTGGGTTCTTCTCTCTTTTTTTTAATGCAAGAATTGTCTTCCTGCAAAACTGAGGTAAACAGCTGAAGGGCACCACTGACAGTTGATAAAAACATCTGCAGAGCCACCAAAGCCATCAACTCCATCTCTTGAGGCTATGAGGTAAGTATTTTGGTCTAACCTCATCCATTTTTGGGCCATTGGTTTCCTTGTGACCTCAAGCAGCAGATTGGCTTGTTTTCAAAATTAATGTCAGTAATGTTCGACTCAGGGACCTGTCTTTGCCTGTTAAACTATGCCTTTGTGTTCTATACTCCAAAATCAAGCTTTAGCCCGAATAATATTAGGCTGCACTTGTTAAACATGAAATATTGCCAGGAATATTACCTTGATAATGAAATGGCTGATGATAAATGTTCCTATTAATGAGTACACCCCCCCCCCCAAATGCAAAACCGCTTTTCCCCCATAAATGTTATAGCTCTATAAACAGAAGCGGGTTCATCAGCATTATCATTACATCTGTTTAATCAACGCAATTAAACAAACTTGATCAAGACTGCAAAAAATAAGGATGGCTTGTAACACTTTTGTATGCAATCTCATTCAAGGTCACACAACAGAAGGAAGAAACAGAGCACTTCATCAAATGGAAATGTTTCTCACACACACCAGAGATCTAATAAATTCATTGCCAGAAGATGCATGGCTCACAGTGTAACTGTATTTGGAAGATGTGGGGGAGAACAAGACATGGGAGAAAGAAAGAAATGCCCATTTCTAAAATGGCATGGGAAAGCAGTTTAAGAGTTTGGGTGCGAGTGATGGAACCACACGTTTTGCTGGAGAGGTTCCTTTGTTCCTCTGTGACAATTTGTTCAGCAGCTTTACAAATGAGATACCTTCCTGTTTCACCTGACTATAGTTCTATTGTACCAATGTCCACAATATCACTTAGTACAGGTTGCACTCTAGCCTCTCTAGCAAGTTGACATATAATCTATGGTCATTTTCCCACGAACAAATTAGGGAGACTTCTCATCCAACTGCTGATTTAAATAACATAGACACACTTTTTATCACTTCAGCAACTGTGCAAGATGTTTGAAGTCACTTTGCCATTAATGAGGAAATAACAATTTGCAATTACATCCCAATCACTTTGTTACATTCTGGCCTTTAAGTACTAAACTGTTGCTTTCAGTCGTTTGCTTTGCCACATCCTGAATCTACAATTATAATTTTGATTGCTAAACAAAACAAAGATTACTCATTTCAAGGATACATTATAGACAATTCAAATTTTAATCATGGAAGACTTCCAGAATGGGGATCCCAGAAATAAAATTATGCCCATTTTAATGCTGCAGTCCTGAACTCTGATGATAGTTTGTGAAAACATTTGCTTATGGCTACTATGGGAAACTGTACCGTTCTGTTGGAACAGACATTAAGGGACATTTTAAAAGCTTATGCCTTCCAAAATGAGACTATAGGTAATATCCAAGCAATAACATACATTAATTAATACCTGAAGTTGGTGGCAAACAAAGAAAATAATTATTTAATGTTCACTCGCATATTCTGATCAACAGACTCTGAAGGCTAACAAAGGAATCCTAAGCAGTTAACCATCTAAGTCAGGGATGTCAAACTTGATTTTATTGAGGGCCACATCAGGGTTGTGTTTGACCTCAGGGGGCTGGTGTGGGCATGGCCAGATCCACATCATTCATCTCGGGGCGCATGTGGTGGCCCAAGCACTCTGCCAGAGTAAACAGGCTCCTGAGCTCAGTTTTCTCTGGCAGAGGCACCGCAGGCCAGTCCTTCGCTTTTTTCAGGGCAGCCCCATGGGCTAGATCTAAGCACCCTGTACCCAGATCCAGCCCACAGGTGTTGAGTTTAACACCCCTGATCTAAGGGGAAATTAATGTTCTGAATTCACCTTTCTATAACTTTAACTGGTTTGTCTTTTGTTACTAAATCTCACCTCACAATCAGGAGGCTGTGAGTTCGATCCTAGGTAGAGGCTAATATTTGGAATAGACTCTCCTGCAGAGGGTTAGACTAGATGACCTCTAAGGTCCCTTCCAACTCTGTTATTCTATGTCTAGATCAGGTGGCCTTTCAGACAGTCGCTCATGTCCCAGGGACCTCACAACTTGTCTCCTGCAATGTTCTATATGTCCAGAAAGCAGCAGTATGAGCAAGGATATAGGCATATCTGGTAGCCAGGTTGCTTCCAGATGCACTTCAAGGGGCTTTTTATGACCCATAAAGCCCTATATAGCATAGGACCATGATGGTGAACATATGGCACATGTACCACAGGCAGAACCATTTGTGCCAGCACACGAGCCGCCGGCAAACTTACCTCACTGCACATGCGCGTGCCTCACAGCTGATTTTTCGGCTGGTTTAAGGCCTTTTTCGGCTGCAGGCTTTGCAGGACCAATAATAGGCCCATTTCATCACTTCCTGTAATACCAGAAATGACAAAATGGGCTATTATTTGGTCTGTAAAGCATGCAGAGGCTTTTTTCAAGCCTCTGGGAGGCCAAAAAAGGCCTCAAACCAGCCGTGAGGCGCAGTGCAGATAAGAGGGTTGGGGGGAGGGATTGCACGCACATGCACGGGAGTGTGGGGGGTCACATTGCCTTCTGGGTGCTGGCACGCAAGCATGAGAGCACAAGCGTGCGCACAATTTTTGACACAGGAGCCCAAAAAGGTTAGCCACTACTGGCATAGGGCCTGGTTACTTGAGAGACCACCTGTCTCTCATGGTATTCACCTGGTTGATCAGATCTGGCACAGATGGGATACTCCACTTTCCTTCAGTTAAATAATACCATCTACCAGTGGCCTAGAAGGACACCTTCTCTTGTCTTTGGAAACAAGATTCCCACTGAGATTGGAACAGCCTGCACCCTCCCGATGTTTTCAAGGACATGGAAGATGGGGTGCTTCTCCCAGGTCTTTGGTGAGACTGACTGAAGCTCCTTTCTCACTCTTGTGGTTTTGCTGGATTATGCCATTTTTGTTCCTTATCACTATTTAGTCTATTGTTTTTATTGTTGTTGTCAGACTAGGTAAACAAATGATAAATAAATTTAGTGAGAGAGAAAAAAGTTCAAAGAGAATCCCCCCCCCCAAGGGATAGGGGTGGCCAAAATTATGACAATGGATAAAGTGCAATAGAGAAAGCCAACTGGCTATTGCAGGGGTGGGCAAACATTTTGGCTTGGGGGCCTCATTGACTTTTAAAATTTGACAGATGGGCCGCCACCTGGTGTCAAAATGTCTGTCATTACAAGTCAAAATCAAATGAATGCAATCATTCAATCATTCACATCAAACCTTAATTCTGTACCAATCTTCGGCGGGCCAGATTAAAAAGACCAACGGGCCGGATATGGCCTGCGGGCCGTAGTTTGCTCACCCCTGGGCTATTGGGATTTGCCAAGACATAGGCAATGTTGTTTCTGATTTGGCTAAATAAAACTGATTATTAACTTCATGATCAGGCTCAGCTTTTAATCCTACCTCCATTCCTTATTCTTTGAGAAGTATTGACAAAAGAGACCTCAACTTTCCTGTGTTATATTGGCCAACTGGTATTTAGAAAGCTAGGTGGTATGAAGCTAATATTATAAAAACTATTATTAGTACAGTTCATTGGCTTGTTTGGCTAATAGCTTTCCTGCAAGTGTGAACAAGGGATTGACAAAGAGGTTGACATGTCATTCAAGGCAGCTGCTAAACCTGTCACTGTTTCACCAAGATCCAACAATCAGTAATGTAAATGGGAAGAGACTTAATCATATTGCCGTTTGGAAAGGTTAACACTGAATCATTTTAATTTTAATTCATCCCCTGAGGCTCCCTGAGGCTCTGAAGGCATCCTGCTTTTTTACCAGGTCCTCTGTCAGCCAATCAGATAGACTGGCAGGGTTGCTTTTAGTGTATCAGGTGCCAGTTTCATTATAAGAGGAAACTGTTTCAAAACAGCAAATTTGGCCTCCTGGTTTGACCAGAGGACTGAGCTGTGCCAATCTCAAGCCAAATTGGAGTTGGGTGAGGAAATCAGGTAGCAGGATGAATAAAATAAAATAAAGTGTATTTTATGTGTACCCCTAGCCATATCATTCATTTTCACAAGTACTCCTGGAAATCTTAGGTAATGCACAAAAGAACTTGCTAATTTCTTTCTGATAAATGCATTATTTGACTTGCAATTAATTCTGTGAAGAAGTAGTACAGTATGCTTTTTAGAATAAATAAAAACCTGCACTCGGCAGCATTCATGCATCCCACAGCAAACAGAGATACAAATGGACATGAACTGAAATCCGCAAATGGTTACCCATGTCATTCTGTAGAAGTGGAGGGATTTGATAGTTGTCAGCAGCAAAAAATGTTAATTCCTCAGTGCAGGATCATTGTAAACAAGAGGACATCTTGTACATCAGTTCTTTTTTATACTGGATGGCCCTCAGTTGGTATCATCCATCATATTTTCATTCTATCTAACGCAGACACTTTATATTTGGTCATTACTATGTTAATCAAGAGCTATTGCTTCTTTGCTGCTCCAGTCACTGCGTAGTATATGTCTGATTGACTTCAATATTGTCCTTAGAGAAGGCAACAATAAATGTAAATGGGTAAGGTAAACAACACAGCATTTAACGTTTGATATCGATAATCCATCTCTCAAATTGATCCATTTCAAATGGTATGCTTGTAAGTAACCTCAAAAATCAATGAACATTTTCTGTACGGAGCTAGATAATAGTTTTATAATTTATCTTTTTTTAACCTAGTCTTAATATTAAAACAAATCATACAATGATCATACTGAAAGAATTTAAGAGCGTTTTCAACTTCATTTTGAACTATAGGAAAAATAGTTTGTTATGATGCACTTACAGAAGTTTGACAACCTAATCACTACTCAAAACTTATCTCCCCATCCTTAATATTTACATTATTTTAAAATATATTTTAGTAAGTCTAACAACAATAGATTTAATCCTATCTGTTATAGAATCTGATTGACTGAACTGAATCAATCACAACTGTGTTATCAAGTCTATTAATATATATTTATATGAATAATTATCACCAAACTCCAACTCAATTATGTTTGGTTTTTTTAAGCATATTCTTTAAGATAAGATGTGAAAAAGGGAAAGGAAAAGTAACAAGAATCAAGTTTTCAGAAGTTATGTGGATTTTCTCCAAACCATGAAAATAACAAATTACCAGACTGTCAGAGAAATTCGAAAAAGTAGATTAAATGAATCTTTTAAAATCTTTTTTTCAGTCTAACAAACAGGGGGGTAATGTTTTTTCTGACTGATTCTTTTCCTTTCTCAACATTAGTACATTTTTGCCAAAATATGAGTGCAAATAGTTTCATGAAATTTACATCAGTTTCATGGACAAATAACAATAGCACTTAGACTTATATACCACTTCACAGTACTTTTACAACCCTCTCTAAGCAGTTTACAGAGTCAGCATATTGCTCTCAACAATCTGGGTCCTCATTTTACCCACCTTGGAAGGATGGAAGGCTGAGTCAACATTAAGTCTGGTGAGATTCGAACAGCCAAATTGCAGGCAGCCAGCAGTTAGCAGAGGTAGCCTGCAGTACTGCACTCTAACCACTGTGCCACTGTGGCTCTACAAATGTATGGCCCTTGCAAAGGATGGTCAGCTAAAATCAGCCATCAAGGATACATCAACTCCTGTGTATCCACCAACGCCTCATCTAAGAGAACAGTTTGAAGCAACCGATCCCTTTGTTCCCTTTCAGATTCATGGCAGCACATTAGAGAAGTCACCTGCATTATAGTCACTGCAACAAGTTAAAGTATTAATTACACTTTTGTTGCTCATTTGATTTAATTGACATGGTATGCTTCATGTTACACTGTTTTAAGTAGAGCTGGTGCTTGACTGGAGGTCCTCCATATGCAGAGTCTCACTTCACAGTTTCCGATTTCTAAATAAAGTCTACAGTGTTTTATTTTTCTGCAGCTCTGGTGTTGTTGGTTGTGTATTGGCTCTTGTCTGAGTTCTGTTTGCATAAGGTGCCAGCAATACAAGCAGTGCACTATCCACAGGAATTATATGTCCTTGATACTTACATTTACTGCCTTTCACACAAATAGTTCAAGCAGTGGGTAAACCATATGCAGCTGGCTAGGGAATGCTTCTCCTGGTCAGATTAGTTTAGAAAAAGCTTAAAAATAGCTGTGTGACTCGCATTTGTTTGCCAAGGAGGAGGCAACCCTTTCTGCACATAATTCTTCATATCCTCAGCAGAAGCAAAACATTTGGTCAGAGAATTATTTTTAATTAGCAATTAAAAAGAACAGTCAATACTTTGAGATAGGGATGAGACCTGTATAAATCAAACTTGATTGAATTTGAATGAGAGATTCCAGATTCATAAAAGGCAGGAGTTGGATCAGATTTCTGATTTGAGGACACATCAGTTCAATTCAAATTCTTTTGAAATTCAATTAAAAAAAAAACATTGATCCATAAACTATACTGGGGAAGCATCACAATCATTGTTTTTAAAGCATACTGGTTAAAAAAAGGATAAAAATGGAAGAGACAACAGGTCATTAACAAGGACAATGAAAAGAAGGACTGGGGTGATATGATAGCAATGTTCCAAGTTACACCTGGATATTATCAAGATTTTCACTACAATAGATCTTTGGATAAAAATATTGTCATAATAGATGAGGAAACAATAGCAGAACACCTGTCTGAAATGTATTCTATGTTGACTTGAAGCAAAACAGAAAGTGTCCTAATCCATCTTTAAAATCAAAGCTTTCAAAATATTTTGTTTTACTTGTCTTTGGGAGTGTTGGGCTCAGCATGATTTTTCAGAATAACAGAGTTGGAAGGGACCTTGAAGGTCTTCTAGTCCAACCTCTGCTCAAGCAGGAGACCCTGCCTAGACCATTTCATACAGGTGGTTGTCCAATCTCTTCTTTAAAAATCTCCAGTTCTGGAGCACCCTCAACTCATGGAGGTAAGTGGTTCCACTGATTAATTATTCTAACCGTTAGGAAATGTCTCCTTTCTAAGTTGGTCTTCTCCTTGATTAGTTTCCATCCATTGTTTCTTGTTCTGCCTTCAGGGGCTTTAGAAAATAGGTTGACCTCCTCTTCTTTGTGGCAGCCCCTCAGATATTGGAACACTGCTTTCATGTCATCCCATAGTCCTTCTTTTCATTGTCTTTCTGGATAGTTCTGTCTCTGGTCTTTAGATTTTAGGCGGTGTCATCGGAGGCTTGGAATTGGCTGGCCAGCTTGGTCTCTCCAGTGAAGAATGCCTCATCACCAGAAGGAGATAGTTGGGTCAGAATTACAGTTTGCTGGCAGTATTCTGAAGTATTTAGCACAGACAGCAAAAAATGAGTTGATGCAGAAAGAACATTCTTTGTCTTGCTTTTTTGATGACATTTTTGATCTTAGGAGTCCATTTTAAGTCTTGAGATATGATAGAACCTAGAAACTTGAAGATCTCCACTATTGATACTATGTTGTCCAGTATTGTAAGAGGTGGTAGTATAGGAGGGTTTCTCCTAAAATCTGCCACCATTTCTACAGTTTTGAGTGTGTTCAGTTCCAGATTGTTCCAGTTGCACCACAAAGCTAGTTGTTCAACCTCCTGTCTGTATGCAGACTCGTCTGAATGAGACAAGTGAGACAAAACTTATTAAACCAAATGCAACAGTGGTAGGCAATCTTTATTTCCATAATGCTTTCCAACTCAAAGCAAAAGACATTAAAAGGAGCATAATATATTCATCACTAAAAGAGAGCAAGTACTGAATTAACTTTCTTTGAGGTCTTTCTGAAAAATGAAGTTTCTTAACCTAAGGCCAGGATCACACAGGTTCTGTCCATGGTACCTACTCAATGATGAGACATGAGAAACCACCTCCTCCAAAGACTTTAACCAGTGAACAAAATCATATACAGCAAACCTTCAGCGATTGGACATAATCCTGTTTTTCTCCATTGATCTCCAAAACTGATGGTATCACCAAACTTCCCTTCAAAATTAAAAATGTATGCAGATTAGTATAATAGGATGTAAATATTAAAGTATGTTGAACATGTCTCTGCAAAGTTCTCATTTTCATGACTTTTCTTTCATTCCTCCTTGAGCAGATTTTCATTTCCCTCCAGTCTAAGTGAAGAGAAATAACTTTGACAGTTACTTGCTGTTAGGCAAATATAAAAGCGTCTGCCGCGATCATATGCATTTTGCCAGTTTTTCACAACATAATTATCTTAATCTGCAAAGGATTTATTCCCAAACTGATCTGTCCATAGTGATTCAAACCTCTCTGATTATCTACTACCCAGCCATACACAGTCAGAAACTTCGCTGAAGTCATCTGCATTTAAAACTGTTGCATTGTTTGATACTTACTAGTAACATTTATACAAACTTCTCATTTCTGACCAGAGGTGGTATTCAGCTGGTTCGCACTAGCTCTGGCATATCGGTAGTGGAAATTTTGAGTAGTTTGGAGAACCAGCAAATATCACCTCTGGCTGTCCCCACCCACCCACTATCACCCTTTCCTGTCCTATATTCCCTTGTTTTTTTAGCTCAGCTGATTCATTCGGCAGCTGATTCATTCACTGCGCCTCAGCTGAGCTTAAAAAACAGCTCACCTCACTAGCGGTCATACAGAGGGTGGTTTTTGAGTGCTGTGCACTCTCCTAGAACTGGTAGGAAAAAATGTGGGACCTCACCCCTGTTTCTGACTATACCCTGCTTTCTCCATATGCCAAGATAAACATTTCAGAGCAGCCACCTCAAAAAGATCACCTTTATTTAGCCAAAAGAAAGCAGGTAATAAATTAGAAATATGCAACGTTCTTGAATTTGATCATCTGAAAACATTGCTCAGTTTCATTTTGCTTCCTTAACCTAATCGTTCAAAAATGCTTTGTTGTAAATATGGCATACTTCTTCACTTTGACCCTCTCTAGAAATGTTTTCCTTATTCTTAGGAATTCACAATTCCTGCCATGAATTTTGGGAGTTGAATCCAGGCATATATGGAGGTCATAGCTAACAGTGATCAAAAACCCCAGCCTTGAGAGTTCCCACTGTTGGGTATACAAAAATCCAGGTCTCTGATATGGATCCCTGCAGATTCTCAATATGAATACACATTGATCAGAAAGAGCTAGGACTTGCCACAAAAGTGATTGTCAAGCCCGAAATTGACATTTGTGTAGCCATTTTATTTAGCTTTTTATTTATTATTTTTCTTTCGGGCTTGCCACATTCCTAAGGTAGGAGGAGTGGAGGTAGAGAGAGTTGTTTAGGCTAGGTGGTGTTTCTTCCTGTGGGAATGATAACTGACCTTGCTGAGACCTGGAGGTGAAGTTTGATGACACCAGGCAATGTTGATTTACTTTGATTGGAGAATGTGACTTTTAGAGGTTGTTTCTAACTTCCAATATTATGAGGTGTAATTTTGGGTTGTGTCAGATCCGGAATTACAACAGACTTTGCCAATTTGATGCTTTCCTAAATAAAAGAAATTGTTTTGGAAGATGGACTTTGCTCTTTTCTTTTTAAATGGATTTCATCACTTGGAAACCTGACAGTGATGTTTTGTGGAAGTCTCCAAAGTTATGATTCCAGACCCTTAATTCCAATCTCGTTTCCTTGTTTTGGGGAACTTCTACAAACCTGGGCCTTCTGTCATGCCTTGGTTCTTGTGAGACATTGCTTCCATCTCAAGGCTATATTGAGCAGATGTCCCAGCGTAGCTGCCTGGTTCCTATAACAAAATGAACAGAAGTGATTGGTGAGCCTAATGGGTGGGTGACCTATAGGGAAAAGGGGAATTGACTATGCATACTTTTGCACAGGAAACCCAGAGCTGGTTTTGCTTCTTTTGTGCCAATGTGGTTTATTCAGTAAAGTTTAATACTCTTGGTAAAATAATGTCCCAGCAGTTTCTTTCTCTTTCTCTTTTTTTTGATTTGCCAACTGGACAGTTGACACCAGGGAAAAATTCAAAATTTTTAGAGTTGCAATTGGTCAGTCTCCAGAGGGAGTGAAGCTTGTTTCTGTGGCATTTTCTGTCAACTGTAATTCCCTTTGCTCAGACTGGACCTAGGAGTTTCTGGAGATGTCACTTTTCCTGGGGGCCAATATTCCAATTTCCCAGAACAGTGAATAATTTGGATACATGGGGAAAAAATAAAAGGGAACAATATGGAACCGTCTTCCCTGGTGGTACTATTTATTGCTAAACCTTTTCAATTTTAAAAAAATCTGAGCCAAGGGAAGCTGTTCTGTCCTTGATTAACATACTCGAGATCCCCGCGCTTTGATTGGCCAAAGCGTGGGGCTCTCCGATTGGTCAGGCGAGCCGCGCCGATTGGCTCGCTAGGAATCTCCCGCGATTGGTCCATTTGAATCGCAGGAGATTCAAAGCGGTGCCATTGGCCGCGGCCGCCGCGGCGAAAGGAATAAAAGCCTCGGGCTTTTTTCCTTTCGCCAGTTCGGTTCCCACTTCCTAATAAAGAGCTTTGCACTAAAGTCACCGACTCCTGGCATCATTTCACGGACACAACACTGGCGACGAAGGTGGGATCCAGACCCTGAACCGAACCACGTGTCCGACGGAAGCCAGACGAACCACCGAGATGGCGAAAATTGCACCACCCGCACCCTTCAACCCCGCCACCGAGGACTGGGAATCGTTCTCCGACCGATTCCGCATGTACCTCGAGTGCAGCGGCCTGAAGGATGCCACCGGCCCAATGAAACGCACCGTCTTCCTGACCCACTGTGGGACCGAGGTCTTCCAGATGGCCAAGGCGCTGGCCAAACCCGCCGACACGACCGCGATGGACTGGGACGTCCTCGAACCCATACTTCGGCGGCACTACGCTCTAAAGGTACCCATCCTGATCCGGCGCAACGAGTTCTACTGGCGGGACCAGAGGTCGGGTGAGAGCTTCAGTGACTTCGTCGCCGAGCTGCGGCGTTTAGGGGGGCTCTGCGAGTTCGATAACCTAAACGACGCCCTGCGAGACCAAATCGTGCTCGGGTTGTGGGACCTCGTCCTCCAGAGCCGGCTGATGGCCAAGGGCAACATCAGCCTAGCAGACACCCTCACCGCAGCCGCAGCCGCTGAAGCAACCCGAACTTCCGCCGACCGCATGCGCAGACCGAACACTGGGGACCTCCCAGACACTTCGGGACTAAAGACTCATCTCTGGCTGAGGTCTTCTCGGGTCAGGAACAAACCTACCACAGCAATAAGACTACACTTTTGCAGGAGCTCCAGGTCAAAATCTCCCTTCCTGCAGATTAGCCTGTAGCTGCCATCAAGTGTAGTGGAAAATCCTCCCCGAGCCCAGCTAAAGCATTAAAAGCCACCTTGGGGAATAAAATACCCAGAGCTTGTGATTTTTTTAAAAAAGAAGTCTAGGTCATTTTAACAGAAGCTCAGCTTACTGTAAATGTCCCCATTCTGAACAGCAGTTGTGTTTGGAAGTGGGAAAGAGAATTCCCTGTAAACAGGGGGGCATTGAGATTCGTGTAAATTGATTTTAGTTCTGTTTTATTTTATGCCAGATGTATATGTATCTTTGTCTGTTACTATTTCCTTTTTTGCCCATTCCATAAAGTTACTTATCCCAAAAGGAAGTAGCATAATGGGTTTGTATGAATGCATGCAAAAATTAAAGGTATTAACAAAAAGCTAACAAAATGTTATGCATATTACACAGCAGTCCAGCCAATATCATTTCTATAAAATATATGGAAGGAAATGCAGTCATTATTGCCCTAAAGATAGATAGATAGATAGATAGATAGATAGATAGATAGATAGATAGATAGATAGATAGATAGATATAGATATAGATATAGATATAGATATAGATATAGATATAGATATAGATATAGATATAGATATAGATATAGATATAGATATAGATATAGATGGTATTCAGCCTTTGTTCGGGTATTTTCCCACGTCATTATAGTTGTGCCAGTACAGAAGCCTGATGATGGCAGATGAGATTCTGCCGAAACGTTGCTACAACTTTAAAAGCACAGCTATAATGATGTGGGAAAATACCCGAACAAAGCTGAATACCATACATGTAAGTACCCGCAAAAACTTAAGAAAACAAATATATATGTATGTATGATATTCAGCTTTATTCGGGTATTTTTCCATTATAGTTGTGCTTTTAAAGTTGTAGCAACATTTCGGCAGAATCTCATCTGCCATCATCAGGCTTCTGTATTGTGTTCGTCTGTGAGTCAGACTTTCACAGCCATTTCTGTTTTAAATTTGGGGCTAGCCTACTGCTGTGTCAGAATGGTTTTTTTCTTTATCCTGATTGGTTGGGAATCTTGGTCTGTGTTTATTGGTCTTAGAGTTTGCTGTGTTCTGCTTGATTGGTGTTTCTAATATCGTCTGTCTGTTTTGTGGCTTTTTTTTTTTGTCTTGATTGACTGGCAACATTATGTTTCCTGTATTGGAGGCTTTTAGTGTGGCTTGGCTCCGAGTAAATGGAAAGCTGTCTTTTATTAGAAAGCTAGGTTTCATCAGGGTGCCTGGTTGGGGTGTGTTTGAGTTGGAGATATCAGGGGGGATCTGTTTGTGCCCAGGTGTTTGCCTGGCTTGTGGTGTGGAGAATTTTTTTGTTTGTGAGTGCAGGCTTCCAAGTAATTGACAGTCTGGTGGAATCATCTCTTCTATTCATGCTTTCAGGTCTTTTTTCAATCCCTATGGCTTCTCTGATAATTCTGTAGCTGGGGTTTTCTATGGTGGCTAGAGTTTTGGTGCCATTGAAGTCGATTCTATGACCTGTTGCTTCCATGTATTGGACTAGTGAGGAAGTGTGTTCCAGCTTTTTTACTGCATTTTTTTGTTCATCCAGGCAGGTACTTATTCTTCTGTTGGTTTGTCCAATGTATGTGGCAGGACATGATGCACAGGGGACTTCACAGATGCCTTGGTTTTCCAGGTCAACTTTATCTTTGGGGTTTCTTAGGATGGCTGCTGTTTTTCTGTCTGTTTTGAAGGCAGTCTTGGTGTGATGCCTGTGTAGTATCTTACTGATTTTGTCTGTAGTACCTCTTATGAACACCTTGAAATTGTGTCTGTATATGACCTATATGGGCTGATGCATACTCAAACTCATACTACTAATAATTGAAAAATAAACTAATTTCTTGAAATAAAATAAAAAATGCCACATCCAAACTGAAACAGGTGAATTTCCACAGTTAAGATTTAATTGCTTTCTTTCTATCCAGAGCTGTCGAGGTGCCCTTTTTCATGTCTTTCACAAAACAATTAACCTTTTGTCATGTGTACAAATGCTGGAAGGCAATCCCCATATGATTTACAAAGAAAACTGTTGAGGCTCAATTAATATAAATTGATAGTTTTATGATGTGCTCATTCAGCATCAGTTGTGTGACTTTTCAAGAGCTTAAGTCATAACATAATACAACCTTGGATATATTGTAACTGGATGTTTTATAAATTTTCCTTTTTGCTTCCATGGAGTCAATGAATTATTGTGGCAAAAAAATGGCTAGCAGACTAAATCTAAAAACAAAAGACACAACAACCCACTCAACCACCACCACACTGGATATTATCTAAAAAAATCAAATGAGATTGCTCATCAGGGTGACCTTCTTGTTAAAAGGTTAGAATTCTTCTTTGGGTGGTGGCTATTTTGGATTCTTCTTGCCAGTAGAGAGGTTAAACAAATATACTTTAATATACTAAGTGACTCAGGGTCTCAAGTTTATCCAAGCACACCAAAAATCAGAAGATAAAACTTTGGTTGCAAGGTTCATCTTCTTACAGGAAAAAACACTAAGGGTTTTTTTTAAAATAACATTAAAAAAGCATTGTTCACAGTACCTAATTTTTATTTATTCTAGCAGAAAAAAACAGGGAGAAACAATCAATTGGAACATATCAGCCAAGCAATGGCACAGCAAGTCAGATTAAAATAAAATCAGGTTTGTAAACCCAGGCATTTTGTTAATCCAGTATTTTATATTATCTAATCCTTGGATTATATTTTATAATAATTATATTTCTTGCCTCACTGAAATCAGATATTGCATATCCTCTACTACGTTGAAATCATCTTTGCTGTGTTCTTGTACATTTGTCATCTTGGGATTGTTTTTGTTAACAGGCAGTCTACAGATCAATTTAGAAAATTCACTCAAAAATTCATTTAGACTAACTGAAGCTAATCCATTCAATATACAACTGCATTAATGTTCTGTCCCTAATTAGCATTCTTGAGATCCCCGCGCTTTGATTGGCCAAAGCGCGGGGCACTCTGATTGGTCAGGCGAGCCGCGCCGATTGGCTCGCTAAGAATCTCCCGTGATTGGTCCATTCGAATCGTGGGAGATTCAAAGTGGTGTCATTGGCCACGGCCACCATGGCTAAAGGAATAAAAGCCACGAACTTTTTCCTTTGCCCGAGTTCGGTTCCAACTTTAAATAAAAGAGCATGATTTGAAGTCACCGACTCCTGGCATCATTTCGCGGACACAACACTGGTGACGAGGGTGGGATCCAGACCCTGAACCGAACCACGTGTCCGACAGAAGCCAGACGAACCACCACGATGGCAAAAATAGCACCCCCCGCACCCTTCAACCCCGCCACCGAGGACTGGGAATCGGACTCCGACCGATTCCGCATGTTCCTCGAGTGCAGCGACCTGAAGGACGCCACTGGTCCCATGAAGCGCGCCGTCTTCCTGACCCACTGTGGGACCGAGGTCTTCAAGATGGCCAAGGCGCTTGCCAAACCCACCGATGCGACCGCGATGGACTGGGACATCCTCGAGCCAATACTTCGGCGGCACTACGCTTCAGAGGTACCCATCCTGATCCGACGCAACGAATTCTACCGTTGGGACCAATGGTCGGGTGAGAGCTTCAGCGACTTCGTCGCCGAGCTACGGCGCCTAGGGGGGCTCTGCGAATTCGACAACCTGAACGACGCCCTGTGAGACAGAATCGTGCTCGGTTTGTGGGACCCCATCCTCCAGAGCCGGCTGATGGCCAAGGGCAACATCAGCCTAGCAGACACCCTCACCGCAGCCGCAGCTGCCGAAGCAACCCGAACATCCGCCGACCGCATGCGCAGACCGAACACTGGGGACCGCAGCGGAAACAACAACCCGGCGAGGTCGACTGAGGCCCAACCCGAGACGACCACCCACCAGGGCGACTTCCACTCGGCATCGGGCACTTCTGATGACGAGGAGGACATCCATCGCCTCCAGACAGGCCGCAACCCACGGAACCAGCGGGGTCGTAAGTTGAGGACCAACTGTGCCGGTTGCGGCAGCGACCACCCCAGGTCGGAATGCTGGTTTTTCAAATCGATCTGCCGGCATTGCGACAAGAAGGGACACATCGCCCGTGTCTGCCGCCTAAAGAAGAACCGCAGCCCGGCACGATGGGACCAGAGCAACTGGAGGAGAGAGAGCACACCACCCTGGACCAGAGATCGCCCCTCGGACAACAGATGGGACCAGAACGGACGATCCCTGCGAGGCGGCGATAACCGGCGAAGAGAGGAGACCCATCAGACGGTCACTATCGCCCACGCCATAACCAATGACGCCCGGAAGGTCCACGTGGAGTAGGCATCGAGGGCCAGCCATGCAAAATGGAGGTGGACTCCGGGTCCTACCTCTCCATGATAGCATGGCATGAAATAAATCGCTTGGTGCCTACCCTCCAAAGGAGGAACCTAGACAGCCAGAGACTCATTGTAAAGGACTACCAGGGAAACCGCATCCCGGTAGTCGGAACCAAACACTTCAACATCACGTATAAAGGGCACACTGAAAGGCTTCCCCTGACAATCCTCGACCGCGACCGCCCAAGCCTACTGGGACTGCAATGGTTCGCCCCGCTCGGCATCGCAGTCACGGGAGTCGACCACGTCACCGACGACAGCTGGGAGCAGCAACTGGCCCGGGAATTCCAAGAGGTCTTCGACGGAAACCTAGGCAAGTACCGAGGGCCCCTTATATCATTCAACCTAGACCCAAACGTCCCCCCAAAACGCCTGAAACCAAGGCGGGTGCCATTCGCACTTAAACCCAAGATAGACGAGCAAATTGACAAGCTCATCAAGCAAGGGGTCCTACAGCCAATAGACCACGCCCGGTGGGAGACCCCCATAGTCACCCCGATCAAGCCCAATGGGTCGGTGAGGACTATAAGGCCACCCTAAATGGTGCGCTACAACAAAGCGCCTACCCCGTCCCAGTAGTGCAACAACTACTGCACTCACTGGGAGGGGGCAAGGTTTTCGCCAAGCTCGACCTCGCCCAGGCGTACCAACAGTTGCCAGTCGATGAGCAAACGGCAGAAGCGCAAACCATAGTCACCCACCGAGGGGCATTTAAATGCAACCGACTCCAATTCGGAGTCAGCGTGGCACCGGGAATATTCCAAAGCCTAATGGAAAGACTACTGCAAGGCATCAAGGGGGTGGTACCGTACTTCGACGACGTCCTAGTGTCGGCAACCAACCAAGCCGAACTAGAGGGTCGCCTAAGGGAGGTCCTAACCAAATTTAAAGAGACCAGGCTCAAAGTTAAGAGGGAGAAATGCCAACTATACACGGAACGGGTAGAATTCCTAGGATACCTCCTAGACTGTCACGGCATTCACCCCACAAACAAAAAAATCAAGGCCATCAAAGGAGCCCCCACACCCCAGTCGAAGACGGAACTACAGGCATTCCTGGGGCTACTTAACTTTTACAATGTTTTCCTGCCCCAAAAGGCCACGGTGGCGGAGCCCTTGCATAGGCTCCTGGACAAGGCGGCGACCTGGACTTGGGGGAAACGCGAGCAAGCCGCCTTCCAAAGAACAAAGGACCTCCTCACTTCGGATGCCGTCCTTATACAATATAATGAGAGCCTACCTCTGGCCGTCACATGCGACGCATCACCCTTTGGCGTCGGCGCTGTCCTCAGCCATACCCTCCCCAACGGAAAAGAAGCGCCCATCGCGTTCTTTTCAAGAACCCTCACCAAACCGGAGCGGAACAATAGCCAGCTGGACAAAGAGGCTCTGGCAAAAGTTGCCACCGTAAAACGATTCCACAAGTATCTCTATGGCCGGACTTTCACCATCATAACCGACCACAAGCCAATGCTGGGAATCCTTGCAGGAAACCGGGCCACCCCGAACATTCTGTCTCCCTGAATGACAAGGTGGTCCGAGTTCCTGGCAGCCTACAACTACGGACTCATACACAGACCGGGTAAGACGATCTCCCATGCAGACGCCTTAAGCCGCTCGCCGCTACCGGAACCTGACACCGACCCAGCACCCACGACGACCACCCTCACCATAGAGACTCTACCCAACCTGCCCATAACTGCGTCAGACATTGCCCGAGAGACTAATAAAGACAAACGTCTGGCGCGGGTGTTGCATTGGGTAGAGAAAGGGTGGCCGGAAAGGGACAATGACGAGTCCGTCAAAACATTCTGAAACCGCCAAACGGAACTCTCGTTATTAAAAGGGTGCATACTATGGGGGGATAGGGTGGTCATTCCAAAAAAGCTACAAGGGAAGGTTCTGGAACTGCTACACGAGGGGCACCCTGGCATCGTTAGGACTAAAGCCCTGGCCAGAAGTTACGCTTGGTGGCCAGGGATGGACAAACAAATTGAAACCTGGGTAGCAAGGTGCCAACGATGCCAGGAAACTAGGCCAAGCCCACCCACAGCACCCGTCCTAGAGTGGGAAACCCCAAGGGGACCTTGGTCTCGGATTCACATAGACTTCGCCGGGCCCACAAAAGGACACACCTTCCTTATAACAGTAGACGCTTACTCCAACTGGCTGGAGGTAAGCAACATGAAGACGACAACCACGGAGGCCGTGATCAAGGAACTCTGCAAACTCTTTGCAACACACAGCCTCCCAGACGTCGTCGTTTCCGACAATGGGCCCCAATTCACCTCGCTGGAATTCGAAAAATTCCTCGCGGAAAGGGGCATTCGCCATGCGCTGACAGCACCGGCGCACCCGGTGGCGAACGGTAGGGCGGAACGGATGGTCCAATTCACTAAGAAGACCATCCGGAAAATAGACCACGGGGAGATCCAGGAGAAAATAAACAAACTACTCTTCACCCAACACATAACCCCAAATACCACAACGAATAAGAGCCCAGCCGAACTATTAATGGGGAGGAAATTAAGGTCCCCACTCGACAGGTTACACCCCACGTATAACCCGGAGAAGCCCCCAGACTCAAACAGCAAACACCGAACCTTCGCACCCGGCGACCCCGTATACGCAAGAAACCTGACGGGAGACCCACTATGGATACCGGCTGTCATCACATAAATAACAGGCCCACACTCGTACCGGCTACAAACAGCAGACGGACGAGCGTGGAAACGCCACATCGACCAACTAAGGTCGAGGACTACCAACCAAGAGACCACCGACACACAAACAGGCGAAACCAACCCCCACAACACAAACCAAGGGGGGAGGGAATACCCAGGGGACCAAAACCAAAGAAGAATAAACCAGCCATACTTACCGGAAAGCAGCCATCACGACCCCTCGCCAGGAAGAGACAGCCAGGCCAGCTCGACCGACCCGGAAAGACCGAGCGGGAGCGGCGAAACCCGCAGCTCAACCAACCCGGGAGGCCCAGGAGGGAGCTACCGAGAGCGGCCCGGCCCGACCGACCAGCCAGTTCCCACGACGGCATCAGGAGCAGCAGAGATCCCGACCGAACCGGCCAGGATCCAACCTACGACTGAGCTGCGCAGGTCCAGTAGGCTCAGACGGAGCCCCGCCTACCTACGTGACTACGCGACGTAAGGACTGAACCAAGAGGGGAGGGGTGTTCTGTCCCTAATTAGCATTCTTGAGATCCCCGCGCTTTGATTGGCCAAAGCGCGGGCACTCTGATTGGTCAGGCGAGCCGCGCCGATTGGCTCGCTAAGAATCTCCCGCGATTGGTCCATTCGAATCGCGGGAGATTCAAAGCGGTGCCATTGGCTGCGGCCACCGTGGCTAAAGGAATAAAAGCCGCAAGCTTTTTCCTTTGCCCGAGTTCGGTTCCAACTTTAAATAAAAGAGCATGATTTGAAGTCACCGACTCCTGGCATCATTTCGCGGACACAACAATTAATATCTTTATTCATATAGTTGAGATTTATAATTTCAGTGGGTTCAATTTGGGTCACTTGATCTTGAAAAATTTGTAAAAGAAATGTAAAGGAGACAATGACTGAGTTTACACAACATTTGAACCCTGTGAAAAAACCTCTTCCAGTAAACTAACCTATAAACACTTAAATCTGCATAAACTATTGGGTATGCCATCTCCATCCTCCTTCTTCTCCAGCCAGCATATCTGCCCTTTTAACCTTTTAACCTGGGTCTGCAGCAGGAGTGGGGTTCAAAAATTTTAGCAAAAGGTTCTCTGCGCGATTGCTGAGTGGACAGGGCCAGTCAGAAGTGGTATTTGCTGGTTCTCCGAACTACTCAAAATTTCTGCTACCAGTTCTCCAGAAGTGGTCAGAACCTGCTGAATACCACCTCTGGGAACATTGGTCCCAGTACTGGTGGTACTTTGGCATCTGGGAGGTGGCATGTGACACGTCCTAGACAAGTGTAGTGGAGAGATGACTGAAGAGGCAGCAGCAGCACCCAACCCTGTATAAAAACTAAGGAAAGGAATTGTCTTCAGCTTGAATGTGACTTAATTCTATCAGAAAGCTCTCTTCAGCCATGAATGCAAAGATTGATGTCAGAGAAACAGGCACAAGTTTCCCATTAAAAATGTGGTAAGTGGGTGTATTTTATCACTGTTTCCCTTTTTTTTTGTCATCAAGTTTTTGACACCTTGCTAAGTCATTGGTGGTACTCAAATATTGTCATGTCCTAAAAGTGGTACATTCTGTGAAAAAGTTGAAAAGCAGTTATAGAGAAAAGCTAACTCTCACACTGTGTCTCAATTTCTCCTAGCTTGCCCTGACCAGGAAGCAAGTAGCATGTAAGTTTGATGCATGCATGCATATTTTCTTTTTCACCATGTCAACTCCAAGCTCTATAGTCTGAAAAACAGAACTCTTTGGGAAATAGATAAGGGTTTAGAACCAGTAAATCTAAAACTCCTTGTGCCCTGCTTGTTAATGTCTTCTGCCAGCTGTGGACAGAAGTTTTTTCCAGATGCAGAACCATCTGCATGTTCTCTGCTGGGGCAGACCAAGAAATATGTAGCCTGAAGATCTTACTCTCCAATCTACCCACTTCTAGTGAGCTCACTCTAGGGATTAGAACTACACACAAAAGCAGAAGCTTTCATACTTCTGAAGAGTCTCTCAGAGCTAAAAAGCTAACCAAGCTATTTTAATTTCAGAAAAAAAAGACTTCTGTCAAAATTTGTGTTTGGGATAATGGGCATTCCCTGGATACCTTTCTGCCTATACATCTGATCTTAGAATATGCAATCCTGACTACTTAAGGTTTTTAAAAGGCAACTGCATGAATTAAGGAATCACCATTCTATATATAAAGAACTCCAAAGAGTCAGGGAAAGTTGAAAACAGAGAGAAGGATTGCCAGGGTACTTTCTCTTTCTTGTGTTCCCACTGGATTGTTTGATACATCCCGTTCTGTTTCAAAACAGTTGCATGTGGCAGGCTTTTAAAATTACCTGCCAAGTGGAAGGGAGGACAATATGGCAGCTAAGTCAAAGAGTGTCAGAACTGGAATGCTATACAAATCCTGGAAGAAGTCTGAGGCCAGTGAGCCAGCCTTATGACATGGAAACAATGAAACGCTGGAAATTCACTCTGTATTTCTCCCATCACTATAAAATAATATGACAAAGAATGTGCGAGAACAAGATTATGAGCATATATACTCATCCCATCTGATTCGGCCAAAACAAAACCAAACAAAATCCAGAAATGAAAAAGAATATTGGAAATAATCCAACCTTGTAAATCTTCAAGAAAAGGAATGTTTTAAAAACATCTGTGGAGATTCTCGGTCAACCAGATCATGGTTGCCCCAAAGACATTTTTTCAAGAGGCAACAGGACTTTCCAGTTTTTCTTTGAAGACATTTTGCTTCTCATTCAAGAAGCTTCTTCAGCTTTGACTGGATGATGGGGCATGGAAGGATTTATATTCCTTGCAGACAGATGGTCATTTGCATTATTTTCAGAAAGTCATTGAGGCCCCTTGGAAGTTTACCTGTGTCCTCAGGATCACCTGAGTAGTGCAAATGGTGTGGAGTTTTCTTGGAACTACTAAAAGGAGTTGTGTTGTAGGCTTGAAATAGATGATGTCATATCAGTGCTGTTCAATTTTGACACAGATGGCCTCTTTGGCTGCTCTTTCAAACCAGCAGTCCAATGCATGGAACAACATAGAAGAACAAACCCATCTATAGTCATCAGTCCATTTGTATTTAAAAGACAAAGGCCACTCTTTTGAAGACAGCAAAGTCCATATTTTTGACAGAGTGGATCACTGGTTTTGATATTTCTGTCAAAAAGAAAGAAACCATCTATGTCAAAATTGGACAGCCCTTTCTCAACAGAGGAGGAGGGATATGACATCATCTACTCCCAGTCTACAACACGGTCCTTTCAGCAGTTCCAAGAAGGCTCCATACCCATTTGCACTACCCAGATGACCCTGAGGACACAGATAATAACCCCGATGACTGCAAATAATATAAATCCTTCCATTCCCCACCAATCAGTTACAAATGAGCAAGCTTCTTGGATGAAAAGCGAAATGTTTTCCAGGAAGAAAAAAACCAAGAAAGTCCAATTGCCTTTTGGAAAAGCACCTTTGGGACAACCATGAACTGAATGATTGAGAATTTGCATAAATGTTAGATAGTAGCTACAACAATCTGAAAACACAGCCAAGTGATGGTGCATTGCTGCAAGACACTATGGAAAGAATAGGCAGCATCCAGCACAGAAACCAAGTACTGAATATAAGACTCTCTGCATTGCCTAAAGACAGAGCAATAGTCCTCCTGGACCCACTACTTTGGTGTCTATTTAGCTTTTTCTTACTCTTTCTCCTCCATGGAAAGACAACTCCAGACATATTCACGTATTACATTCCACAAAGACATGCAATCATCTTTACCTTCAGAGATTTCTATTCTTATTCACAGATTATTGTGCAGATTATTCACTTGTGATGTAGAGCATATTTTTATCCAGTATCCTTTTGTAGGAAAACAAGTACGCTTAGGGGAAAATGGTTAGATAGTACTGTAACCGTTGTATTGGTGCAAAACTCAAGCTTTGTTTAACAGAAATAAGCCTTTTGGAATGTCTGGATTAGGGTCTTTGACATATTATTAATTAAAGGCACTGTTCATAAAGGCATTTCCTCTCTCTCTCCTTCTTTCTCTGGGCAGAAATCAATCCTAGTGTGTTCAGCATAGTATGGTCTGATTTTTCAGAAAAGCGATTGGTTCTGTCGAACACAATCATCTCCTACCACTCTCTTTCCAATGTGCTGAAATAAAGACCACGGAATTTCCAAATCATCCTGAATTCTTGTCTCCACCGGTGCATTCTGAAGAAAACTCTGACCTAAAGCACTATACATGTCCAACTATACCCAGTTTCACTCTATTCATTCGAAACATGGTTTTAAAAAAACTGAATAAAAAAAATACTGGACAAGAAATGCAGATTAAAAATGTACTTGCTAGTGATGGAAAAAGGAGAGATAGGAATAATTCAAACAACCAGAGGTAAATTTAAGTAGCCAGGGTTTAAGATAAGTCTCCAATAAAATTAAAAAGCAGAAGTAGATAAAGTTTAATAAATCAGTTAATCCATCGTGGGATTCACAGCCCTAGGCTGGAGAGGAGCTGTAGACACTTTAGCCTGTGTACTCTCTGGATACAAACTGCTGTTGAAAAATGTTTTTGCAAGGCTATCTGGCTGCTGTCCTATCTACTTTTGTTTTTTCTAAAGATGCTTTTCATTTCTGCTTCCTCCCCCCCCCCCCCGCCTTTCTATTTCAGATCTCCCTGTTGCGGTTTCCTAACTCTCTCTTTTCCGAGTCACATCAGTTTGTAGTGTGCCTGTTATTCATTTTTAATCCAGTTTGACTATTCAACTAATTCTGCTGTTTTTAAATCAGCAGGACTTGGTGATCTTGAATCCTGCCAAATATTTTTCACCCACCCACCCCCAAAAAGAAAGCTACCCTTAATAAAGGCTAATATTCAGATTAATGCAATAAGTAAATGCACCATTTCTCCTAGAGGCAAATGGACTTTCTGGTTTTTCTTTGAAGAAAGACCTAGAATTTCTCCTAGATTTTTGAAGGAGGGTTTCATATTTTTGAATCCTCTAAATGAAATGTATTTAGGGCGCATAATGCATTTTTGTCTGTTTCCTGCTTCAGAATGGTGGGGAATTGTGATGCCTATTTTTGCAATTGCAATAAGAGGGCCTTTAAGGGGACAAAGACAAACTGGGATTCCAAGTGACAACTTAGTGCTTCAGGTTGCCCATTTAGTCTACAGACACACTCCCTGTAGCAAGTAACAATGCTTGTTCTCTTGCCTTATGAACATCACTTTCTATGCAAAAACAAAAAACAAAGAAACCCAATTTGGCTCAGCTCTAATATTAAGCAAAATGGGTAAAACCATTATCCTCAAATAATGATATCTTAATTTTAACTGAATTTTAAAGCTTTAGTGAGCATCACTCAGAAACAACACAAAGTGTAGGGAAAGGTGGGTATGAAGAACACCGAATTTCTAAACAAAAATACAATTAATATATTATTTTCTATTATGTCTGGTTTGGAACCATTCAATTAGGACAATGTGATAGAATGCTTCATCTATTGCTTAAATGTCTTAGATTATCCCCTTTCTCTTTTTTTGTTACTAGTGAAACCTTTGCATAGGGACATTTCCTGCCTATTTTACTCTAACTGAAAAATCTGTTGAATAAAGATTAACATTCAGACATATATCTTCTGATTTTAGAAATGTCCACTTTACAAGATTCTTTTTTCAGGGACACATAACTATTCCAATCAGAAAGAAAATATAACATTTTAATTTATTTATGTGCTTTTATAGGAGCCCTAGTGGTCCAGTGGTTAGAATGCAATAAACTCTGCCCATAGCCTGGAGTTCAATCCTGATGGGCTCAAGGTGGACTCAGCCTTCAATCCTTTCAAGGTCAGTAAAATGAAGATCCAGAATACCCAGAAAATGCTGTAAGGCAATATGAAACAGTACATAAATCTAAATAATGTTCCTATGGCTATTTTACATCCTTTATTACTATTTTTATATAAATAATTCAAGGGAGTGACTATCCTAATATTCCTTCGTCCCTCTATTTCCTTCACAACAACAATCCTGTAAAGTGGGTTGGCCTAAGACACAATCACTGATTTTAATTTTAAATAAAATAGAAATAGAATAGAAAACAGAAAAACTTGAAGGACATTGGAAAGCTAGGCAAAAATAATCAATGAAGGGAAGCTCACCATGTCCCCATGTATTTGTTTCCCTTATTGAACTGATCTTATATTTAGAAAGTTTTTCCTACCATTCATCTAGATGCCTCATGTCCATTAATCAGCGACCTTCATTCTGTGACAATAAATAGTTGTTCATGAACTTATTTTACCTGACAGTCTTTCAGGCACAATCACAGAGTTAGCACACTCCTGGGCTCTCTTGGTGAATTCAGAAAAACTGGATTCAGACAGAGTAGACTAAGAAGGATGAGATTCACAAATAAAGATGAATGGAACTGGTGATGACTATTTGATCTACACATTAGTCACCCATTTCACACTAGTAGATATCAAAGCCCATTTGTCCTTAGACCTAAATACCTGGGGAAATAGACAGATCTTCAATGGCTTGCAAAAGGCCAATGAGATTGAGGCCATCCAAATTTCCAATGGGATGCTGTTCCTTAGGAGAGTTTCTGCTCTGAGAAAGCATGACGCCATGGTCTAACACCATGGTCCAACCTTTTGGCTTGCCTGGGCCACATTGAGTGAAGGGGAATTGTCTTGGGTCATATATAAAATATAAAGTTAATGTATATGAATCATACAATAATGTTGAACATTTATGATTTGTGGGATCCCATTACCAGCTGTGCAGGGAATGTGCAAGCTGTAGATTGAACATGTCTGTGCTAACAAAATTATTGAATAAAAGAGAGCCAGAACATATCCTCTCTGCTAGATCTGGTGAAGCTGGCAAAAACAATGGCAAAAGAGATAGCTGAGTAGCTCCAGTGACATGGTCCAATGCCAGGAAGGCCTTTACAGGTAATGACCAATAACTTGAATTGTACCTGGAATCCTACTGAGGGCCAGTGCAGCTTGCAGAGCAGTGGTGTTATATGGGCATACCAAGGAATGTCCAAACTACCAAACTGTTTACTGCAACTTTTCAAGGGCAGCCCGATGTAGAGTGCATTACAGTAATCCAAATGGGAACGACCGAGGCATGAGTCATCATGAACAAGACTTTCCCATCCAGGAAGGGGCACATTTGGAGGACAAGAGAAACCTAACCATAACTGCTATCTGCTCTTTGAGCAGGAACCAAGAGGCTAGGAGGACCCAAAAATTGTGCACCAACTCTGAGTTGAGAAGTGCACCCACAGAGTTAAAGATGGAAAATCCCCCAGTACCCAATAATCTTAAAACTCACAATTCCATTCTCCCCCATCCCTCACAGCCTCCAGGACCTGGGAAAGGACTTTGTTACCATTGCTCAGTCAGCCAGGGAAGAGATGTACAACTGAATGACCTCACCCAGTGGCTTCATGGAGATGTTAAATAAGAGTGTGGAAAGAGTAGAACCTGTTATGGTTTCAGGCATGGGTAAAATGAATGGAGACAGTCTTAGTTGGTGAACTTTCAGCTCTTTATTACATGGTGACTTGAAACTTGTATAACAACAACTCTGCCTTATATAGGCAACCTTAATGTAAAATAACCAATAGGGAGCTGTAAAACGCTAGCTCCAGAACCAATAAGAGTCCTTCGTTAAGGGCCCAACCAATCCGATCTCTGAACCCAACCAATCTGATCGAGCCGCTTAACAACCAATCAGAAGTGCAGGGCCAGAACCCTGCACTTTACCCCAAGCTCACCTTTATTCAACTATTTACATACATAACACCCCTTCCCCCTGGCTCCTCAATTATTGTGTGACTATATAGTCCTTTAAATAGGACGGTTGTTTTTTGGGTCTATCAGATTTTCTTTGAGCTGGCTGCGTGCAGTCCTGTTGAGGTAGGATGTTGTTTGGTAATGGCTCAGCTTCTCGTTCTGGCGTGATTTCCCTTGGGGTGTACGATTCTTCCATCAGCTCCATTTCCTGAGTTTCACTTGATTCATCGCTTTCTTGGAACAGGTTCCCTGGAATGTCTTCTTCCATTCCTCCCCCCCCTTCAGTTTGGTCGTGGGGGAGTTATTGGCTGGCCGATATGAGTCGTGACCGTAATTGGTCAATATGTGGTTTCCACAGTCTTTCATCAACACATCTTACAATGTAGGATTTGGGCCCAGTTTCGCGTATTATCATTGCTTCAATCCAAACCGGGTCGCCTGATAAATTTCTTGCATAAACGGGGTCGCCTACCTTGAAGGTACGGTAGTGTCCGCTGGATCCTGCAGGCTTTTCTGGCTCGTAAGCAGGGTGCAGTCGGTTGAGGCGGGAACGGAGTTTTCGCCCCATGAGAAGTTTTGCGGGAGTTCTGCCGGTTACGCTGTGTGGAGTGATGTGTTGTAGGAGTAGAATGCGGTTTATTTTTTCGTCGATTATCATAGTCCACTTTTTGCAAAGTCTTTTTTACAAATTGTACTATGCGTTCCGCTCGGCCGTTGGTAGCAGGATGTGCCGGCGAGGTGAGCGCATGGCGGATGCCATTATCAGCAAGGTACTGTTCAAACATTAGCGCTGTAAACTGTGGTCCGTTGTCGGACACCAGGATGTCCGGCAATCCATGAGTTGCAAAGAGTTTATTAAGGACTTTAATGACTGCTTCGGAGGTTGTATTGGTCATTCAATGAATTTATAACCAATTAGAGTATGCATCGACAGTCAACAACAATATATGTCCTTTAATCGGCCCTGCGAAATCCACGTGGATTCTGGACCAGGGTCCACATGGCGTCTCCCATTCGGTCGGTGCAGCTTTTGGCGGTGCGTTGCTGGTTTGTTGGCATTGGTTCAGGCCTTGACCCATTGCTCGATGTGTCGGTCCATGCCTGGCCACCAAGCGTAGCTCCGTGCGAGTGCCTTCATCTGCACGATCCTGGGATGTCCTTCATGCAAGATTTGTAACAGCATCTTTTGGAGTCGTTCTGGAACGACGACTCTATCGCCCCAGATGACACAGCCTTTTTGTGAAAAAAGTTCAGTCTGTCTTGTTTTAAATGGCGCGAAGTCATCTGGGACCTGGTCCAATGGCCATCCACGTTCTACCCAGCCTAGGACTCAAGCTAGGGTGTGATCTCATCTGGTCTCCCTCACGATATCTCCAGCGGTCATAGGGGGCGAGTTGAGCGTTTCGATTTGTAACGCCGATACTGTTGGTGCCGGATCGTGGAGAGTTTCTGGTAGTGGTGCTCTCCTGAGTGCGTCGGTGTGGGGAATGGCTTTCCCCGGTCGATATAACAATCGATAATTATAAGCAGCTAGGAACTCTGACCATCGAGTCATTCTTGGGGACAATATATAGGGGGTTGATTTGTCCCCAGCGATTATCCCCAGTAAAGGTTTGTGGTCAGTTACAATTGTAAATGTCCTTCCATATACATACTCATGGAATTTTTTTATGGCTGACACAATTGCAAGAGCCTCCTTATCTATTTGTCCATAGTTACGTGCTGCATGAGAAAGAGTCTTCGAAAAGTATGCAACGGGAGCCTCATTTCCATTAGGTAGCACATGGCTCAAAATAGCGTCCACCCCAAACGGTGAGGCATCACAAGTTATAACCAATGGTAATGTTTCATTATATTGCATAAGTACAGAATCAGATGTAAGTAAATCTTTTACATTTCTAAACGCTTTTTCCTCTCGGTAACCCCAAACCCATAATGCTTTCTTATCTAATAACCGGTGTAATGGTTCAGCCACAGTCACCTTATGCGGTAAAAACACATTATAGAAATTGATAAGGCCTAAAAATGCCTGGAGATCAGTTTTGTTACGGGGTCTGGGAGCATTTTTAATCGCCCTTAATTTACTCTCAGTTGGGTGAATACCCTGACTATCAATGCGATAACCAAGAAATTCAACACTGTCAGTATACAGTTATCCCTTTTTACTTTCAATCCCGCTTCTTGGAATTTTTTAAGAACACATTTTAAATGATTCTGCAGAATTTTTTTACTAGGAGCTGCAATCAATACGTCATCAAAATACAGAACCACGCCCTTGATTCCCTGCAATAATCGTTCCATTAAACTTTGGAATATTCCCAGGGCTACACTTACCCCGAATTGCAATCGGGTACATTTAAAAGCATCTCTGTGCATTACTATTGTTTGAGCTTGGGTTGTTTTATCGTCCACGGGCAATTGTTGATAGGCTTGAGCTAAATCTAACTTAGCAAAAACCTTTCCGCCTCCCAGGGAATGAAGGAGGTGCTGCACCACCGGCACTGGATATGCGTTCTGCTGGAGGGCGTGGTTTAGAGTGGCCCAGTAGTCCCCACAGATTCGGATTGACCCATCTGGTTTAATGGGGGTTACAATAGGAGTTTCCCATGGAGAATGATCAATGGGTTGCAGTACCCCTTGTTTAATTAGTTTGTCAAGTTGTTCATCTATCTTGGCCTTAAGGGCGAACGGAACTCGACGGGGCTTTAAACGGATCGGGGCGACCTTAGGGTCGAGGCTGAATGAAATTGGGGTCCCCTTATGCTCGCCCAGACAATCTGCGAAGACATCGCTGAATTCAGACATAAGGTCCTCCTCCCACTCGCAATCACTGACTCAGTTCACACCGGCTACTTCGATGCTGAGTGGCGCAAACTATTGGAGGCCCAATAAACTAGGCCTGTCCCTATCGATGATCGTTAGAGGTAAGTATGCCGTATGCTTTTTAAATGAGACGCGGACTCGACAAGACCCGACGACAGGGATCCGATTCCCTTGATAATCTTTAAGGATGAGACGTTGCATTCGAAGGTCTTGGCGTTGGATGGTGTGAATGAGTTGCTTTAATGTCTTCCATGACACCATCGAGAGGGACAATCCCGAATCGACCTCCATGTGGCAAGGTTGGTTCTCTATGGCTACGGTAACTCGAATCTTCTTAGCATCCATGGCTGAGGCGTGACCTATAGTGATAGTATGGTGAGCCTCTTCTTTCTGCAATGCTCGATAGGAGTGGTTTGCTGGATCTCGCCTTACAGGACGATTTCCTGCCGATTGGCGAAAGTTGGTTCTCTTTGAGGCCTGACTTGGTCCCAGTAAACTGCGACAGACTCGACTGATGTGGCCTCGTTTCCCGCACTCATGGCAGAGTGCGTCACGGAATTTGCAGTCTGCCCTGGGATGGTTTGCCTCACAGCCAGCGCAAGGGCGTGAGGGTTTAGGGCGACGGTCCCGGTCGGACCACAGTCGATGGACCCCTTCTTTGTCGCTGTCTGACGATGAAGAGAGGTCCTGCGTCGTAACGAGCTGCTCTTCCGACTTGGATAAAAGGTCACCTGTCGGTGGGGTCGTAGGGTTTCGGCTTCGCCGTAGTTGCGCCGCGGACTTTTTGGTTGCCTCAGCAGCAGTGGCTTCGGCGATGACGTCAGCAAGGCCGATGTCGCCCTTCACCATCAGCTTGCTTTGCACGCCTAGTGCATCTAATCCCAGAATTAAGCGGTCTCTCAATGCTTCATCTAAGTCTGCGAACCCGCAGAGGCCTCCTAAGTGTCGGAGGTCTGCCACACTCTCTTCTTTTCGTTGGCTTCGTTGATAGAACTCGTGGCGTCTCACGAGTGTAGGTATGGTTGGCACGTAATGGACTCTCAGGAGAGGTTTGAGGTCGTCCCAGCTTATTGCTTTCACTTCTCGAGGTTTCGCGAGTGCGTTCGCCATTTTAAAGACAGCCGGGCCGCAGTACGTCAGGAACAGCGCCCGCTTCTTGTCTGGTGTGGCGTCCTTCAGGTTGTTCGTTTCGAGGAACATTTGGAAGCGATCCATGTAGGATTCCCAATCCTCTTGGTTTGGATCGAACGGAGTAGGTGGTACGATGCCGCTGGACATGGTTTCTGTTGGTGGCGCCGTCTTAACACGTGCTCTGTTTTTCTTCCAAGTTCTTTAAGATCAGATGTCTCCAAATCCCATCCTCGTCACCAGTGTTATGGTTTCAGGCATGGGTAAAATGAATGGAGACAGTCTTCGTTGGTGAACTTTCAGCTCTTTATTACATAGTGACTTGAAACTTGTATAACAACAACTCTGCCTTATATAAGCAACCTTAATGTAAAATAACCAATAGGAAGCTGTAAAACGCTAGCTCCAGAACCAATAAGAGTCCTTTGTTAAGGGCCCAACCAATCCGATCTCTGAACCCAACCAATCCGATCGAGCCGCTTAACAACCAATCAGAAGTGCAGGGCCAGAACCCTGCACTTTACCCCAAGCTCGCCTTTATTCAACTATTTACATACATAACAGAACCCACAAAGGTACACCCACAAAGTAGGAACCTCAGTTTTGTTCTCCACCTACTAACAGTGACTGAGCCAGCCTTGGAGAAAGGAGGTCCACAATATCATGGTGCCTCCCTCACTCAACTTCCTGAACTGGCCCAGAAGATACCATGATTGATGATACCAAGTGCTACTGAAAGACCAAGGAGGGGCAAGATGGATGCATTGGTCCATCTTGAGTAACTGACAAGGACAAGCACAGTTGTCTCATACTAATTTTTTATTGTTCTACTTTGATTTTCAAAACTGGACAGAGCACTTGAGATCTGACCACCACAGAATATAATGGAACTAATTTGGAAACTCTTCTATTAATGCAACCTAACATTGAATTTCTTTTTTAAGCAGCCATTCTCTACTGCTGTCACCTACTCCTTACAATTTCAAGATCCTTTTCAGAAATATCATTACCAGACCCCATATTCTCAATTTTATATGTGTACACAATACCTGTGAATTTGATCTTTTTCCCTGCAGTGAAAAGCTTTCCATGTAGAGTTCCTTCTATTATTTTTAGCCTTCATCTGTAACCTATGAAGACATTTTCCATTTTGGTTTGATTTTCTAGTTATATTAGCCATGCCACACAGTTCCGTGCCATCAGAAAGTTTCCTCCAGCTTTTCATCCTAGCCATTAATGAAAATATTGAACAGCTTAAGACCCAATGCTGAATGCTTTGGCATTCCTCGTGATACATAACTCCAGTTTGATGAGAAGCTCTTTAAGTATAATCTTCAATCTACTTATGGATCTGTCTTCCCTGATCACTCAACCCATCCTTAACTAGCTTGCTAACAGCATCTCCTAGAGTACTTTTGCAAACACTTTAACCAAAATTAGACATATTTTGTTGCAGCATTTCCACTAAGGAAGTTAGCTGTTTTTCTAAAAACATGAAATGAAATCTGATAAGTCACGTCCTTTTTGTCTTTACCAAAACACTCATTTGCAGATGCTGAGGCTTCTGGCTCTTTTAAGCTTTTGAGTCTGCAGCTCTTGGGCACATAAGTCAGGCTCTTCTCTCAGTCTGTCAGTTGCCTATGCCTCTGTGGCCTCCCCAGAGAAGTCAGTTCTTCTTTTTCTACACTCTGTGATTTCCTTCCCCCTCCATTTCTTTCCTTCTGCCCCCACCTTGCTTCACCAATTTCCATTTCCGTGCCTGACTTCTCAATTCTCCTTGTCTTTCATCCTAAAGGCTATCAGATAAGTTTTATAACATTTTTTTTCAAAATTTGGAAGAAACTACCTTTGTTTTACAGCTCTGTTTGCAGTAACCTATTTCCTCCAACAACTAAAACATCTTTTCAGGGCAACTGTTCCACACAAATGTTAAACTCTGTCTGAGATGACACTGTGTCTTCTTTCCTAAGTGGCACCTCTCACCCCAAATGAAGCTAATTACACTGCATTTTGTTTGACTCTTTATGAAAATCTTTGGATGAGAATAACCAGAACATGCTGCAAAATAACCATTAAAGAATGGCAATGCCTCATAAGATAAAGAGGAAGAAGCATAGAATAATGTAGGAATCCAGCAGGAATTCTCAAGAACAAAAGCTAAATTTCTTAGTAATATGGATTTTAGAAAGATGAGAGGTTGGAAACTTGAATTTGTTTCATTCTACTAAACTATCGAATTGTAGAACTTTATAATATTGTACCTATTTCAGAAAAGTATTCTAACCTAATTGTTACTTTTCCAACAGTTTTTAGAAAATAGGTGGACAATGTTGATCATCTATATTGAAATAAATTTATTCTCTTTCCCTCCCTCCCTCCCTCCCTAACTAATAAACAAATAAACATAAATAGTCAGAAAAATATAGAAAGAGAATAAGGAGAAAGAGAAAGGATAAGGTGCAGAAAACAAAAAATATAGGAAGAAACAAAAGTATAGCAAGAAAGTTATTTCCAACTTATTGTTCAAAAAATATGAATGAAGCTTAAATTCAATCCTTAGTTTAAGGCTATACTTTAGTACCCATTTTTCAAACAATCGAAATGTACTCATTTTCTCTATGTATGATACTCACTATAATTTAATGTTTTTCTTCCCTTGAAATTTCCATTTTTACATATCTGTTCCGTCAAAATTCTGCCTCCATTTGATCATACAACTTTAGGTGATTTAGTTTCTGAATTCATCAGCAACTCACAAATAAAGTCCATTAAGCGCTCTAATGCTTATGTTATAAGGTTTTCAAATCCAACACATTTCCCCAAAACCCAAACTTCTTAAAACATTTCACTTTGGGTATAAAATCCAGGAAATATTAAAGAAAGATTAAATGAGAGAAATTGGCTGATTCCTTAATAAGTCCAATGTTTAAATCTAGTAATATTATAAAAGAAACCACATCTCAAGGTAGATTCGTTAGAAGAACGAGCTTTATTTAATGAAAACTACTGAATTTCATTTACCAAGATCCAAAGCTATTTCAGATCTGGCCAATACCTAAAATTTGTGATTCTTGAGTATGATTTTTTTTTCTTTTCTTTGCTGTTAAACAGAAACTCCCATCACAGGCAGCTTTTGAAGATCCTATCTCTTTCAAAAAGAAAGTTGCCCTGTGGCAGGTTGGATTATTGTTCAAGAAATCTAAGTTTCCCATGAGCTATGGAAGTGATGGTGAGTTTGTAAAAGTCAATATATCAAAACAGAAACAGCCTACAATACCAGGTAGAATTGTTAAAACACATCAGATGTTCAAGCATTCTTCTTTCTCAATTCACAATCTTCCCTACAAACTAAGAAAGAAAAAGGAAGCAATCAAGGAAGGAAGAAGGAAGGGAGGGAGGGAGGAAGAAGGAAGGAAGGAAGGAAGGAAGGAAGGAAGGAAGGAAGGAAGGAAGGAAGGAAGGAAGGGGAGGGGAGGGAATAGAAGGGAAGGGAAGGGAAGTAGAGGTGGTATTCAGCAGGTTCTAACCAGTTCTGGAGAACCGGTAGCGGAAATTTTGAGTAGTTTGGAGAACCGGCAAATACCACCTCTGACTGGAGATTTTACAGTATCCTTCCCCTGCCACCCCCATCAAGCTACGCCCACAGAACCAGTAGTAAATGTTCCGAACTAGCAGGCTCGTAATCCTGCACTTCTGATTGGTCCGTGAACAGCGGGTCGTGATTGGTCATTTAGAGCTGATCCAATTGGCTGGTAAACGGGCTGCCGCGATTGGACGCTCCATGCGCGGCAGGCTCAAATCTCTGTCATTGGACGCTTTAGCAGCAGCCAACTCTATAAAAGGAGATGATGCTGCTAGGCTTTTCACCTCTGATCTGAAGTCACTTATAAAGAGCAGAAGTTACTATCCGAGGTCTCGTCTCCGTTATTGCGCCCATCTCTCCAGACTTAACACTGGCGACGAGGATGGGATGCGGAGATGATAGAGCTGACTAAACACTCACAGAGAATTCAGAGCACGTGGCTGAAGACACACAGAGAATGGCAGAATGGCCAGCAGCGCTATACCACCCGCTCCATTTGATCCAGCCAGCGAGGACTGGGACTCATATATGGACAGGTTCCAAATGTTCCTGGAATCTAACAATTTGAAGGATGCTACATCGAGCAAAAAAAGGGTGGTTTTCCTAACGCATTGCGGACCCGCTGTTTTTAGAATGGCAAAAGCACTTGCCAAACCAGCTGAAGTCAAAACAATGGACTGGGATACCCTGGCTCCCATCCTGCATGCCCATTACGCCCCAGCAGTTCCAACCCTCATCAAAAGACACGAATTCTACCAGAGGGACCAACGTGAAGGTGAGAACACTGGGGACTTTGTAGCTGACCTACAAAATTTGGGTGGATTATGTGGTTTCGTAAACCTAGAAGAAGCCATGAGAGATCGAATTGTTCTTGGACTAAGGGACCCCACGGTCCAAAGCAAAATTATGGCAAAGGGAGACATCACCTTTGCAGATGCCATAGCCGATGCTACTGCAGCTGAAGCCACTCTCAAATCAGTAGCATGAATGCGCTGAGCAAATGGGGCCAGTCGTCAAATACCCAGTGACCCAGCCTCATCCTCAGAGAAATACGCTTCATCCACCCACCACGAGGACATCGATTCCACATCAGATAGTAAAGAGGAAGAAGTCAACAGACTCAGGTCAGAGCGCGAACAGCGAGACCAGCGGGGCCATAAATCCAGTTTCCAATGCGCTGGATACGGGGGAAACCACCCACGATCAGAATGCAGATTCCTAGACACCATCTGTCGTTCTTGTGAGAAAAGGGGGCACATTGCTAAGGTGTGCCAGAACAAAAGAGGATCCAGCCCCAAGAGGAAAGAGACTAACTTCTGACAAGCAGCAGACACCCCACCAACAAATCGGGACCACCCGAACAACCAGTGGAGCCAGTACAACAGGAACCAGATGTTTACTGGCACAACCAGATCGGAAGAGGCACATCAGACCATCACCATTGGCCACGCCTCATCATTAGATGCAAAAAAAATCCGCGTAAAGGTCACCATTGAAAATCGTCCATGCCTCATGGAAGTGGACTCCGGGTCTTCCTTATCCATGGTCTCCTGGAAAACCCTCAAGCAGCTGATTCCTGGCATCTGCCGCCAAGACCTCAGCACCCAGAGGCTCATATTAAAAGACTACCAAGGAAATCAAATCCCAGTTGCCAGTTCCAGTCACGTCCAGGTCTCCTTTAAGGACCACACCGCAATACTACCGCTCACCATCATTGACAGAGACCAGCCCAGCTTATTGGGTCTGCAGTGGTTCGCACCATTAGGAATCAGAATAGCAGGCATCAAGCAAACTGTAGACATAGACTGGGAGGCGGCCCTCGTCCAGGACTTTCAAGAAGTCTTCACGGAAGAACTAGGCAAGTACAAGGGGTCCCCCATCTCGTTTAATCTATGCCCTGATATCGCACCCATTCACCTGAAGCCACACTGCATTCCTTTTGCTCTCAAACCTAAAAATTGATGAGCAATTGGACAAATTAATAGCGCAGAGCGTGTTAGAACCCATTGACCATGACCGCTGGGAGACCCCAATTGTCATCCCCATAAAGCCTGCCGGATCTTTGAGAATCTGTGGGGATTACAAGGCCACCCTAAACCACGCGTTATAGCAGAGCGCCTATCCAGTACCCGTGGTCCAACATCTCCTTCACTCACTTGGGGGCGGAAAAGTATTCACAAAGCTTGACCTGGCCCAAGCTTATCAACAGCCACCAGTAGACGCAGAAACTGCAGAAGCCCAAACTATAGTTACACACAGAGGAGCATTCAAATGTAACAGACTCCACTTTGGGGTAAGCGTAGCACCTGGCATTTTTCAAAGTCTGATGGAAAGGTTGTTACAGGGCATCAAAAGGGTCGTGCCCTATTTTGATGACGTATTGATCGCCACCCCTACAAAAAGTCAGTTAGAGAAACACCTAAGAACTGTCCTACAAAAGTTCAAAGATGCAGGCCTCAACGTTAAGAAGAAAAGTGCCAGTTATGCACTGAGAGGGTTGAATTTCTGGGTTACCTTCTTGACAAGCAAGGAATTCACCCTACTGAAAAGAAATTGGCTGCCATTAAAAATGCCCCAAGACCAAAGAACAAAACAGATCTCCAAGCCTTCCTGGGACTCATTAACTTTAATAACATCTTCCTATCCCAGAAGGCAACTGTTGCTGAACCCCTACATAGACTCCTTGACAAGAAGGCTTCCTGGTTTTGGGGACGTCGGGAGGAGCAGGCTTTCCAACAAGTAAAAGACCTTTTAACTTCGGATGCAGTACTCATCCAATATAATGAGACACTTCCATTGACTCTGACTTGTGATGCCTCACCTTTTGGAGTAGGTGCCATCCTGAGCCACGTCCTACCAAATGGCACAGAGGCGCCTATTGCATTCTTTTCAAGAACTTTGTCTAAAACAGAGAGAAATTATAGTCAATTGGATAAGGAAGCCCTCGCTATTGTATCTGCAATAAAAAGGTTCCACGAGTATGTGTATGGAAGATCCTTTTCCATCATCACAGATCATAAACCATTACTTGACATCTTGGCGGGTGACAAACCAACCCCACACATCCTATCCCCTAGAATGACACAATGGTCAGAGTTCTTAGCTGCTTATGACTACCAGTTGAGACACTGACCAGGGAAGACCATTCCCCATGCAGACACTTTGAGCCATTCTCCACTGCCAGAAATTCTCAATGACCCAGCTTCCATGCTCTCAGCACTACAAATTGAGACGCTTCCATCACCTCCACTAACAGCACTAGACATAGCCTGGGAAACAAAAAAGGACTCTTGTTTGGCACGGGTTCTCAGCTGGGTGGAGAGGGGATGGCCAGAAATTGAACCAAATGATACCTTTAAACCCTTCAAGAACAGACAAACAGAACTTTTCTTTCAAAAAGGGTGCGTGTTATGGGGAGACCGAGTGGTCATACCAGAGAAGCTGCAAAAGAAAGTTCTACATTTGTTGCACGATGGACACCTGGGCATCGTTCAAATGAAAGCGTTGGCAAGGAGCTATGCCTGGTGGCCAGGTATGGACAAACAAATTAAAGCCTGGATTGCCTCTTGTAGCAAATGCCAAGAAACAAGCTCATCCCCACCAAAAGCACCACCAGCTGAATGGGAAATGCCCAGGGGTCCTTGGTCCCGCATCCACATTGATTTCATGGGACCTACAAAAGGGCATACCTTCCTGATAACAGTGGACGCCTACTCTAACTGGCTCGAGGTCAACAAGATGAAGTCCACCACTACAGATGCAGTCATCAAGAAGCTAAACAGACTTTTTGCAATGCACGGGTTACCAGATGTCTTGGTTTCCGACAAAGGGCCCCAATTTACCGCCCTGGCTTTTGAGCAGTACATAGCAGACAGGGGGATACGCCACACCCTGACTTCACCTGCTCACCCAGTGGCCAATGGCAGGGCTGAACGAATGGTTCAGTTCACTAAAAAGACATTACAGAAAATGGAACAAGGTAACATCCATGACAAAGTCACCAGGATGCTCCTTCTCCAGCATATTACACCGAACAGTACCACAAACAAAAGGCCAGCTGAACTCCTGATGGGCAGAAAACTCAGATCGCATCTAGACCGCCTACACCCAGCATACACCCCAGAAAAGCCCCTGGGTTCCAGCAGTAAACACTGCTCCTTTAAGGTAGGAGACCCTGTATTTGCAAAGAACTTTTCAGGAGACCCATTGTGGATCCCTGCCAAAATAACACAAATCATAGGCCCCCGCTCCTACCGATTAGAAACCACAGGTGGGAGATTGTAGAAACGCCACATAGACCAGCTACGCTCAAGGCTGCCCACAACTCCCATCACTAACCCCGACCTCGAAACCAGAAGGAGAAGGGAAACAGGGGATTTTGAAATTGAACCAGCATCTGGCGAAGGAAGCATAACCCCACAACCAGCTCAGCGAAACCCACTATATTCACAAATGGAGGAGGAACCTTGGCAGGCGGTCATATCTCCAGGAGCTAACAGCCAAACAGGGTCCGCGATTCCAGAGAACCCAGATGACAGCAATAATGAAAGCGTTGCAGGTATTCATGAATCACCTCAAGGGAGACCCAGCATAGAAGCCAGGCCGCCACGCCAGACAGTTCCAACAAACAATCCATCAGAATCAGAAACTGAGCAAAGAAATTTTGAACAGCGTAAATCAGGTAGACAGGTACGAAGACCCGCCTACCTGCAAGAATACATCACCCCACCCCTTAGACAAAACCTAGAGGGGAGGGGTGTTCTGAACTAGCAGGCTCATAATCCTGCACTTCTGATTGGTCCGTGAACAGCGGGTCGTGAATGGTCATTTAGAGCTGATCTGATTGGCTGGTAAACGGGCTGCCGCGATTGGACGCTCTAAGCGCGACAGGCTCAAATCTCTGTCATTGGACACTTTAGCAGCAGCCAGCTCTATAAAAGGAGCTGCTGCTGCTAGGCTTTTCACTTCCGATCTGAAGTCATTAATAAAGAGCTGAAGTTACTATCTGAGGTCTCGTCTCTGTTATTGCACCCATCTCTCCAGACTTAACAGTAAACAAATTTGAATCCCACCACTGAAGGGAAGCCTCCCCCCAGAAGAATGAAATATTTAGGGAATGTTAAAAAGGCAGGATATTACATTTCCCCAAAGGGAGAAATGGAGAAACATGCTCTTAATGGAGACAGAAATCAGCCTCATCCTGCCCCCCAAGCAGAAACTGAGGAGGCCAGTTTTTAGAAATGCAGATTTGGTAATCCATTCAAGACAGGATATTTTGAAACTCCTTGGCAGAATGGTAGGATTAGAAAGCAGCCCCTCACCTACAATCCAATACAGGATGAAAGCCATTAGCCCGACTAGGAATTGTCCAACACCCTTTCAGAACACAAAACCTTTCATTGCACCACCACAGTACTGTCCAAACTTTGAAGTCACAGAAACCTGTAAAGATCCACCCACTCTCAACTCCATTTTGTCAGGTGCCCAGAATCATATGAAGTTGGGTTCTGCTTCATCATAAACCTTTTTTTTTTTTTTGTAATCAGCTCCATGTTCCCAATCTCTTTCTCCCAGCATGGAACAGAATCAGATGGATATTTCTTCCAATGGAAGGAAGGAAGGGAGGGAGGGAAGGAGGGAGGGAGGGAGGAAATAATAGTAATCTTTGCTAATCCAGAATTCTTCCCAAGGAGAAAATAAAAATAAACTGCAGTTCTGATTTGGATATTCTCAAAATTAATGATGATCAACTTTTTCATAGATAGGGGCTGCACTTTTCTGGAAGTTAAGGATGTAAATAGCAGTGGAGGCATAATTTTACCATTTGATTTATGTAAATCCATTCCATTTAAATGCCTCCCCTTTTTATTTACTGGTTCAAATAATCTCAAACAGCAACTAGGCCTCTCTGATTGGACTGTTTGGGATACAGGACTCAGGCCTGTGACTTTCTTATCTCTATGAAAACCCCAAAATGGGCTTTTCATAATTTGTTTAGTTGTTTCTGATCGCAAGAAGAACTAAGTGGAAGTGATGGAACAGCAATATGTTCGCATGCCAATTCAACTGTGCTAAATCAGAATTGTGAAGAATTTTGATTTAGTATGATCCTCAAATGTAACTACTGTCAGAACACACAGAATGCCTTTTGATTTGATTTGATTCTGTCTTACTCCAAGTTATCTATTTAGAATTGTCTCAGTTCCATTAATGAATAATGCAAATGTCTCCATCATGTTTCTTCCAAATATGCTAGATACAACTCCTGGAATTATATCACAAGATTCCCTTAAAACTGTTCACAGACAGAGGTATCTCCCTAAGCTGACAAACAAAAGAATGAGAGTGAGCAATACACTGGCTTTAAATGCCTATGGAGATTCTCAGTCATCCAGGTCATGGTTAAGGCCACACTTGGAATATTGTATTCAATTTTGGTCACCATGATGTAAAAAAGATGTTGAGACTCTAGAAAGAGTGCAGAGAAGAGCAACAAAGATGATTAGGGGACTGGAGGCTAAAACATATGAAAAACGGTTGCAGGAACTGGGTATGTCTAATTTAATGAAAAGAAGGACTGGGGGGTGACATGATAGCAGTGTTTCAATATCTAAGGGGCTGCCACAGAGAAGAGGGACTCAAGCTATTCTCCAAAGCAGTGGTCTCCAACCAGTAGGCTGAGGACCCTTGGTGGTCTGCGAGAAATGTTACCCCCAAAGCACCCTCCAAACCAATTAATCCAGGCTGTGTGGGAACACAAGGGTGCACCATTCACATGGCCCGTGGAAACACAGGGCTTGTGTCAGTTGCATTGCGAACAACACAAAGTAGTGAGGGGAGGGAGGAAAGGGTGGGAAGGAACTTGCGCCACTTGCCCTGGTCTGGCCACCAGACTGCTTCTTTCCTCTTCTTTCTTCTTCTGCTTTTTGCTGCACCCAAGGAAAGCAGCAAAAGTCTTTCTTACTCTCCCCCAAACTCCACCAGAAATGAGTCTTTGGGACCCTACACGGCATTCTGCTCCAAGAGGCTGCACCAGTGTGACAAGTCTCACAAAGATTTATTTCTGGTGGAGTTTGGGGGAAAGAAAGAAAGACTTCTGCTGCTTTCCTTGCATGAAGCCAGAAGTCTCTCTCTCTCTTTCCCCCTGAGAACCGAGCTGGAGATGGTATCCTGCGATCCCAAATAAACAATGATCGATCAGAAGGAAAACAGGGTGGGGAATTTTCCTGAAGACTTTTTTGGGGATTTTCCCAGGGTCTGGTCCACGGGATTTAAAATTATGAGTTTGCTGGTCCCTGAGGTCCAAAAGGTTGGTGGACACTGCTCCAAAGCACCTGAGGGCAGGACAAGAAGCAATGGGTAGAAACTAATCAAGGAGAGAAGCAATTTAGAACTAAGGAAAAACTTCCTGACAGTTAGAACAATTAATCAGTGGAACAACTTGCCTCCAGAAGTTGTGAATGCTCCAACACTGTAAGTTTTTAAGAAGAGATTGAATAACCATTTGTCTGAAATGCTGTAGGGTTTCCTGCCTAAGGAGGGCATTGGACTAGAAGACCCCTAAGGTCCCTTTCAACTCTGTTATTCTATTCTGTTATCCCAGAGCTGAAGAAGCCTCTTGGATGAGAAGTGAAACATCTTCAAATAAAAATCAGCAAGTCCAGTTGCCTCTTGAAAAAGCATCTTTGGAATAGACTGGGTCAAAATCATTTTTGAAGATTTCCCACAATACCCGAGACCAAATCTGGCATAGTGGTTATAGCATCAGGCTAGAAAACGAGAGGTCATGAATTCTAATTCCATCTTGGTCATGAAGCCACTGGATAACCATAGGTCATTCACTCTCCTTCAGCCCTAGGAAGGAAGGCATGAAAAACCACTTTTAAAATATTACCAAAATAACTGCAAGGATTTTGTTCAGGAAGGTGCCACAAGTGGCACTCATCTCCCCAATCATACAGGCTCAAAACATACTTCTTTGGCAACAGTTCAGCTCCATGCATCAAGAAGCTGCTAATTAAATCTTCAGCCCAACCCACCTCTGTTCTTTATTATTTAAATGAAACTATATCTTGGATTTTTGAGGGAAGCTGTTTTCCCAAAGTCATTTTCCCCATGTTGTGCCACTGGTAGTCCATTGCATAAATGAGAAAATAGGGAATACATTTCAGTAAACTAAGAAGGAGACCAGGTACATCAATATTGAGAAGGCTTCTTTTTCCTGGCATTGGTATGAACTTGAACTTCACTTTTATGTCACTTCCTTTTTTAAATGGTAATTTTGTGAAGCGTTATAATTAAAGAGATAAAATCTAAGAAAAATAAAATAATAAAAAGAGAAAGTGCAGGAAAAATCAGAAAAAAATATAAAAGAAAGAAAAAATAAGAATAACGAAAAGGAAAAGAAACATAAAAAATGATTTGACTCTTCATCACTATAAACAATTTTAGTAACTTATCATCTTAAAATATGGCAAATGATTTCTTCTTATTATTATTTATTAACAAATCCTTAAAGCCTTGTTGTTTATTCCTAGTCAGCAAAAGTTCATCAAGGGTAACCAGAAATAACATATTTATATTAATCTTGATCAAATAAACCTATTTCATATTTCTTCCTTTTACTTTTAACTATCTTGATCTTAATAATGTTTTGATAATGTTTTAGAACTTGATTACTTCTCAGTTTTTCCAACCAAATTCTTCAAAACTCTGTCTTAATAATTAAAAGGGACATAAAAATTACAATCCAAAAGAGCAACCTGGACAACCTTCCTATATTGGATTTATGAAAGGGATTTGTTAAAACCTTTATGTCAGTTCCAAAACAAATTTTGGCGGTTCTGACTCTTTATCACATAGAAATACTTAGCTCTAAACAATTATTTGAACATTGTACTTTTCTATCACCATTCCTGTCCTCCAGAATATCATTCTCCAGGGGTTTGTTTGGCTTTATCCCTTCTCTGTTTTGGAAAGACAGTGAACACCTGCCTTTTTTGAGAACAGGCCCTGGGCCAAATGTTTTGTGATCCTGCAGGGTAATGACAGATTATTTGAGATAGCTTTTAAATAAAGCACTTCCCCAGAGCATTATTTAATAGGTTGTACTTCCTGCATTCCAATTGTTGTTTTCGTTCAGGTTTAAAATGCAAGCCACCAGAGGTATCTTCAGTGTGGTGGTCTTATTAATCCAATAAATAATAGTTCTCATAATCAATGTTGTACTGAACATAGTAAACAGATTTTTACTAATGCCTATAAGAAGCAAACCTGTGACAGTGGAACCTAGCAGGAAGGGAGGTTTGCAACACAGTGGCAGCTATATTTCATAATCAGACTTTTTATTACAGATAGAGAATAAATGTGATAAATTGTATGTAAGGTGGATAAAGTTCAAGATTAAAAGAAGTGTGACTTTTTCCTCCCATTAGCATTTGAAATACTTATTAAAGTGTTTTTGCTCACTGTAAGTTTCTATTTTTCCCCCAGTTTAGGAACTCAAATCTTAAGGGATCCCAACAGAAAAGCTGAGGTGTAGCCATAACTTTGGTACCTATGCTGTCTAACTTTCCTAAAGACCACTGAGACTTTTGAAGGCTAAACTCCTTCGTACTCAGCAAGAGTTTGCCAATAAACTATCGCTTGCCAATAAAGTTCCCCTAGTTCTGTTTAGTTTCGAACTAAAGTTGTCCAATCCTTTGTGACCTTGGGCTAGGTTTTTCCTCGCTTGTTAAGCGGCAAAATTTTGCTTTCATAATCCCCAGAGAGTTCCTATCTAGGTCCAGGATTTTTCCTGATATATTTGCTGGCATGATACACCTCTCCCATGGAGGTCGATACCCTACTCTATCTTTCTTGAACAGCTTCAGTCCCACAGGCATGCTTGCTGATGCACTTTGCTCATCTGATTACTTCTACTAAACGGATTGCAAAATTGAGTTGTGGGGAAAATGCCCACTTTAAATAAAGTGTTTGGAGAGAGATGGAACCAAATATCTTTTGTTGGCATACACAACTACAGTGTTCACCAGGCTCCTTCTCCTCCCGCTCCATGAAAAAGGAAGTAGAACTAGGCAAGATTATGAGTTAAGTATCCGAGAAATGTTACATAGGAAATCCCAAAGGTGCTTTTTAAAGAGGCAACTGGGCTTTCTTGTTTCTCTTCTCACCTAAGAAGCTCATCCAATTTCTACAGAGCTGAAGAAGCTCCTTGGATGAGTAGGAAAATGCCTTCAAGGAAAAACAAAGTCCAGTTGCCCTTTGAAAAAGGACCTTTGGGACAACCATGACCTAGATGATTGATGACTGTAATTGTCAATCTCCATTGACAGTTACATGCGAAATCTAAAGATAAAAGTGTTATTCAAACTATGAATGTAACATCTTAATGCTACTATCGTAGGATGACCTTATTATGGCTATCCAAGCACTCAACATTCTTTCCTAGTAGTGAAAAGACCCACCCAAATGCTAGATCTAAATAAACATTGGCATTCAGCAATAACAATAATAGCACTTAGACTTATATACTGCTTCATAGTGCTTTGTTGCACGCTCTAAGTGTTTACAGAGTCAGCATATTGCCCCCAACAATCTGGGTCCACATTTTACTGATCTCAGAAGGATGAGATCCTTCCATCCTCAGAAGGATGGAAGACTGAATCCACCTTGAGCCAGTCAGGATCAAACTGCAATCAACAGAATTACCCTGCAATACTACATTCTAATCACTGCGCTACCATGGCTCTATCATTATTATTAAATCTACGTACTACCTCCCACCACTACCAAGAAAAAGACCACAGTCTGGTTTCTAGTATCTGTTCCAGGGTCAACAGGCAGCAATGGTTGGCCTGTCTTTTGATATTCCTTAATCTTCCCTCAAGCTTATGCTATACCATCCTACTTGATCAACCTCCACAATTTAATTTTGAGAAGATTCTGTAATTCTAACCATTCATATTGGGGTAATATTACAGGAAGACTCACTCACTTAAACTCTGAAAAATAGAATGATTTGAAATGGCAAAAAATAGAGATAGATGGGAGGAAAACTACCATATGAGCAGGTTGGCTTCAAAAAATTTAGCAACCGGTTCTCTGCCCAGTTGCTGGGTGAGCATGGCCATGGTGGATGTGGCCTAGTCAGCCTCCTGCACCATGGCAGGGGGGTTGTTTTCACCCTTTTTGGGCTTCAGAGGCTTCCCTCAAGTCTCTGGAAGGACAAACATGGCCTCCTGGGGCTCCAGAGGCTTTCTGAAAGCCAAAAACGGGCCCATTTCCAGCCTCAGAGAGTCTCCAATTGGCTCATTTCCCTCCTCCCCAGTCTCAGGAGGGTCTCTGGCCCTGCATTTACCTGCAATCCAAAATGGGCCATGTGGAGGGATGGGGTGGGGTGCGTGGGACCAACCAGTTGTTGCAACTACTGGTTCAGTAAACCAGGTATAAAATTAACATCCGGTTCTCCCGAACCAGTGCAAACCGGTAGCAGCCCACCCCTGCATATGAGGATATGTCTGAATATACAGGAAGAGTCCAAGATCAGAGTAGTCCAGGAGTCTTGTGTTTATTCCTGCAAGACTCTCAAAGAGCTTGCTATTACCCCTGCTCTTTCTTCTCTAAATGTATCATGATTATGCAAAGGAGAATTTCATCCACCGAAGCATGTTCCCACCATCCACATTTGCCTTTCTGTATATAGAATTGTTTGACAAGATCTCTCTAATTATTCTTGAATTATTTTCCTCTTTATCCTCCCCTTATCTTGACCATCAAGTCAGTAGGAGTTGGCTCTACGACCCTTCAGGTACACATTTTTTAGTTTGAGACCTAAGCTAGGGCAAGGATGCAAGCACCCATCCAACTGAGTATGTCCTAGTAGGAAATTTTTATTTCATAGCCAAGCAGTTTGCCCGTTTTGCAAATATTGGATCTTGAACTTTCATAGAATATTTGCTGTATGGAATACTTAACTATATAGGATACTTATGATAAGCAGTAACCATACATGCATATATTAGAGACCATCCTCATATATAATAGTAGCAAACTTGCTTTCCTTTTTCTACTTGGAAAGTTTTTGATGACATCTTTTTGACAAATGTCCAATGGGTTCAATAACTACAAAGGAATGTTCCTGCTTCTGTTCTTGCCTATGCTATGACCACTTAGCCAGACAGGTTAGGTATTAAAATTGCAGCATCCGATCATGGTCACTATCAGATTCATGGCACAATTAAACATTTTAAAAATGTGAGTTATCTTTCATTTTTTTGGCATCTTATGATCTTGAAAAAGCCTCCATGCTGACTAACACTTTACAGCCGATAAACATCAAACAGCTTTTCTACAGAAAAAAAAAAAAAGTGAAACAGGGAAACAGGAAGATGGAAAGAAGATTTTAAGAATAGAGAGAGAAACCCATTTTAAAAAGCCGAGAGCACAGAAAATATCCTGAAAATTGCTCAGGATTCATGGGGACAACAATTTTTTTAAAAAACAAGTTTTATTGGTTTTTAAAGACAAACAAAAACAAACAAAACATAAAAACATCCAACTTTCTTCCATAAGTGTACAACAAATTTTTAATTAATCCCCTCACACTATATTTTTAAAAAATGACTACTTTGGCCACTACACCTGGCCAATGACTTCTTTGGCCACCAGGTTTTGCTTCATAAGTCGGTAAGGGACAAATGAATACAAAAGTAAGAATCCAAGAGAAGGAAGAAGAAGAATAGAAACATAAATGAAAGAAACACAGAGAGGAAAGAAGACTGATTAAGTCAGAGATGGTCGATAAGATTATAGAACAGGGGTGTCAAACTTGATTTCATTGAGGGCCACATTAGGATTGTGTTTGATCTTGGAGTGGGGGGCCACATGGCCAGGGGGCATGGCCAGATCAATATCACTTGAGGTTCCATTTTTGACCATGATGGCCTCCTGCAGCCCTCTGCTGGCAAAATGGAGCACATGTCTCACGGCATCCTCATAGAGTTGCAGGAGGCTGTTGCAGCCAAAAACAGAGCCCAGCTGGGCCTTTCACAGCCTCTCTGAGCTCCGTTTTCACTGGCAGAGACACCATGGGTCGATCCTTCGCTGTTTACAGGGTGGCCTGGCGTGGCAGACCTAAGCACCCCACAGGCCAGATCCAGTCCCCCGGGCCTTGAGTTTGACACCCCTGCTATCGAAGCATTTATATATACTGTTAGGAATAACAAGGTTATCTAACATAGTTTGGGTAAAATAATACATATATAAACTATGATTGTAAGTAAGTGTGTGTCACTTTAACTGCAAAGCATGTATTTTTGGGTGCGGCTGTAAAACGGCCATAAGAGGGAGCAAGAGAGCTTACTGTATTGCTGGCTTACTGAATTGTTTGCTGACAATGATGGATTGTGTTAAGTCCTCGGCATGGGCGCAAGGAATGGAGACAAGACATTGGATGGTGACTTCAACTCTTTATAGACAAGAAAGAATGGAGCAAAATATCTGGGTAGCAGTAGCTCTTTTATAGAGCTTGCTGCCTTCAAAACAACCAATGAACTGAGTCTATTGCTTTCACAAGCGTCCAATCAGGGGTTTCCGTCAACAGCCAATTAGACTGGCCAAATCCAACCGATCACGACTTGCTATCTATGGGCCAATGAGAAGTGCAGGATTACAAGCCTGCTGTAAGATGAAGCTGTTGAGGGTTGTATCGCTGTGTTGGCTTAGTCCATAACACCCCTCCCCCCTTGGTTCCGTCTGAGGGGTGGGGTGACGTATTCTCGCAAGTAGGCAGGCCACTTCACCTGTCTGCTCAACCTGCGCCATTCCACCAGGTTCTGTCCCAGTTCTGGTTCTGGTGGGCTGCTAGCTGGGTTGGATGGTGAAGATTGTGGTCCTGGGCTGCTTTCGTCAGCGCTGTCTTCCGGGTTCCCTGGATCCGCTTCCGTCGCGGTGCTGTCATGTGGTGAGGCCGCTCCCTGGCTCGGTTCTCCCTTGGATGGTGAGTATCCCCTGGGCTGTTGGGCTTCAATTTCTTCTTCGTCCTCCTCAATGTTCCTTCCCTCCCCAGCTAGAGGTTCCGGCGCTAATCTGGAATGGAGTTGGTCTATGTGGCGTTTCCACATCTTACTGTCTGCTGTTTGTAGACAATAGGATCGGGGTCCTGTAAATTGCGTTATTGTTGCAGGGACCCACAATGGGTCACCCGAGAAGTTTTTTGCAAACACAAGGTCCCCTTCCTGGAATGCCCGACACTTGCTGCTGGATCCCGGGGGTTGTTCTGGCGTGTAGTTTGAATGGAGGCGATCGAGATGCGAGCGAAGTTTCCGGCCCATCAGGAGTTCAGCTGGGGTTTTGTTCATAGTGCTGTTTGGGGTTATGTATTGGAGAAGAAGCATTCGGTTTATTTTGTCATCAATGTTGCCGTGGTCCATTTTGTGCAGGGTCTGTTTTACAAATTGAACCATTCGCTCAGCCCTACCATTGATCGCAGGGTGAGCTGGCGATGTTAAAGCATGGCGGATGCCCCGATCTGCCAGGTATTGTTCAAATGGCAGGGCAGTGAATTGGGGGCCATTATCTGAGATGAGGACATCGGGAAGTCCGTGGGTAGCGAATAGTTTATTCAGTTTTTTAGTGACTGCGTCTGTGGTGGTGCTTTTCATTTTGTGGACTTCCAGTCAGTTTGAATAGGCATCCACTGTTAGGAGAAAAGTGTGTCCTCTTGTGGGTACCGCAAAATCGATGTGGACACGGGACCAAGGACCTCGAGGCGTTTCCCACTGAGTTGGGGGAGTCTTTAGAGGAGCGGAGCAAGTCTCCTGGCATTTACTGCATTTTGCTACCCAAGTCTCTATCTGTTTATCTAAACTAGGCCACTATGCGTAACTCCTGGCTAGTGCCTTCATCTGCACGATGCCTGGATGTCCATCGTGCAGCATTTTCAATACCCTATATTGCAATTTTTCCGGGACTATGACTCTTTCTCCCCACACTATGCAACCTTTCTGGGAGAATAGTTCTGTTTGACGATTCCTAAATGGCTTGAACGTGTCATCGGTTGCACTGACCGGCCAACCCCGTTCTACCCAGCTGAGGACTTGTGCCAAAACAGGGTCCTTTTTTGTCTCTAAGGCTATGTCTCGAACTGTTAGTGGCAGCGATTTGAGGGTTTTGATTTTTAATACGGTTACGGTTGGAGCAGGGTCCTCTATAATGTCTGGTAGTGGAGAGCGGCTCAAAGTGTCAGCGTGGGGAATGGTTTTCCACGGGCGATGTTGCAATCGGTAATCGTAGGCGGCTAAAAATTCTGAACAACGTGTCATTCTTGGTGATAAGATATGGGGAATTGGTTTGTTTCCTGCCAAAGTACCAAGTAGCGGCTTGTGGTCTGTAATTATGGTAAAGGGTCTCCCATATACATATTCATGGAAGCATTTAATTGCGGATACAGTAGCGAGGGCCTCTTTATCAAGTTGACTATAGTTCCTTTCGGTTTTAAACAAAGTTCTCGAAAAGAACGCAATGGGTGCCTCATTTCCATTTGGTAGGACATGGCTTAAGATGGCTCCTACTCCAAATGGTGAGGCATCACAGGTAACCGTCAAAGGGAGAGTCTCATTGTATTGCATTAATACAGCATCGAAAGTTAAAAGGTCTTTTATCTCTTTGAACTCTTTCTCTTCACGCCGTCCCCAAACCCAAGAAGCCTTTTTATCGAGAAGTCTATGTAGTGGCTCGGCTACGGTTGCCTTCTGGGGCAAGAAAATGTTATAAAATTTAATGAGTCGCAGGAAGGCTTGGAGGTCTGTCTTATTCCTAGGTCTCGGGGCTTTTTTGATTGCGGTTAGTTTTTTTTCGGTGGGGTGGATTCCCTGTCTGTCGAGAAGGTATCCCAGAAACTCCACTCTCTCCGTACAAAGTTGACACTTGTCTCGTTTTATCTTAAGACCCGTGTCTTTGAATTTCTGCAGTACTTTTCTGAGTCATTGTACTAACAACTCTTTAGTGCGGGCAGCTATTAGGACATCGTCAAAATAAGGCACGATGCCTTTTATGCCTTGTAATAGTCTCTCCATTAAACTTTGGAAAATGCCCGGTACCACACTTACTCTGAATTGAAGTCTATTGCACTTAAAAGCGCCTCTATGTGTAACTATTGTCTGGGCTTCTGCAGTTGCTGCGTCTACAGGGAGTTGCTGGTACGCCTGAGCTAAGTCCAATTTCACAAATATTTTTCCGCCATCCAGGGAATGAAGAAGGTGTTGAACCACTGGTACTGGATAAGCGCTCTGTTGAAGAGCATGATTTAGGGTGGCCCGATAGTCCCCACAAATTCTTAACGAACCATCTGGCTTCATGGGCGTTACTATCGGGGTTTCCCAATGGGCGTGGTCAATCGGTTCCAATACGCCCTAGGCTACAAGTTTATCTAGCTGCTCGTCGATCTTTGGTTTTAAGGCAAAAGGTACTTGACGGGGCTTAAGCCGAATGGGAGCTACATCGGGGCTGAGATTAAACAATATAGGGGTCCCCTTGTACTTGCCTAATGTTCCTGTGAACACGTCCTGGAATTCTTGGATGAGAGTCTCTTCCCAGTCGTCGTTTCTGGTATGGTGTATGCCGGCTAGTTCAATTCCGAGCAGGGCGAACCACTGTAACCCTAACAAGCTGGGTCGGTCACGATCGACGACAGTCAGGGGAAGCGTTGCTGTGCGGTCCTTGAAGGATACTTGGACGTTGCTGGAACCAACAACTGGGATTCTGTTTCCCTGGTAGTCTTTCAGGATGATTCGCTGCGTGCTGAGGTCCTGGCGGAAAATGGCAGGGATCAGCTGTTTGAGGGTTTTCCAGGATACCATCGATAGGGACGATCCCGAATTGACTTCTATCATGCATGGTCGATTCTCAATAGTAATTCTTACGCGGATCTTTCTTGCATCGAACGATGAAGCGTGGCCGATGATAATGGTTTGGTGGGCCTCTTCTCGTCTCGTTGAAGAGGCAGGTGCTTGGTTTCTGTAGTAGTAGTGGTTGTTCCATTGGTGGTTCAGACGGTCCTGGTTCTCAGGAGGTTTGCCTATCTCCCGACGGAGGTTGTTCTCCCTTCGGTTGGGACTGGACTCTCGTCTGCTTCTGCAGTCCTTCGCAATGTGGCCTTTTTTTCTGCAGTTACAGCAGAGTGCGTCGAGGAATTTGCAGTCCGATCGCGGATGGTTTGCCCCACAACCCGCACATTGGCGCGGACATCTCTGATTCCTTTGCTCTCGTTCCAAGCAGAGCCAGCTGACCTCTTCTTCATCACTGTCTGAGGATGACTCGAGGTCTTCGTGGTGGTAGTGGTAGCATGCTTCTCAGTGGCGAGTGGGATCTTGTTGGCGAGTTGGCGAAGCACTGCGTTCGCTCGGCGCATTCAAGCGGCTGACTTCCTGGTTGCTTCTGCGGCAGTAGCGTCGGTGATGACATCTGTAAGGCTGATGTCGCCTTTCGCCATCCGCTTACTTTGCACGTGCGGTGCATTTAAACCCAGAACTATACGGTCTCTTAGGGCTTCCTCTAAGTTTGCAAAACCACAAAGGCCTCCTAGGTTCCGGAGGTCGGCTACGAAATTACTAATGCTCTCATCCTTCCGTTGGTCCCTCTGGTAAAATTTGTGTCTTCGTTTCAATGTAGGTACTGCAGGTGCGTAATGGGCCCTGAGGATTGGAGCGAGGGTGTCCCAATCCATGTTTTTCACTTCCGCCAGTTTCGCTAATGCTTTAGCCATTTTGAAAAAAGCGGGGCCACAATGAGTCAGGAACACCGCTTGTTTCTTGCCAGGCGTAGCATCTTTTAAATTGTTGGTCTCCAGGAACATCTGGAAGCGATCTATATATGAGTCCCAGTCTTCGGTTGCTGGGTCAAATGGACCGGGTGGTATGGTGCCACTGGTCATCTTGCCGTCTGTTGCGTGCACTCCTTCGCCATGTGCTCTGCCTTGTTTGATGTGTTCTAGTCAGCTCTATTGTCTCCGCGTCCCATCCTCATCACCAGTGTTAAGTCCTGGGCATGGGCGCAAGGAATGGAGATGAGACATCGGATGGTGACTTCAACTCTTTATTAACAAGAAAGAACGGAGCAAAATATCTGGGTAGCAGTAGCTCTTTTATAGAGCTTGCTGCCATCAAAACAACCAATGAACTGAGTCTATCGCTTTCACAAGCGTCCAATCAGGGGGTCCCGTCAACAGCCAATCAGACTGACCAAACCCGACCAATCACGACTTGCTACCTACGGGCCAATGACAAGTGCAGGATTACAAGTCTGCTGTAAGACGAAGCTGTTGAGGGTTGTATCGCTGTGTTGGCTTAGTCCACAATAGATTGATGGTTCCCTGCTGCTGCTGCTGCTTTTGCTGAAGAGAGAAAGGAGGTTTGAACTTCTTTATATCTCTACTGCAAAGAGATATATTACTGGACTGATATTTGTAAGTTTACTGACCTCTTTTTCGACACTGGACTTTGCAACTGAATAATCCCCAGACGGACTGAAATAGTGAATGATATATGGACTGTTTGACTATGCTAAAACTCCTACTGGAATAAACTATTTAACTATTTAGCACAGTGTATCTGTTTTACTGAGTGTAAGCTACAAAAACGTTTATCTCAAATATTTTGCCTGCCTGCCTGATTGCTGTGCACATTCTGCTAAGGTGTATATCCCTAACATATACTAACAGAGGAATATCGTTCTTTGCAACTGTGACACACTGGAGCATAACATTCGTGCATGTTAGCTATGTTTTCCATAAAGTAAGAGTGTGACATGATTGCTTCAAAAGGTGGCATGTCATCTGTCAGGAAAGGAAATGTCACCGTACCAGCTTCTTCAAAACTCCTGGAAGCTACTTTAGGGTACAGCATGTTACCCATTCATTTCGTTGTGGCTGCCACGGAGCCTCAGGGACAGATTAGACTCATTTCTTCAGCCATCATAAAACAAAGAATTATTCAGTATTTTTTCTGCCCATTTTCCTTCCATTTGATGATAGAAAATGGGCCTTAGAAATTTTCAGAAAAAAAAAGAGAAAATTGAACAACTGAGCTCCGCTTTGGGTAGGGTAGGGCATGTTTGTACTCACTCAGTTGTGAGGCAGCTAAAGAGTGTGTGTAAATATGCTCTATTCCACTACACAATCATTTCATCTGGGTTGTGCAACCTTTGCAGCTTCCCACAGTTTTAATTAAATTCCAAGGCAAGATATAAAAAGCTAAAGGTTCTGTTAACCGATTCTATTTTTGATCCTGTTATCCAGCCTCTCCTGGGTGGAGAAAAAAAACTTCCCAATATAGTAAATAAATCTGGTTTAAAAAATTCACTACCACTGCCATTAATTTGTATCATGGTTTCCAGGAATGTCTGCAAACATTCCTGTGTAGTCAAAATTTTGCCTGGTTTTTATGTGCATTGTTCATGTACATGCAACAAGCATGTACATGTAACACATATAAACATCATGTGGAGCTTCAATATTTATAGCGGTGCTTTTTCTTGACCATACCTCCTGAACAGCCATTATTGCTATTTCTCTAACCTTTGATTCCTTTGCCATGTAAACGCCGATTGTACTGAGTACTTCCTTTTTGCACACTTTACAAGCAACAATAATCAAGAGAATGAATAATTTCTGGAGCACAATATATCTTCAACATCTGACTGATTTATTCCATGCAGTATTTGAGCATATTGCACACCGTCAACTCTGCAACTTACATTTACCAACAGCTGTTTTTCTTTCTTGGAGCAGATGGTGCGTTGAATGTTCCGTGACATTATTCACATTTGCGTTATCAGTCACAAATGCTTATGTGTTGGAGGCAACTGCATTTTTGTGTTGAGCTAAGATATATTTAGTAGCCACAGCACTTTTTAGCACCTTCTCCAAAACTGTTTGTTAGTTCAGTCAGTAAAAATCAACTTTTCCTCAAGTTGGGTGGATAACAGTAGCATTTCTCTTTCGATAATAAAATAACATATTTATTCATCATCTATTTTTAACTTGATCTTCTTCCATCACTCTTTACACTGATTAAGAGGTCGGTGTTCCTTGACTATTTCAGTAATTTAGATCTAATGCAGCACTAACTTCTAAAAACAGTTCTCTGAGAAAAAGCTGTGGCATGGTGCTAATTTATTTTTTCAGTTTACATGCATAACTACATAATATCTGACCATATGGTATGAAGCAACACTTATAAAAAAAAATGCCACATCTAGTTTGAACTATAGGGTTATTTGAATGTAGAGCACTCGTCCTGATCTGGCTCCTACCTTTTTCATGAACTGTCCATTCATTTAGCCATTTTAAGAATGAGGAAGTCAATAGATGCTTTTTGAAAATTTAAATGTTTCACGTATTTATTTTCAAGAGAAATGTGTGATTTTCCCCAAATAGAATCTGACAAGGCACTGCTAACTTTCATTAGTATCTACTTCAAAACATGTTCTTGGCTCGAAATGATGTCTGTGGGGAAATTGTACATGAAAAACATACATTGAAAAGAATAGAAAATATGCATATCTGAAGAAGCTGCATACACAAAATGCATATTTGCCAAAGGAATATATCAATATATATATAAAAGACAGATTTAAGAAAGTGAAATAAATGTATTTTAGGAGATGTTGCAAAGAAGCACACATATATTAAAGAAAGATGTATACAAAATATGAGAAAATATGTATACAAAATAGTGGGAAAATGACCCAAGACAACAATTTCAAATTGTATTTGTTGTGTCCGCGAAATGATGCCAGGAGTCGGTGACTTCAAATCATGCTCTTTATTTGAGGTTGGAACCGAACTGGGGCAAAGGGAAAAAGATCGCGGCTTTTATTCTTTTAGCCGCGGCGGCCGCGGCCAATGGCACCACTTTGAATCTCCCGCGATCCGAATGGACCAATCGCGGGAGATTCTTAGCGAGCCAATCGGCGCGGCTCGCCTGACCAATCAGAGTGCCCCGCGCTTTGGCCAATCAAAGCGCGGGGATCTCAAGAATGCTAATTAAGGACAGAACAGTATTTGTGTGTTTATTTTAGTAATTTATAAAATAACTTGTTGCATTTACTAATACTTGAATGGATCTGCTAATCTAGACTACATTTTGACTGGTGCTGTCATCTCTATCCTATAGTCAATTTACTCAAACCAAACTTTCTCAGATACTAAGCGCTGGGCTGCCCAGCGTTCAATCATATCCTGTTTTCAGTGTAATAAGCTGAAAGCAAAAAAGAAGCAAGGAATCCCAGAACAATTGCAGCAAAAATGAAAAGTGGGGGGAAAAGAATTTCCAAAGCTGGAAAAATATTTCCTGTCCTTTCTTTTCATTGTCTCGTTTAAAAAAAAAAAATCAGCCTTCCAGTCCAACTCATATTCTTGTGAAGTTTATTTAAGGCACATAAAGTGAAGATAAGAATGTTAGAACCAACCTAGGAGAAATTTCCTGACAGTTAGAACCACTAATCAGTGGAACAACTTGCCTGTAGAAGTTGTGAGTGCTCCAACTCTGGAGGCTTTAAAGAGAGATTGGATTAGCACTTGTCTGAAATATTTTAGGGTTATAAGCAGTGGTGGGATTCAAATAATTTAACAACCAGTTCTCTGCTCTAATTTCTTCCAACAACCAGTTCACCAAACTGCTCAGAAAGTTAATAACCGGTTCTCCTGAACTGGTGCCAACTGTCTGAATCCCACCACTGGTTATAGGCCTGAGCGGGAGTTTGGACTAGAAAAAGCCCAAAGTCCCTTCTAACACTGTTATTTTGTTTCCTGAATATTCATTCCCACAGTCCTTCACTGGTTATACTATTAGGCACCTTGGGACTTATAGTCTCAAGAACCCTTTAGATGTAAGGAAATTCATCAATTTCCTGTCTCTGATAATAAACAGAATACTTTATTGGCCAAGTGGGTTGGACACACAAGGAATTTGTCTTGGTATAAATATTCTCAGTATACATGAAGAAAAGATACATTCGCCAAGAGTCGAGAATCATAAGGTATGACACTTGATGATAATCATAGGGTACAATAAATACTCTGATATCTATTATCTACCCACATACCCATCAGTCATCTATTATCTATCATCTACTAGTACCGGTCGGTCGGTCTCTCTCTCATCTATCTATCTATCAATCGTCTATTTTATTTTATTTATTTATTTTTGTCAATCGCTTACAAGATAATAGGCATAAGTAAAAACATAGTTATGAATACATGGATGGATACATATATAAGAAAAATAAAAGAAATAAAAGAAACAATAGGACAGGGACTGTTGGCACTTTGGCATGCTTATGCATGCATCCTACAGACCTCTTAGGAAAGGGGTGAGGTCAATAGTAGACAGTCTAAGGTTAAAGTTTTTGGGGTTTGGGGAAGAAACCACAGAGTCACGTGGAGTATTCCAGACATTGACCACTCTGTTGCGGAAGTCGTATTTCCTGCAATCAAATTTGGTGAAATTAACCTTGAGTTTGTATCTATTGTTTGCTCTTGTGTTGTTATGGTTGAAGCTGAAGTATTCATTGACAGGTAGGACATTGCAATGTATGATTTTATATACTATACTTAGATCAGACCAAAGGCGGCATAGTTCTAGTTTTTCTAGGTCTAGAAATTCGAGTCTGGTATTCTGCAATGAGTAGAGGAGTGGAGAACTCTTCTTGTGAAATATTTCTGGACTTTCTCAACTGTGTTAATATCAGATACATAATGTGGGTTCCAGACTGATGAGCTGTATTCGAGTATTGGTCGAGCAAATGTTTTGTATGTTCTAGTTATTAGTGTAATATTACCAGAGAAAAAGCTACATAAGATTAGGTTAACAACTCTTAACGCCTTTTTGGCTCTAGCACTTAAATCATTAGAGATGAGTACTCCAGGATCCTTGATAGAGTTTGGATCATCAACAAGGTCTTGACTATTCAGCCTGTATTTTATTTTCTGATTTTTTTTTTTGCCAATATGTAGGACAGAACATTTATTTGTTGAGATTTGAAGTTGCCATTTGTTTGACCATTCTGATACATAGTCAATGTCTTTTTGAAGGGTAGCAGTATTGTCTGTGCTGTTGAATAGCTTTACATAATCAGTGAAGAGAATGCAGCTGCTCTTGATATGATCACAGAGGTCATTTATGTAGAGTATGAAGAGAGTTGGTCCTAGAACACTGCCTTGGGGGACACCACTGTTGACAGGTAAAGAATTTGATAGGACACTCCCAATTTTGACCATTTGTTGTCTGTTTGACAGGAATGTTTCTATCCAGTTATGCAGGTGTCCAGAGATACTGTAAGATTTTAGTTTTAGGAGTAGTTTGTCAAGTACCACTGAATCAAAGGCTTTACAGAAGTCTTTGTAGATTGTGTCTATTGCTTTGCCCTGCTCGAGTTGTGTAGTCCATATGTTTTTGCAGTGTTAGAGTTGCAGATTACAGGATAGTTTTTTCCTGAAACCAAATTGTTTATTTGAGAGTAGATTGTTTGTTTCTAAGCGGACGATGATAGATTGGTTAATAATTGATTCCATGACTTTACAGGTGATGCAGCATAAGGAGATTGGTCTGCAATTTTCAACGCGGCTGGGGTCTCCCTTTTTGAAGATGGGGATGACCGTGGCTTGTAACCATAGTTTTGGCAAGGAGCTGGTCCTGAAAGATTTTTCAAAGATTAAGCTGAGGTTTTGCTATGGCAATGGATAGCTTTTTAAAGAAGTAGGCACATATTTCATCCGGTCCAATAAATGGTTTTAGATTGTGCAATGCTTTTTCAACATTGACTTCTGTAAAATCGATATGTATTAGAACATTGTAGTTGTCTGTGGTCCGGCTAGAAAATACTGGGCATGACCCATTGCTGTTTACAAATACTGAGCCAAAGAATGTGTTAAAGAGGTTGGCTTTAATAGTGTCGTCATTGCAGTCTTTACCATTAGGTCCTATCAGGGGTGGGATGGACCTTGAGTCTTTTAGTTTGTTGTTTATAAAATTGTAAAAAGCATGGGTAGAATTTTTGCATAGAAGTTTTTCTTCTTGTTTAATGTGATAATTGGTGCATTCAGTTTTTAACTAGTGGCATAAGTTTTTGTATCAGCTTTTGAAGTTGGCATCATGACCAGATTTGTTTTTCCGCCAAAGTGATTTCTTTTTGGATTGAAGCTTCCTTATTGTTATGGATAATTTGTTTTTTCTGGTTTTGGGAGATGTTAATGATACATATAGTTTGATAACTCTTTTGACCTCAAGTAAAAATATGTTGTAATGGTTTTCTACAGTATTGCATCCAGAAAATAGAAATTGCCAATTAAAGGATGAGAGATCATTGTTTATAAGATCATAGTTGCCTTTTTTGAAGTTATTATTGGGGATTCCGTCATTGTGATGATTTTTGTGTGGACATATGTTGAGACAAAAGTCAATCATGTTGTGGTCACTGTTGGAAAAGGGTTCTTGCAGAAGATGAGATCAAGGCAGTTGTTAAGTCTAGTGTTGTTGGTTACTAGTTGTCATAATCCCAGATTTGTTACAGCATTGTAGAAGATTGCATGTATGGGTTCAGTTGTACATTCGTTTAGGGTCTAGTTAATATGAGGTAGATTGAAGTCACCAAGAAAAAGCGTGTGGGCAGGATGCTGCCCATGTTAGTAGTGTATTTAGCTTCTTTGCACATTCGAGGTCATAATCAGGGGTTCTGTAACATAGTAAGAACTGAAATGTGATATTTAAGGACAGTTCACAGACGATGGTCTCAGGAATAGCAAGCTCCTGGGTAACTTGGATGTTTTTTAGATGTAGGGACTTTTTATAGATGATAGCAACACCACCTCCTCTATGGATTTCATGATCTGATCGGTAAACATGATAGTCTCTTACTGTGGTAAAGGAGTCAGGGAGAGATGCATTGAGCCATGTTTCACAGACAAATATAATGTCAAATTTAGCCAAGAGGAGAAATTCAGGTATTTTATTTACAAGGCTTCTTGCATTGAGTAGCTTGCATTTAAGGCCAATTGTGGTTGGAATAGAGGTAGTTAGGGGCGTGCGTGCCTAGTTTTGAGTAATGTTGGATTGGATGGGGTGGGGTTGGATATGGAGTTGTGGGTTGTGTGACTTTCTTTTGATGCAATCTCTAATCAATGTATAGATCCTTTTCTCCATTGTCTAGACAGTTTTGAGTTCTGCGCGGAGTTCATGAGAGCAGATTCTTTGCAATATGGATAAGTCTGATCTTGAGCAAAGTTTTTTGTGGTTGGGATTGGTTTTTGCAATGGCATTTATTGTATGAATGAATATGCTGGGGTCATTTTTGCATACAAGTCTACAAAATCTTGGGGCCACAGAGCCGTCATTGTATTTGCACCCAGGGCCATCTCTGGTTATTTCAATGATATCTTCAGGAGAGATATTTGTTGTATTTGAGTTGCTCATGATATCACAAACTTTGGTGATGTCGTCTGATTCGTTAGTGTCTTCGAGACCAAATAAGATGGCATTTGGACGTTTCTGTTCATGCTGCATGGTGTCTCTTATGAGTAAGGAGATATTATTTGTGAAATTATCTATCTATCATCTATCTATCATCTATCTATCATCTATCATCTATCTATGTATCATATAGCTAGCTAGCTAGCTATCATCTATCTATCATCTATCTACAGTACTTACCTATGAATCATCTATTTGTCAGGCCTGTATCAGATTGAGTGGTGGGCGGTTCCTTTCCAGTGCGGAGGGGGGTTGTTTCTACCATGGGTTATTCTCACATGAGTTCAGGTTGACACAGTTTGGAGCTGAAGAGGGGAGAGCAGATGGAGTCTTCAGCCAAAATAACACAGTTAGCCGATAAGTCAGATACATTCCAATGGCAGGCTGGCTAGAGGAGGAGGAGGAGAGAAGTCACTAAGCAACCAGCCCATATCCTGATTGGGCAGTGTGACATATTGTTTTTAAAAAATTAGAAACTTTACTTTCAGTGGGGGGTGGAAAGCACAAGAACTTTTAGTACTGGCTTTCTACCACTTTGTGCCAAGATAATGTATCTAAATAAATGTGTTCTTTGAGGAAATGGAATGCTTAGGAGTTTGATTTGTGATTAATTGGAAGCCGACATTATTATCTATAATCTATAATCTATCATATATCTTTCTATTTATCTGTCATCGATCTGAAGCATATATCAATACAGGTATTTCACTGATAGTGCAGTTCTCTGAATATTTGCAATTTGCATTCTGCAATGCCATCACAGTACATGTTCATGTCTATCTTGACTAAATGGTTAATTTTTGTCTTGACAATTCTTCTTCTTTCCAGAATCCTTCTTGCTCCTATTACCTTAAGAAGCATTGGTTTGATGAAAGCATTGGATTTATTAAAAAGAAAGAGAGAGAGAAAAATCAAGAGTACCAAAAGTATGAATTGTTCAGAAGTGAGATCAATTTTTACTTAAAAATAATGTAGGGCATGAGCGAATATTAGTTGGGCTTCATTCCTACTTATATTGTTCGAAAATAGAGCAAACATGAGTGGAAAAGTGGATTCTGTTCCCAGTGGTTTTCATAATGAAATGCAGGGAAGGCAGCTAGGTTGTTCTTTGTTTTCTTTCTAAGTGGATTGAGGACAACTATACTATTTTAAAGCATGCAAATGTGCTGCCATTATCTCGCATATAATATCACACAAGCTAGGAGGGAATGCTTAGACAATGGACAGGTTTTCTGAGGATGCTTGCAAATAAGAAGATGATTCCACTTCAGATAAGCAGAATTCTGCCAAATGCTAAAAAAAAAAAAAAAAATCAATGCTATTGTTTAATATTGAAAATCTATCCACAGCGCAGAAAATGAGAAAGAATGGTATTTAGAATCTTGGAATGTTCAAATCCAAAAACGGTGTGTATGTGTGCACGCGTGCATGTGTAGAGCAGGTGTGTCAAACTCACGTCATCATGGCAGCGCCATATGACATATGTTTGCTAAATCGGGCATGGGAATAGCAAGCTTGTAATGGATCCGGCCCATGGCCCCAGGAGTTTGACAGCCCTGGTGTAGAGTATTTATCTATGTACTATCCTTTGTGTAAATTCTTTTACAAGCATTCAGGTAGTATTACCATGTGGTTTATGTTTTTTTCACTCTCTCTCTCTCTCTCTCTCTTTTAAAAATATAGTTGTTCTGCTTCCCATACATGACTTGGCTATTTCATCCATTATTGAAATTTTGAATATTAGATCTTTCGCCCCTTTGTTACCTGCAACGTACCTGATCTTCTAAAACATATTTATGGTAGTATTCATAGTCACTGTCTGACTTGTTTTAAAGCTGTATCCAGGACTATGAGTCAATTTAAGTCAAGGAATATTTTTTTAAGGGGTATGTAGGTTTCAGTAGACCCCGAAAGAGTCCACTGCACCAAAATTCTGATTTAGATAAACTATTCTGATTTATTCCCTATTCCAGAACATAATTTGTTAGGGGAAGAATCATATTTCTAGCAACATTTTTAAAAACCTCACTGCTTTAGAAGTGTCTAGGACAGAGGTGTCAAACTGGTGGCCCACAGGCTGGATGCATCACGCATAGGCCATAACCACCCCAGCTCCGCAAACGGGAAAAACATCGTGAAACACCATGTGATGGCAATGTTACCCCTACAAGTTTGACACCCATAGTCTAGGACAACTTGCTGCAGCCAACTCAATGCGGGACAACTTGCTGCTGGACAAGTCAATGTTGTAGTAATGGTTTCATTCACTTACTTTTATTATTGGTGGCTGATGTTTTCGGATTGGCTTTATTTTATTATTATTGACCACATTTCTGTAGAAATTAATTTAACTTTTGTATTTGTTGAATTGTCCTGCAGTGAGTTGTCCCATTGCAAGTTTGCCTTGGTAAGTTGTCCCATTCTGACTTTAGAATGTGTGTTTCTTTTCTCTGCTCTTAAATAACTGCATTCCCCCTCCAAAGGAATATTTTTGCTGTGCTTCACCCTGCTTGATCCTCTCCTTTCCCAATTCCTCTGTTATCTTATTATCACTTGTCCCACATATTATGACTGGAATAAAGGTAATGGCTGTTGATCCTTTGGAATAGATTGTGTATCTTTCTTTTCTTTTCCTTTTCTTTTCTCTTTCCCTTCCTTCCTTCCTCTTTCCTTCCTTCCTGCCTTCCTTTCCCCCCTATTCTAGTTAAAATACTTGGATTGGTCCCATAGTTATTCTGGATATGGTATATAGTGTGGAATCTTTGGTGTTCTCTGAGCTTGATGGGGGGTTTTTTTGCAGATTTTTTTTTTATAACAAATTTTATTAATTTTACAAAAACAATACACAATCCAGGCATAACAACTTGAAAAATCTTTTCTAAAAATAATAATAATAATAATTAAAGAAGAGAGCCAATAGAACACACAAAATAATTCCAAACTGTAATATCAATATTTACATTATCTATTTAACTTCATATTTTATCCAGACTTCTCCTTTTATCCAAATTATATTTCTTGCTTATTAAAATTTTATTGCCTTTCATAAACATACAAAACACAGAACACAGAACACAGAAAACAAAAACTAAAACTAAAACATCTTTTCTGAAGGCTGCCTGATCCCGGGTTGAAACTCTTCTCACAGACACAAATTCAAACATCATATTCACTTTATATATCCTTCCATATCTTATTATCATTTTATTTTTTTATATAAACCAATTTTATTAATTTTACAAAAACAGTGCACAAACAATCAAGGCATAACAGCTTATAAATTCTTTTCTAAAAAAAATAGTAATAATTAAAGAAGAAAACCAATAGAACATAATGATTCCCAATTATAATATCAATATTTACTTTATCTATTTAACTTCATATCTTATCCCAACTTCTCCTTTTCATCCAAATTATTTCTTGTTAATTAAAATTTTATTGCCTTTTATCAACATACAAAACCCAAAAAAACATAACAAAACCTTTATATATCCTTCCCTATCTTATTACCATTTTCAGTAACATTCTTTGTCTGTTCTATTTCCAACTATCCATTCATCTTTTTTCTTTTACTATACTTCTCCTATACACTAATTGGAGTGACGCCTTTAACTCATTACCCTAACTTAAAAGTACTTCATATAACACTTAATTTATCTTGGGATTCTGTTTAGTAGATTCTAAAATTACACAATAAATTTTATACTCTAAATACACATATAAAAACACAATCTTATGTACCTTCCAGAATCCCCCTTTTATCCTTAATTAGATTCACCCATTGTCTCTAAATAAACTTTTTTTCTTTAGATCTTGCTTCCCACCATTGAGGCTTCTCCTCCCCCCCTTTCTCTCTTGCTTATTCTTCTTCTTGCCCTTTTTACCCCTTTGTCTCTCCTCCTCCCTTTTCTTACTCCCTTTCCTTTGCTTTCTAACCTTGCATCCACCTTTCTTCTCATTTTTTTCTTTTTTGGTTGTTTTTTCAAACCTTAAAATCCCCTTTTTCTTATCCTCTTTCTCCTTCTCCCCAGAAAAAACCCATTGTTCATCAAAGATGGCTTCTTGTTCCTCTTCTTCTTTGTCCCAGTCATTCTGCTGCGTAATCAACTTTTCATAAGTACATAACGCCATTTCTAAAAATTGAAATAAAGTGCCCAAAGTATCTTTTCCATCTTGTTCTTCCTTTTTATATCTTTTATATTCAGTCTTTAGTTCATCCACAAGCGATGTCATCCTGAAAAGAGAAACTTTCCCCAAAACAACCAACCAAGTATTTTTAATCAAAAATAATTCAAAAAAAGTTCCAAAAGTTAATACTTTTCTTCCTTCTTCTATTTCTCTTTCTGGGGTTACTGTTTAATCAAAGAGATCCAATTACCATATATCTTTCTTTGAGATTCTAGGCAATCTCCTCCTTTTTCCACTTCTGCTCCAATTTTTTTCCTCTCCCTTCCCACTTGCAACATCAATTTTTAAATGATCAGAAATCCATATCTCTAATAAGGGTTTTCCAATTTCTTAAATTTTTAAGTCCAATGTCCAAGAACTCTTTTGTCTCTTAACTTCAACTTTCAGAATAGTTCACCTTCAGTGCCCAAACAAATTTCAAATCTTCATATGCTGTTTCCATGGGGTGGGAGAGTGAAGAAAAAAAAAGTTCCCTTTAACAGCTTCTCCGCTGCTTTCGATCTTCTTAGGGATACAATGTATCCTCCAGCAATTCAGACAGCTCAGTTCCAGCGAATTTAAAAGATGTTGATTGACCCAGCTCAGCCAGCACTTTCACTTTTCTTGCTTCCTCCAGCACAATCTTACCTGGTTGCAGGCTTCTTCATGGCGGCCATTGCTGACCGCCGCTCCACCACCTTGGGAAAAAGGGTTTTTTCCGGATGAGGAGGGGGTCTGCGACACCCCCAATCCCCTGTCCGGCTCCCCTCTCTCTTCAGCTGTCCCTACAGGGCAGCCATATTCCCCTGACCCATTTGGATCGGGGGTACCTTGGCGGCAAGCGCAGCAGGAATTGCGAACGGTCGCGAATTCCTGCTGCTACCGAAGCCACGCAGAACCGGATTTTTTGCAGATGTTTCATTAACATCATCATTGCACCTAGTCTGGTAATGAAATGACTGCAAGAAAGCCACCAAGCTCAGAGAGCACCAAAGACCCCACAGTTCAACACTGAGCTACAAATATTCTTTTCTACGGTGTATAGTCTAAGGTGTGTCATGTTACTACATGTGTCAATTTACATAATAATGTATCTGAAGATACACATACTTTGGATTTAGCTTTCATGCAGCTGCCTGCACTCTTGGAGATACTTAAGGATTCTGTGCATAATGTTATTCAGAGTTGCAAAGTTCAACCCCCTACTAGAAAGGGCTTTCTCTTGCAGATATGAAATGTCGAACAAGCAACCTTTGGCAAGGAAAAGTAGAAGTGCGGAAAGCAGAGTTCATAATGCTATGAACTTTTCTAGCTAAAAGTTATGCTTTGTCTGCAACTGGACCAAAATTATTCTTGCAACCCAGCGAATTGTCAAATGAAATTTAATCTGTTTTGAAGCTGGGATAGGGAGAAAGCATTCCTACTGAGAAAAAGCAACATAGCAAATAAGTTATCCAAATCTGGCAAATGCTATACTTGAAGAAAGTGATGTAAATGAATTTATTCACTAGCATATCAACTGATTCCATATGAAAATTATGTAGTACACGGTAAACCATGTATTATTTGATTTAATGATGTGCCATCGAGTTGCTCTTGATTCTTCCCAACTACAGACATTTTCACCAGGAGGATCTGTCTCCATCTTGGTCCTTGAGGTCTTCCAAGGGTGCTCCAATTGTCACTGTAATTAAATCCATCCACTTTGCCTCAGGTTGCTTCTGCTTTTGATTTTTATCCTTCCCAGCCATATAAACTTTTCCAAGAGGTAATCACATAATTCCTGCATCTGCAAACATTGTTTGGATATGCTTTTCCTAGCTAACAAAAGATGTGAATCTCAAGTAGGCCCAGATGTTGAGTACATATGGTTTGTGGGGGGCCAACGAGGGGTTGCGAAAGAGGATCCAGCTGAGATTATACAACAGCCTTTTATCTCCAACACACCTTGGCAAGGAAAAATGCCAAAAGCAACTCTCCCACCACTTATCCTCTCATCTCCTGACTTAAAGATGAGTTTAATTCGAGTATCATTAGTTATTCTAAATCCAGAATAACATGGGCCGAAGCTGTGGCATAAGACAAACCATTGCCTTATGTATTCAGGGTTACAAATGTAAGAAAATTGCTGCAAAGCCTCATGGAATTGAATTCAACGTTTCTGCTCTTATTGCCTTTTACAATGTGTTAAGTGCCAGCATCAAAGAACATTAAAATTCAATAATTTCATTTTCTAATGAAAGAAAAACACCGTGCAGAAAGGTCAAACTCTATGGCTTTTCTGAGCTTACTAAAGAATATCCCCCCCCTCTCTCTCCCTGTCTCTCCCTCTCCTTCTCTCTCCCTCCCTCTCTCTCCCTCCCTCTCTCTCTCCCTCTCCCTCTCTTTCTCTCTGTAAATAGAGGGACAAAATACATTACTTGGATGTAGCGATCACTTCCAGCATGAGTACTTAAGATTGTACTCATCTTAAGGAAGATGAGAAAAGAACATAGTGACATTCAGAAACACTTAAAAACAGAAGACAGAAGGAGGGGGGGAAGTATCGCATATCTCTCCAGTCAGTCAAGGAACACCAAAGAAATGATGGAGAAGGAAGCCTTCAAAGCCGATCAAATGCAGTACCCACAGTAGGCCTGCATCAAAGTTCCATCACATGGAAGTTTCCAACAGAATTACATGAACACCCAGCTATAATTAATCATAGCTATTTGACAGGGTCTTTGCCAAGATCAATTTCTCTTCTCTTGTTCTTGGAAGTCTTTGCCTCCCTCTGTCAAGGATGAGATCATCCAGGTTTAATGAGTATTTGTTTATTCTAGGTAAGGGGTGTTAAACTCAAGGCCTGTGGGCCGGATCCAGCCTGCAGGTGCTTAAATCTGACCCATGGAGCTGGCCTGGAAATAGCAAAAGACCAGCCCATATTGCCTCTGGCAGCCAAAATGGGGTGTGAGGGCTGCTTGCAGATCCCCTGCACCACATTTTCAGCCTGGATAGCCTCCTACAGCACTTTGCCAGCCAAAATGGGGCACAGGGGGCTGCACGAGCCTCCTACACCCTGTTTTGGCCAGCAGGGTACTGCAGGCCATCCAAGCCAAAAGCAGGGCATGGGGGAGGGGGCTCGTGTGTCCCCCATGCCCTGTTTTGGCTGGCACGGTGCTGCAGGAGGCATCCGTTCCATCTCTCTTCCCTCCTCCAGCTGGCCCACAGAAGAGAACTACAATGCTGATCCAGCCCTCAAAGAAATCCAGTTTGATACCCCTGTTCTATGTAGTATGTATTGAGGATGGGAAAGTTCATCCCTCTAGGCCAGGGGTAAGGAACGTTGGCTCTTTTATCACTTATGGACTTCAACTCCCAGAATTCCTGAGGGAGCCATAAAAGGTTCCCCATCCCTGGCCTACTGGTTTTTTCAGTTGTGAGGGAAATCAATTTTTGACTTGAATGGGACTGTTTAATATACAAATGTAGGACATACAAAGAATATATATAAAAATATGTCCTACATTTGTATATTAAACAGTCCCATTCAAGTCAAAAATTGATTTCCCTCACAACTGAAAAAACCAGTAGGCCAGGGATGGAGAACCTTTTATGGCTCACTCAGGAATTCTGGGAGTTGAAGTCCGTAAGTGATAAAAGAGCCAACGTTCCTTACCCCTGCTCTAGGCCCAGGTATTCCATATTAAGCACAAAACAAGACACACAACAACCCTTTAGTGAGTAAAGTAAATGCTTAATTCTGCATTATATATTCAACCATTAGCTAGGTGTTTAAAAGTTGTATGTGTCAGGAACCCACACACCACTGCTCAATCCCTCCTAGCCAAAGTTTTCATGAAACCAACCCCACCATAAAGATGGGTGGAAAATGCCAAGAAGGTAGTCACGACTATGCAGTCAAAACCCTATTTATGTGTCACACATAAAAATGGGATGAGGTTTCAATCATGTAGTTGTGGCTGTGACGTTGAGTTTTTGGACTCTCCCGCAACCTTCCATGCAAAGTTCCAAGATGTTCTGACCAAGGCTTCCTCAGACAGTAACAATCACATGCTGTTCCCAAAACCCTTTTTAAAAATTTTTTTAATTGGCTGTGAATTATATCCATTCACAGCCTGTAATGAGTCCCAAACAGTTTATGAATAGTCCAACATAAGTCTGCCACAGTCTTTTGGGATAAAGCTGATAAGCACCCACCTTTATCTCACTTGAAATGCTGCCAATGATGAAATTGCCAATTAGCTGTACAAGGCCAAATGGAGCACAAAGTCAACATGGAGCTTCAGAGTTTAAACCAATGAACAAAGTTGCTTCCTGCAAAGGCTCATGTCCCTTTGCTCCTTCTTTATGTCTTATAGGAGGGGCCAATCATCTCCAAGCCTTACTCTTGAGTCACCCCTTTTGTCTTAACTGTCCTTGCCTTCTGGCAGCTCCGCTCAAGCACACACTGCCTCACTGATGTCAGATTCTGGAGGCTCCGGAGTCAGCACATAGCTCTCAGATGGCCCTGGCCCCATCTCTGTGTCAGACACAGATCCCTCATCTGAGCCCTCCCCAGACTCCAGGACTGGCCCATGTTCCTTCCCACTGTCTGACTTTGCTGCCAGCTCTGCAAGCCGCCGGTGGACCACAACACAAGGTCACATGCCATTTGAAGCAACAGAACTGCTCTGAACAATTGGATAGGCTCTCTATGCCAAATCTTTTTGTATTAGGTCAGACACAGTTCACAATCTTTTACAATCAACTATGCTAACAGGTTTGAATTAATTTAATCCTGCACTCTTTGAAATAAGTTTAGCCAGTTATCAATCTTTAGCATGAAAATAGAACTCCCTCTAAATTTTGAAACAAATAAAGTAAGCAAGTATATGGTGCAATGCTATATATCAGGGGTGCCCAACCCCCAGGCAGTGGACCAATATCGGGCCATGGCATGCCAGAAACTGGGCCACACAAAAAAGCAAATCCCCATCCGTGGAATGCAGGCAACAAATGAAACCATGATCCTCTGGTCTGTATAAAAACCTCTCTCCATCGAACGGGTCCATGGTGACCAAAAGGTAGGGGGCCACTGCTATACACCATGTACAGTTCCTTCAAGCAATAGCATAGCACTTAGACTTATATACCACTTTACAGTGCTTTACAGAGTCAGCAGCACATTGCCCCCAACAATTTGGGTCCTCATTTGACCCACCTTGGAAGGAAGGTAAGTCAACCTTGAGCCTGGTGAAATTTGAATTGCCAAATTGCAGTCAGCTGCCAGTCAGCAGAAGTAGCCTGCAGTACTGCACTCTAATCACTGCGCCACCACAGCTCATAACTTTGCAGTTACTTGGGAATTTAATGATCTGGTTATGGGGTTCTTGGTGCTCTCTCAGTTTGTTTTTTTTCCCCTTGCAGATGGTTTACTACCCAACTGGATAACTTCATCAGCAGTGGAAGGGAGTGGGGTTTTGCTCTGTTGATAGGCAACAGCTTGGCCTGTCAATGTTTATGGAAGTTTTCTAAGTAGTTCCTTGATTAGGCTGGCTGTTAGATTGTTTGTCTGATTCTTTCTCTTTGTCTAGCTTTGAATCTGAAATGTCAGATTCAATAGAGATAGCAGTTCTTGAACAGATTCCTCTTCTTCTGAAGCCTTAACAGGGCTGCCAACCTTGAGTGATAGTTCGGAGTGAGACACTGCGAGGGAGCGGAGCGACCGAGGGGGGGATGGTGTGGAAGGGGGGTGTCCCCCCTTCCACGGTAGGGAGCTTTGACAATTTTACATTTTAAATGGTGCAATCTGATGCATACTTTAGTCATGATTTGGACATATGCATACATACATACATGCAAGCAGCACCAATGTACTTGAACCGGATTTGTAAGATATTAATAATGCAGTTCACTGACCATCTTGGCCAGAAAGGGTCCACATTCTTGGGCCTCTGCCCATCTGCTCCGTCCCTTTGGGCTGCTCCGGCTCTCCTCCTCCTCCAGGGTCCCTGGCTGAGAGGGGCGTCCCAAGTGCCTGGGATCCGGCCCCTCCAGGCTGCCTCTTCAGGGCCACAGAAGCCTCCCTCACATGGCCCCGGGGGTGGAGGGGGCCTTGCCAGGGTTCCCAGCCTTGGAGCTGGGCAGAAACGGCCCTTCCCAGCCCTCTCCCACCCTCTGGGCCTCCCACCTGCGGAGGGGAGGGGGATCCAGGTTGAGTCTTGGACCCACCAGCCTCACAGTCCAGCTGAAGGGTCGGAAAGGGCCAGGCAGGCAGATGGACACACACACACACACACACACACACACAGAATGGGGGGGGGAGGCTGGTGTCCTTCACTCCCCAAACGCCCCCCTCCCAGTCTGTGCATGGGACCCCCAGCAATGCTGCCATCAGCTGCTCCCCTGCAGGGAAGTCCTGGATTGTCTGGGGGAGGAGAGCAGAGGACAGTGGCCACTCCCCCCCCCTTTGCTTGGCATTTGTGGGGAGACCCCTCAAGGCGAGATTCCTTCCCAGGGGCTCCCAAAGAGCATCCAAACGTTCCTGGCATCAAGTGGGGAAAGAAGCCTAAAAAGAGAGAAACTCCTGCACCGGCTGCGATTGGGGCTCGGAGGGGACAGGAACCCCCCCTCCTTGCGAGCCCCCCCCGCCCCGCTCCAGCCTGCCCTCTGGCGGGACCCCCTTCCTGGAGAGGCTCCTCCCTGCCAGACCCTCTTGCAGCCTCTTGGACCCAGGGGAGGCTGGGGGGGCGCATATCTAGGTGCAAAGGGCGGGGGGAGGGACACAATGTACCCGGGAAGGAGCCCTCCCCCCCTCTTCCCCCTCCCTCTCCAGGGATTTCCCATCAGGCTGGGGAGCGAGAGAAGCCGAGGTGCGCAAGAGGCCAGCCACGGCAGCTCCCCTTGCGAGAGGGAGGCCGGAGAGGGACGTGCCTTTGCGCCCCAATCCCAGCGGCCTTGAGACCAGACGGGTGCGGGGAAGGGATGATGGGAGCTCAGCTCTCGAGAAAGGCCCAGGGATGCCCTGTAGTCGTACTTCATGGGGGATAGAGAGTTCGTCTCTCTCATCTCCGCCTGCCAGAGCAGAGTGCAGCGCAAGGGTTAAGCCCAGAGAGTTGTGACATCCTAGAGCGGAAAGGAGCAACCGCTTCCTGCAGCGTGGAATTCTCTCCTCACCCCAGTACAGAAATCAATGCGGGCAACGTCCTCTCGCACATGCTCTGTTCGCCCTCTGAAGCCGCCCAGGATCGGAGGCTTCACTTCTCAAAACTTTGGGCTTGGGCATATCGATATTCGGAATATCAGAGAATGTAGAGATATATTTATTTTTGTACATTCCATTTTGGGGGTTTAGCGTGAGATTTCGTTTATCAGAGTGAGGCAGTCAAAACTGGTTGAATGCGTGAGTCTCACGCTGATTGCATGAGAGTTGGCAGCCATGCCTTAAACCAGCAGAAGGTGAGTCTACAGCTTTGATTGTTAAAGGCAAGGATCTGATCTTTGGAAATAGTTATATTTGTCAAGCCTGCAGCTCTAGCCTGAAATAATAATCCTTCACAATATGACCCATGCTGCTTCATTATTAGCTGGGGAAGGAAATTGAAAGTTTTGGGGTTTCCTGAAAAGTAACAGCCTAGATTCAGACAATCTAAAAGCAGCTTTGCACCATCAGTGTGTGAATTCCACCCTCATTTCACATGTGCATGACATCATGCAATCCTTACCAAAAGGTCAGGGCTGCATTGTGATGCTACAAAGCTTGGTTCATCGTTGCCTCTTCATTTGGCTCCACCAAGAAATCTTCTTGCAACAGCTCAGATCATTTGGAGCAGTGAATCTATGCAACTAATAATGGCTGTTAATCTTGAACAACAATGGGTGTCTTCATCTATTGTGTAGATATATTGTGTAGTCAGGGTGAGTTAATAAAGGAAGAAAGCATAAGGCTGTTTCTCTGTGATTCCCCCTGTAGAGGTTGGTTTCTCTACAGCCTTCTTTTTTTTTCCTGAGGCTGCTAACCTGAGGCAACCTGCAGGTGAGATATTCCAATTTTGAAAGAAAAAAAAAACCAAGCTTCTCAGGAGTAAACAGCTTACAATAGTTTAGCTTAATTGCATTTGCATAAATTAATTATGGATACATTTTCACAATCAAAAGTGGCATTTTGATACCCGGCTCTAATTAATCTAATTCAACAGGACATAATTATGTTCCAGTGTCAAGTTCAAAATTGAACACTGTAATACACAGAGATAAAACTTGACTTAAGACACGGCCATAATTCTTTACATCCTCAGTTTTAATAATTCAGATGAATCTGAACATAGCAGCTGTATTTATCCAAACCATTGCTGGCTCCTTTATTTATGCAATACATTGATTAAATCACCGCTTTCCTTCCTTTCTTCTCAATTCACTTTCTCGATCACACTCATGGACAGGTGGATCAGGTAAAGCTTGCTTTATATTTGCCATATTTTAACTGGCATATTTTTCATGGTTATGACAGCTCTTTGGGAACATTTTATTCATGAAAATGGGGCTACATTTCACGAAAGTACACCAGGTTTTCCTTATCTCTCTTAATACATTAAGGCCTGATATTGGCATAACGAAATATATACTGGGAGGCGTTTTTGACAGTCATGTTTACTAACACACATTTCTTTTTTAGAACTGTTCTTTGAGAAAGAAAGAAGAGCTGTGTGTAAAAATTACCTTTCAAAGCCATCTTCCAAAATGTCCTTTTGTTCAAGCTGTTTGTTTTTTTGATGCTTTGCATATGTGAAATCTTTGAACAAGCAGGGTTGCCATGGAATTGTTAAATATGGATGTTGTTAGTACTGGGAATAAATCAGTGGGTAGAGGACCAATATGTCCTGTAATACTCACCAGACGATAATTGCAACTACATAATATAATATGGAGTTAGAGGCAATGTCCTTGTCCAATTTTAATGGGCTTGGTAGCTCATTGGAGGCTCCTTTGCCCATCATTTTAAATTATAGGAATTGTTGGGTAACTTGATGTTCTGGAGGATAAAATAAAGCCTTTGATCCAGTTATTTTTAAAAGATTTAACAGATTAACAGAGATGGAAGGGACCTTGTAGGTCATCCAGTCCAACCGCCTTGTCCAAGCAAGACCCTACACCATTTCTGACAGATGGCAGTCCAGTCTTGTCTTGAAAGTGATGAAACTCCCACAACTTCTGAAGGCAACTTCTGTTCCATTGATTCATTGTTCTCATTGTCAGAAAAAAAAATTTTCCTTATTTCCAGATTGAATTTCTCCTTGTTCAGTTTCCATCCATTTTTCTTTGTCTGGCCTTTGGGTGCCTTGGAAGATAGCTTGACCCCCTCCCCTCTGTGGCAGCCTCTCAAATATTGGAACACTGCCATCATGTCCCCCCTGGTCTGTCTTTTCACCAGTAATAAGTCATGGAATAATCATACTATGCTTTTGAGGAGTGCTTGCATTTTTAGATTTATTTCACAGGCAGTCCTTGTTCGGCCTCCATAATTGTAACTCAATCATTAAATGAAATGGTCATTAAGTGAAACTGTGTCTGGGCTTATGATCTTACTCCAGCGGTGCTGTACAGTACTGTCCCAAGTGGGAGGAGTGCTCACAAATTTACTTTTCATCATCATAATGGTAATTGCAAATGGTCGCTAAATGAGATAGGCAATAAATGAAGACTACCTGTATTATGCAAACTATCATTTTAAGTCTGCATTCATACAGCAGCATTGCAAGAGCAACACAGCTACAAAAATCAATTGTAGCCATGCAAATGATTAAAAAAAATTCTTTATAAACTGAACGGTTCCTAAATTGACCATATTGCTCATATATCTTTGTCTCTTGTTTGAAAAGAGATTAACTCAAACCTTGATATACGACGCATAGCAACAATCTACAGCTGTAAATCAACTGTACATCTCACCTTCCATCTGATGCTTAAACAATGTTGTTAGACAACATTCTGGCCTGAAAAATTCATAATCTCATTTAATATCTAATTGTGGATTTCAATACTGGGACTCCAGTACTGCTAAAAATAACATATATGCCCTCAACAAACAAGGATTGATCCAGAGTTATATTAACAATTGTTGAGATCAGCATAAAATGCAAATACATAATTGGATAAGATGAAACTATATGGGTTAATGTTCCATGTCCTGAATTATATCAACTTTAGCAAGTTAATTGCAAGGAACCATCATTTGGTTTACCAAAACAGGATATTCAAGTTTGTTATATCAAGGGCCATTAATAAATAATATCAATTTATCCACCTTTCTATAAATAAAAAAATATTGGTTTAAGGACTGCCAAAACTTTATGATACATCAAAAGTAGTGGTGGGTTGCACATACTGTAACAACCAATTCGCCTAGTGCAGAATCAAAAACATGAGCACGCACACATGCCATCTGTGCTTGCGCATGGCTGCAAAAACACAGGGATTTCCTGCACACAGCAGCCACAGTGAGTAGAGCGGGTGAGGTGCAAAAATCAGCTGGCTCCATGGTTGAGGCGAACGAGCTAGATATAAAGGACGAGATAGCATCAGAGGGGGGGACTGGTCCAGCCGGTGGGCGGAACTACCAGTATGAGTGAGCCGGTCCAAACCAGTAGCAGCCCACCGATGACCAAAAGAAATGATTTCATATAGGACAGATCAATCAAATAACAGATTCTTAAATTGAACACAATGTCAAAAAAGTCCTTGGAGTTAATTCCATATTTTTAATTCTGTAAAAAAATTAAAATCAATTTCTTCAGAGCTGAAATAATCAAAAGTAATAGCTTAAGAAAAAGATGTAGACATTATGTTTAAACTAAGCTTATCTAAATCCCGGTATTGGAATCAAATATCAACTTTTTGTCTTCTTTAATAAACCACTTACTATTTTATGCTAATCCTTTAGGGCCTGATCCAACAGAATAAACATAAATAAGAATCTTTGGCATCAGGTTAAACATAATCTTTACTTCTCAGAGCTATAATCCTATGAAAGAAAAAAAATCTAACACAAATATATAATAGCAGTAGGGGGCAGATAACTTGAAAAGTTGTACAGTTAGTACTCAGTATATCATAGATGAAGGATTAACTATAAAAAGCAGAATATATTAAATTCATTTCAACAAAGATGAAAAGGATTTAAAAGTGTTTTTAAATGTCTGAGCTGAATACCAATGTGTCCACTATTTTATTATTTAAAAATAAATCTCTTAACAAAAAAAGAGGAAGAAAAAAAAACTAGTAAAAATACTATTGAGTGAACAATTTCTAACTTGCTCTTTGTTGTACTCCTGATATTCAATATTTAAAAATATTCAAACTGTTGATATATTTCCAATTTTTGAATTTCTAAATTCCATTTCTTTTTTAGCCAATTCTTTTTCCCCTTAAAAACCATGCTCTAAATGTTTCAGTTTGCCATGCTTGTATTATATACATGGACACCATTCTTGCTTAAATTTGGCCAAACTTCTATTATAAATATATGCTGTTAATTTTGCCATTGCTGCTTAGTTTCCAAGTTTAAACTCCCAATGGTAACACTTCCCTTTTCCAATGTTGTGCTAAGTTTACCCTGAAGGCTGTCAACATATATCTCACTAAACTGTAAGTTTCTTGTTGTTGATGATCTATCATGGACTTATCCCTAACTTTAAAATCTGACTTGCATTCAAAGTTAGTTTCTAAAACTTTTAGCATTATGATTCAGATCATAAGTTATTATGATCTTCTGTTGGTGTATATTAGGGTTTTCCAACTTTGGCAACTTTAAGACACATGGACTTCAATTCCCAGAATTCCCCAGCCAGCCATAGGTTCCTTGGTTGGCTTATATGGAAGGTTGAGCAAAGGAATAAAAATTTGAGAGAGTAGTCACATCCCCACAAAATCAAAATCCTCAATCTTTTTTTGCATCTATATATGAAATGCTAGATCTTCAATTGTATCATCTTGAATTTTTATCCACTACAATTTGATTTGTATTCTGCCAAATTATGCTCCTACCTTGGGCATGAATGTCCATGAAGGAGGAGCGGTGGAGAAGAGTGAAAGCAATTGACAACAACTATGTTAAAGACATCAAAATGATAGCCAGGTGGTCAACATGCCCCTTTGCCAATGCATGTGACATCAACATGAGTTTTGAACGGTTTCAGATTTGATAATGCGGTTGTAGATGCCACCTTGATTGACTCTCCATGATGTGACAGATCCATAAGTAAGTGATGGCAAAGAACAATACTATACTAGGAATAGAAATCAATCAATTTGTTGCATGTTTGAGCTAATCAATGTGGTCAGTCAGATTTATAATTTAATATTGACCAGGTTTACCTCTGAATAAAATCACCTGTATTTATCATATTTCACTATAACAAAACATCTCTTACTGTACTCACCCTTTCTGAAATATTTACAATTATATTGTTTTATTTGGTTTCTTAGTATGATTTGATTGCTTATATAGTATCTTATGACTATCACTAAGTGTTATATCTTATGATTCTTGATGAACATATTTTTTTTATGTGCACTGAGAGCTTACGCACCAAAGACAAAATTCCTTGTGTGTCCAATCACACTTGGCCAATAAAGAATTCTTTTCTATAAATAAGTTCAAATATCCATTCTGTAATATAAGAATTGCTTACAGGGAAGTGCGGGGGGAGGGGGGAGAATTTGGCCACTGCATTAATAGAAAAGTTAGTGTATAACTTTCAAATTAGTAAAGGTTGCATTATTTCTTTACTAACATTTATAGTATATCATGTTAATAAATCCTGGGTTCTTTTTGGCATATGGTTTGATTTGCATAAAGATATTTGGAACAGTTAAAACTAAGAGTATTTCTGGGTATTAATTATTTTTGCATAGTTAGCTATTTATTTCTTGTTCAAGTAGTTATTAAAACTAAATACAAGGAAACATTAAACATTAATAAGCTGAAAATGCAGTAGGATAGCGTTCCATTATTTGGGCCTTCCAGATATGCCTTAGAGGGCAGGAATTCTAAAAGCTGCATCTGGAAGTACATCTGGAGGACACCAGGTTGAAAGTCACCCCACAGCCATTCATTTTAAAATATGTTATCTGCATGATTTAGCAATCTCATTATGACTTCCTTCCAGTCTTTTCCAGTTGATTGTATGGTTGTCTCAGGAGCAGGAAATTAGAACAAAAGAAATGTTTCAAAATCAATTGCCAACTATTCTAAGGAATTCCACATCTACAACAACAAATATCCACGGTGTATTTAAGATCTTTCTTTCTAAATAATAATGAAGGTACGCTTTGCAGGTAAGTAAAACTTTGCTTTAAAGCAATGAAATGATAAAATCTTATTAAACTTTCTTTAGGCATTTCTTTCCCAGGGTTCCAGATAATCCAAGCCAAGGTGTGAAAATATTTCTTCTTCATTTGCAGCACTCAGAAAAATTTTCTGGAAGGAGAAAAAAAACTCAGTTTAAATAAAAAGAGACAATTTCTGAAACAACTAGATCCATAATTAATGTATTTGGCATTTGTGTTGATCTTGGCAAAAATTTGATAATCTGACTGTCACAGTCCAAAAGAAAAACATGTTCTTATTCTGCAAAATACATGAATAAAGAAAAGCAAATAAACAGGGTTTTTTTTCCTCCCAAGATGTCATATTTTTAATTCGGCATCAGTTAGGTCTCTGCAGAACTCTTGCTTCATCTCAGTCAATTGTCATAAATATTGCATTTATGTAACATATATTTTCATTGAGCTTTAGCTATACTTAATGCAAAATGCCTGTTTTGCAAATGATTTCAGACTATGAATTCCATTTCTGTAGTTCTCATTATAGTTTCACTGATCAATAAGGTACAAGAAGCATGAAGTGAACAATTTTAATTAACATTTTAATCAATATATGTTGCAATTTCACCAAGCTCAAATTTCCTACTATAATAAAGCATAACTTGCTTTTTAAAATATATCCTTAATATTACAAATGTGGTTTAAATGTTCAAACAACACACAAATGTAGTTTTCCAGAATAGTTGCCCAAGAAGAAAATCTTGAATGCAAAATAGGTTTCTTCAGTATCTTTGCCTTTTTTTAAATAATAAGTGACAATTAAGAGGCGTGCCTAAGTGCACCATCGTGCCTACCATCCCTGTCCTATTGTCCTCATTTATTCGTACTTATTTCCTGTATTCTTACTCATGTTTATACTTATATCTATTATCTTGTAAGTGATTGACAAATCAAATAAATAAATAAAATATCTTAATCCTTAAACTGAGTGTAAAGGTAAGATCTGAGTACCGTATATACTCGAATATAAGTCGACCCGAATATAAGCCGAGGCACCTAATTTAACCACAAAAAACTGGGAAAACTTATTGACTCGAGTATAAGCCGAGGGTGGGAAATGCAGCAGCTACTGGTAAATTTCAAAAATAAAAATAGATACCAATAAAAACTTTCACTAGGACAGTTGAGAATAAGTTTGATGTTCACAATTTCCTCTTTGAAAGAGACCAGTAAATAGGGAACAAGAAGATGAAGAAAAAGAAGTGTGTTTTTTCACACTTTTCACACTGCAGTGAACAAAAATGGCATCATAGGAACAGGCTTATTCTCAGCCCAAAGGTTTGTTTCTGATTTCTTCCCTGATTTAAGGGAAATTTGGGAAACGATCTCACTATCATGAAACGTTGAATTGATTCACTAACCCAAAAGATGATGATGATGACAGTGATAGGCAGGAGTCATTCTCTCCCTTGCAAGAAAAAACCAAGAGCCGTTCTTATGATCTCTCTCTCTCTCTCTCCCCCCCCCAATAAAGTCAAGCCCTTTCCAGCACGCGTGCACGATCCACCACCGCCCCTTTGCACCTTGCAAATGCAAAACCCCAGGGTTTCCATGGTGAATTGTATTTTGGGGTGTTGGCTGTTGAGGTGTGTGAGGAAGTTGTTCAGTTTTTCTTTCCCGTGTGGCCAGATTATGAAGGTGTCATCTACGTATCTGAGCCAGAGTTTGGGTTTGTGATCATATTTTTCTAGAGCTTGTGTTTTGAAGTGTTCCATGTAGAGGTTAGCGATGACAGGTGAGAGGGGTGATCCCATGGGTGCTCCTTCTATTTGTTTATATTTTTGTCCATTGTAGGTGAAGTATGTATTGGATAGGCAGTGGTTGGTCAGATCTAGGATGTGCTTGGGGGCTTGTATTTGTTTTGGATGGCTGTCAAGGCTTCTTTTATTGGCACTTGGATGAAGAGGGATATGACATCGAAGCTCACTAGTAGGTCACTGGGTTGTAAGTTTTGTTTCTTTATGATCTCGATGAACTGGAATGAGTTTCTTACGTGTGAGTTGATGGATTCTGCATAGGGCTGTAGTTGTTTGGCGAGAAATTTGGCTAGGTTTTGTAGAGGTGAGCCTATGGAGCTGACTATTGGTCTGAGTGGGGTTCCTTCTTTGTGTATCTTGGGGAGACCATAAAGTTTAGGGCATCTGGATGATTTCTCTCTGGGTATGATTCTTTGCTGGATTTCTTCACTGATGGGGTGAACAGAAGCTAACAACCAACTTCCCTTCCTAGATGTCTTGGTATACAAAAAATCCAATGGCTCCCTAGGACACACCACCTACCAGAAGAAAACACATACAAACCGCTATCTACACGCACTCTCACACCACCACCCAGCACAGATCAATTCCGGAGCCGAGACACTCATCTCCAGAACAAAATGCTTAGCCGACGAACAACACCTAGAGACTGAACTACACACTCTCACCGGCGTGCTGACAGCCAATGGATTCCAAAGAAAGAAGATCACCCACCTAATCCAAAAAGAAACCCCAGCCAAAATCCAAGACAAAGAACAAGAGAATGGCAAAGCCCTCCTCCCATATATAAAAGGCACTACGGACAAAATCAGCAAGATCCTCCAAAAACACAACATTAAGACAGCATTCTGCACAAACAGAAAGATATCCACCATCCTAAGAAACCCTAAGGACAGAATTGAGTTAGAAAATCAAGGAGTATACGAAATCCCTTGCACTGCCTGCCCCACCACATACATTGGACAGACTAACAGAAGAATAGGTGCACGCATTGAAGAACATAAGAACTCAATCAAAAAGGAAGAACCGACCTCTTCCCTGGTCCAACACCTCAAAGCCGCAGGACATGAGATTACTTTAAAAATACCAAAACTATCGCCAAAACCGAACACTTCAGCAGCAGAATCATCAGAGAAGCCATAGAGATAGAAAAATACCCACACAGCATGAATAAACGAGATGATACCTCCCGCCTACCAGCCATTTGGAAACCCGCCCTCATGAACAGACGCGTACCTAACATGAAGAATGACACTGGACCCACACCCCTGAGAGCCACACAAGATGCCATCACCACACTTCCATGTAGAAAGCAGACTCACACCCACACAGAAGATGAAACATGACCACGGACCAGAAGCCGCACTGCAGCTGCATCACTACCCACTTCAAACCCCTCTGAGCCATACATGAAGCGAACTGACCTCCACCATGAAGATGCAGCACGACCACGAACTCGAAGCCAAACAGCAAGATCACAGCTCACCAGCTCAAACCCTCCAGCAACTAAGACTAACCTGAGCACAATCAAGCCCCCACCTGAACAGAACATACCTCCAGCCCATCAGAACACAGCCAACCCCCCAACCAATCAGAACACAGCCAAACCCCCAACCAATCAGAACACACCCCCATCCAATCAGAACACAGCCAAGCCCCCACCCAATCAAGTCACACCCCCACTAGCAGTTAAAAGGAAGAAGCAGCTGCAAGCTCACATCACTCTGAGAAGCACAGAGCTGAAGACCAAGCCTGAAAATGATGAATGAGACTTCATCGAAATGTTGCCTAGATACTTCCAATCTTACGCGGGAGAAAACCTGAATAACCAAAGATCCATATATATATATATTTGTTTTCTGAGGTTCTCGCGGATATTTGTATGTGGATCTTTGGTTATTCGGGTTTTCTCCCGCGTAAGATTGGAAGTATCTAGGCAACATTTCGATGAAGTCTCATTCATCATCTTTAGGCTTGGTCTTCAGCTCTGTGCTTCTCCTCACTCTGAGAAGCACAGAGCTGAAGACCAAGCCTGAAGATGATATATGAGACTTCATCGAAACGTTGCCTAGATACTTCCAATCTTACGCGGGAGAAAAACCAAATAACCAAAGATCCATGTATATATATACATATTTACTTGTGATATCCTTACTCACCAGCCTTTTTGTAAATTTTAATTCTAGTAATATTCTTATTTTTGCTTTTTATTTTAAAGGGAAAGCCTCAGAGTTTTTTCTTTATTTTTCTTTTTTTCTCCTTATTTTTATTGGGATTTTTTGCTCTTTCTATCCATGTTTTTGGAACACTCTGTTTTTCTTTTTTGATTATTGAGACTTTTCAACTGCATTAAGGTGTGAAGAACCTGAAGGAATTTCTTCTTCTCTTTTTGTTCTTTCTTGCTCTTAATCAATATTATTATTTTTGGGTTTTTTTTTCCTTTCTATTTTTCCTTTTTTATGGTGGACTACTTTGTAATTGGATTAGGGTCTAGAAGAACCTGAAGATCTTCTTCCTTTTTTCCTTTTTTTTCTTTGGTTTTGGGCCTTTTACTATTGGATTTTTCCATTTTGGATTATAATTGGCTATTCTACCAGTTGGATTAAAAGTTAAAAAGAATTTGAAGATTTGGAAGCATTAAAATGAGCAGGAAACCAATATCATCTGGCATTTCTACTTCTACCTCTGCTTCCCCACCAGCTGGAAGACAATGTTTAATTCAGACAATGTTGAAGCAAGATAAACAACAAGAAAAAGTACCTTTACAGATGATTATGCAAGGAATCCAAGATCTCAAGATAAAATCAGACATCATTGAACAAAGAATAGAGAAGACTGATGAAAAAGTGAAAAATATTAAACAAATGATGGGGAAGTATGAGGAGAGATTCCAAAAAATTGAGGAAGAAGGAAAATAAAGAGAGGAGAAGATTGGAAATATTGACAGTAGATTAACAGTGGTTGAACAAGAAAAAAGTGGGATGTTGAGGTGGGAGATGGAAAGGTCAGAATTTTATCTCAGATTTCAAAATATAGAAGAGGGAAAAGGAGAAAATGTGGCTGTAATAATGATAGAAATTTTGGCAGATGCTTTGGAAACTACAGAGGAAAAGATGATGGATGGAGTAGATGAGGTATATCGAGTTTATACAAGATATGCAATGAGAAATAAATTACCAAAGGAAGTCCATATTAGATTTACCAAAAAAATCCATTAAAACACAAATATTACAAGTGGTAAGAGAGAAAACATTGAAATACAAAGGTAAAGAGATTGTGGTTTTAAAACAAATACCCATAAGAGTGAGAGAGATGAGAAGAGAATATCGATTTCTGACCAAAATGCTACTGGAAAACGAAGTGAATTATAGATGGCTGATTCCAGAAGGATTAATGTTTACGTGACAAGAGTAGAGACATAGAATTGATTCAATTGAGAAAGCAGAACTTTTCCATGGAGAATTTTTTGGAAGAAGAAAAGAGGAGGCAAAGAAAGAGGTCTCATTAATTGAGTTTCAAGAGGAACAACTGAAGACTGAAAAAGAGAAAGGAGCTGTAGGTGGACAGGTGGATAGTAAAGAACAGCGTGAAGTAAGATCCACGAGAGCTGTTAGACCTAAATATAAAGCATAACCATGGAAGAAAAAAAACTGATTACAATGAATATAAATGGACTTAATTCAGCTGTTAAAAGAAGGAAAACTTTTCATAAATTAGAGAAATTAAAATTTGATATAAATTATTTACAAGAAGTTCATATTAAAAAACAACATGAACAATTGTTAGTACAGCCAAAATTGGGGAAAATATTTACTTCTTTGACTCAATGTAAGAAAAGAGGAGTGGTTCTATACATTAAAGAGGCTATCCCAGCAAAACTGATCTACACGGATGAAGACGGAAGAGTATTAATGGTGGAAATAATGGACAATAATATAAAAATACTCTTGATTGCAATTTATGCTCCGAATGATAAACAAGAAGAGTTTTATAAAAAGCTACACATGAAAATAATTGGACTGGACTATGTTAATATAATTATGATGGGAGACTTTAATGGAATTGTGGACAATAAATTGGACTACATTGCAACAACAACGAAGCAAAATAGAAGGGCTCTCCCTAAATCTTTTTTTAAAATGACAGACGAACTAACTTTAAAAGATATTTGGAGAGAAAGAAATGTTAAAGCTAAACAATATACTTTTTATTCAAATAGACATTTATCATGGTGCAGATTAGATATGATTTGGATCTCAACAGAATTAATATCCAATATTCAAGAAACAAATATTGAAACAAGTACTTGGGCAGATCATAGCCCAATAACAATTAAATAGAAGGGTCAAAAAAAAAAAGATCGAGATGGACATTAAATAATATTATCTTAAAGGAGAAAGATTTTATACAATGGATGGAGAAGGAATTGGCTTTTTTCTTCAGAGAAAATAAAAAAGAAGATACTTCAACGCAGAATGTTTGGGATACAATGAAGGCATATGCTAGAGGTCTGATAATTGATTATACAAGAAAAAAGAATATTAGGAAAAGGCAAGTTTCTAAGGCCTTGGAAGATGAGTATAAAAGACTTGAAAAAGAATTACAGAAAATGCCACAGAAAAAAGATATTAAATTGAAGCTGGATGTAATTGAACATAAAATGGAATTAATAGAGAAAGAAGAATTGGCACAGAAAATCAAAAATTCTGAACAGAATTACTTTGAAGATGCAAATAAACCAGGTAGATGGCTAGCATATAAACTGAGAAAGGAGAAGGAATCAAGAAAAATATTGAAGCTAATAGATGATCAAGGCCAAGTTTGTTATGGTAATAAGGAGAAAAAGGAAATTATTCGAGATTTTTATGGGCAACTATATAAACAAGAGAATATTGATGAGGAAAAAGTCAAACAGTATTTACAGAATGCTAATTTACCGAAGATACCTAAAGCAACTGAAGAAATGCTAGAAAGCAATATAACAATGATGGAATTAAATGAAGCATTTAAGAAACAATATAATGGGAAAGCACCGGGTCCAGATGGGCTTCCGGCAGAATTCTATAAAACATTTCAAGAAACATTGTGCATCCCATTGTTAGAAGTTATGAATGAAGTTATGTTAAAGAAGATGATACCCAAAACATGGTCAGAGGCTTATATCACACTTATTCCAAAAGAAGAGGCTGACCCGCTGCAAATTAAGAACTATAGACCTATTTCCTGATTGAATGCAGACTATAAAATCTTTGCTTCAATTTTAGCAGAAAGACTTAAAAAATATTTAAATAATTTTACTCACCCAGATCAAAATGGATTTCTGCCAAAGAGACAAATCAGAGACAATATGAGAGTAATATTGGATACTTTGGAATACTATGAGGTTCATCCTGAAAAGCAAATGGCTTTGATATTCCTAGATGCTCAAAAGGCATTTGACAACGTGAACTGGAGATTTATGTTATTACTATTGGAACAGATGGGTTTTGCCAAAAAATTTATTCAAGCAATAGAAGCCATATATAATAAACAGACAGCAAAGGTAATGATGGAGGGGGAACTTACAGATTTTATTAATATAAGAAAAGGCACAAGACAAGGGTGTCCCCTATCTCCTTTGTTATTTGTGTTGACCTTGGAAGTGTTGAATAGAAATATTAGGGATGATAAAAGCATAAAAGGAATGAAAATTAAGATGGAAGAATTTAAACTATAAGCTTTTGCTGATGATTTAGCTTTTATTCTGGAAGACCCGTTAGAAACAGCTCCAAGGTTATTGGAAAAGATAGAGACATATGGTGAGATGGCTGGTTTGAAAATAAATAAAGATAAAACAAAGATTTTGACAAAGAACATGCTAGACAGTAAGGAATATCTTTATTTTGTTTTACTTGCCTTTGTTATTTGACAATATATTTGTAAAGGGTTTTTTAGGATTGATTTGGTATGATTATATGATTTGTTACAGAATAAACTGGTTAAAGTATTGTTATCTCAAAAAGCAAATGATTAAAAGTATAGTCAAAAATTTCTTTTTTTTAGTGATATTAGGATATATAAATTTGGATTGACAATATGAGTTGTTATGTAACATAATTGTAATTGAGACTACAAAATGAATGCACAAAACTGATGAACCAATGGACACACTGGATGTACATATGAGAGTTGATGTTTTAATGTTTTGCTTGTCTTGTTTGTTTGTAGAAAATTAATAAAATATTTTTCAAAAAAAATAATAATAGTCTAATAGCTGGGTTTAATATAAAAGAAATTGCAACAAAGATATCCTATAGCACAGAGGTTCCCAAACTTTCTGGTTCTGTGGACCAGCAGTGGCAGTGGGAGAGGTTTTGACCAAGTCTCCACTGCTTTCACAAATGAAGTTTCGTGTGATCACATGATTGCATATCGCTTTCACAGCCCGGTTTCCAGTATTGGGCCAGGGAGAAGAGGTGCAATATATAAATATTATTGTAGGGTTAGATAGCAATAGCACTTATACACTGCTTTACAGTCCTCTCTAAGCAGTTTTCAGAGTCAGCATATTTCCCCCAATGATCTTGGTACTCATTTTTACCGACCTTGGAAGGCTGAGTGAACTTTGAGCCTGGTGAGATTCAAACTGCCAAATTGCAGGCAGATGGCAGTCAGCAGAAGTAGCCTGCAGTACTGCATGCTTAACCACTGTGTTCATAGAGATATAGATAGAGGGAGAGGAGGGAAAAGAGGGAGATGAGAGAGAAAGAGAGCGAGAGAGAAAGAGACAGAGAAAGAGACAGAGACAGAAATAGACTTTATGTATGTAGAAAGTATAGACGTTATCTCTGTCCCATTAGTCTTAAAAGGCTGTATGGAGTCACACAGGCATAGATTTACCACTTTGTTTATGCTTTCGACTGCTACAAAATCACAATGCCTGTTATAAATGAGTAGGGCTTATATCATGTCAGAGTGATGCTGTTTTTATCAGATCGAGCCATTTCACACAAGCACATCTATGGACACCGCTATTTGATTTCATTTTCATAAACAATGGGTTTTTTTTAACTGGCCCTGCCCAAATTATAATTTGAAATATGTGGCATTAACAACAACAAAGCTTTCTACAGTTAAAGAGACAAGAACAAATAGATTTCCAATCCTTTCCTTCCATTTCCATTTATCACTACTTCAGGTACATCAAGCCCTGAATTTAGCTAACTTAAAATAATCTGCAACTTAAACAACACAAAGAGCATTTTCAAACTGAATTAACAAAATATAGATTGGTCCTTCGAGCAAGAAAGTTACTCATTACCCCTTTTTAATACAGATTTTTTCCCCATAGGATATTGGTTTCTGCAGACATTTTAGACCAACTTTAGCCAATCAAGTCTAAATGTTTTTCAAGTCACAAGCTGTCATCATGAATGACTTTAAAGTCACCATTTCAAATTACACATACAAGTTTAAACTGCAATAACCTCTGTGAGTTCTTAGCTGGAAAGTACTATACCATGGATGTTCCATTCTGGCTAGAGATTTGATGTTTCATTAAATGAAGTGCATATAATGAGAATCAACCTCAAAGAGCTTTTTTTGACATTAAGCTCCATGGACTGCAATGTCCAACAGCAGGGACTCTGTGATTTGGATGCATTTTATTCAGGCTTCTGATTCATTCATTTCCAGTTGGTTCGGCATCGAAATGTGGATGCATTACCCATGACAGAGGGGGAATATGCCCTCATGATTGATGTTCAGAGAAGCATAGATGTCCACATTTTCACATAAGCAGTGGGTTCTGCCCGAAATACAATCTCCAGATTCCTGGCGATGGAGGAATCAAGTCAGCAAATGTTAATTATGATTCAAAATAGTTCAAATCCAGGAAGTAAGGAAGGCTGGCATCCATAAGTCAGTGGAAATGAGCCCCAGAAAATGGAATAACCATGAACTGTGAAATAGTTGCAAAGAGTGAGGACAAAAGTATAAAACAGACAAAGGAAAGTATGAAAGCCAATTGGCCCAATTAACGAGATCTTTGGAAAAATGGATATGCAATAACTATAAAAGCACTATAAAAAAACCATCCAGCTGACTTTCACGTGTTGCATTAACATACGTTCCCATTGTCTATGAGTTGGCAGAAAAGTACGTCTACATACCATTTATACTGTATTGTACTGCTCCCATGATTGAGTTAAATTCTGCTTCAACAATGAGCACAAAGAATGGTTCTTTCTTTGCAGATTTAATTCAGAACAGATTCAAGATGTCTTTCTAGGATTTTTAGGCTTCCTTTGCTCTCCCACTCAGCTGCTCCCACCAGCAGGAAAAACAACTGCCATTTTCCTTAAGTGCACCAAACCAAACCAAATACAACACCAAGACACCCAATATTACATTGCCTCTTCATGTTTTGCAGGCAAACTAGTCATTGCTCATCCACACCACACCTCTATCATCTCATAATGCTCCAATTCAGTGGTGGGATTCAAAAAAATTTACTACTGGTTCTATGGGCATGGCTTGGCTTGCTGGGCATGGTTGGTGGGCGTGGCAGGGGAAGGATAATGCAAAATCTCCATTCCTACCCTATCCCACTAATCTGCTTTCCAGCTCTGTTTTCCTGTGCAGGGCTGCAAAAGAAGACCCAGCTGATCAGCTCGGGAGGCAGAGAACAGATGGGGTGGCCAGTCAGAGGTGGTATTCTGAACTACTCAATATTTCCACTACTGGTTCCCTGAACTACTCAAAATTTCTGCTATTGGTTCCCTGAACTACTCAAAATTTCTGCTATTGGTTCCCTGAACTGTTTAACATTTCCTTGACTGGTTCCCTGAACTACTCAAAATTTCTGCTACTGGTTCTCTGAACTACTCAAAATTTCTGCTACTGGTTCCCTGAACTACTCAAAATTTCCGCTACAGGTTCCCTGAACTGCTCAAAGGTTCTCCAGAACTGGTCAGAACCTGCTGAATACCACCTCTTCTTCAACTCACAACATCCAGCACTGCCACATCTTGCTAGAAAGGTAATCTGCAACCTACAATCAGAATTGGGACCAGAATTTCTGTTTTGAAGCAAAGCCATTGTTAAGTGAGTCTTGCCCCATTTTACAACCTTTTTTTTGCCATGGTTGTTACAGAAATCACTGCAGTTGTTAAGTGAATTAGATGGTCGCTAAGCAAATCCAACTCCCCCCACTGACTTTGCTTGGGAAATTCATAAATGGTGATCATCTCATCCTAGGATGCTGCAACCATTACAAATACATCCCGGTAGTCCTGTTTCAATTATCTATTATCTTTTCTCATTAAACAAAGTTTCTCCTGTAGTTACTGATTGGAGTATGACACCTTTATATCTTTTCAGTTTATCCATTACTCTTATTTAGGCTTCAAAATATACCCTAAAGTTGTAACATTCAATATAATACATAACTTCCATTCGGATTCTGCTTGGTACATTCTTAAAATACACACTATATTCTTAAAAAAAGAACAAATTATAAATATATGTAATTAAAACAACACATTTCATTCCAATTCAATTCTATCATTAATGTTAATATTCATTAAAATCTTAACTTCTTTAACTATTCTTCAATTAAATATCATACTTCTATGGGAACAATTGTAAGCTTTCCACAATTAATTCCCCCCCCCCCTTCACTTATATTTTATAAAACATTAACTATTTAAAATGTTCCCATCCCTTCCTAATTCAATTTTCTCATTTATTTTATTTCACTTATTTTATTCACAAACATTTCACTAAATTACACTAACTATTTTATCCCTCATTTTAATCATACATTGTTTCCAATTTTCTAAAATTATTTCTATTACTAATATAACAACACAATCTTATGTACCTTTACAGAATCCCTTTTTCAGTTAAATTTTCACCCATTATCTCTAAATAGGTCCTGTTTCTCTATATCTTGTTCCGGTCCTTTGTAACTTCTTTTCCTTTCCTTCTTCCCTCTCTTCTTCTCTCTCCCCTTTTTACCCCCTTGTCTCTCTACCTCTATTTCTCTCTTCTGTATTCCCCTCTTCTGTTGCTTTCCAGTATTATACATATTTTTTGAATTATTTTTCTTTTCTTTGGTTGTTTTTTTAAGTCTTAAATTCTCCATTCTCTCTCCCCCCCCTTTCCTTTTTCTTCCCCAAATATAATTACTTGTTCATTGAAGATGGCTTCTTCTTTGCCCCAGTCTTCTTGTTTTGCAGACATTTCTTGTTGTTTCTCATAGTTCCAAATCTCCATTTCTAAGAATTGAAAAATGAAGCCAAAAGAACCCCTCCCTTCTTGTGCATCTTCTTTATACTGTTTAAGTTCCATTTTCAATTCATCCAGAAGTAGTGCCATTGTATAAATTTTTAAATAACCATCTGATTAATTTTAGTCATTCAATTGCAATAACCAAGAATCCAAAGATCACCAAGTAATCCAAATACACACAAGCTGTTTCTTTTTGCTCTTTTCTTTTTTACTTTCTCTTCCTGGGGTTCTACTGTTTAGTTACAAAGTTTCAGTTAAAATGTATCTTTTAGGAGTCTTGTTGAAGTTTTACTGTAGATTCTTTTTAATTCCAGGCAGTCTCCTCCCTCTTTCCAGATCCTGCTCTTTTATTCTTTTTCTCTCCCTTCCTGCTTATGAAAAAAAATTTAGTGTCCAGAAATCTTTATTATCCCTTTGACATTTTGTTTTATTTTCAGCTTAATTGCCTGTTGATGTCAAAATGGATTTTTCCGATTTCTTATTTAAGTCTCTTAGTTGTCAGTATAGAGAAAGGGAGAGAAGAAAAAAAAAACCAAACCTTTCCTTTTTCACTTTCCTTCGCTGCTTCTGACTCTTCTTTGGGAGTGATGTTATTTTTTTGTAAGTTTAAATTCCAGGGTACCTTAGTTGTTGCTTTTTTGCAATTTAACCCAGTCAGCCAAAACTTTCACTACTTATCTTCCTCCTGCACATTCTTTTCCGGTCGAATTCTTCTTTGAGATGGCCATTTCTGACCACCACTGCAACCGCCTTCAGGAAAGGGAGTAATGGCCAGCTGAGGAGGAGAGATGCGGCTCTCCTCAACTCTGCTGGCAGTCTCCCCCCTCTTCACCACCTCTACGGGGTGGCTTTGCCCCAAAACCAGCCAGCTCGGGATGCTCCAGCAGCAAGCCCAGACCGAAACTGTGCACGATCGTGGATTTCTGTCTGACGCCGAAGGAACTCAAACCGGAAGCTCCCGGTGTGTTTTTTCATACTCTACAAAAGGCTCGTGTCCTCAGAAGTTAGACCTTTTTATTCATTTACAAGGAAAGTCAATTCCATGCTCCAGAAAGCAGAAAAAAAATCAGCAGATCAGAGGAAGGTTTGGGCCAGAAGTATCTGTGGGAATGGGGGTTAAAAAAGGAGATAGGTCTTCATTCATATTCCCTTTTTAAAAACTCCCTTCTCTCTCTGAAGTCATCCCTGCTTCTCTCTCTGACACAGAATCATTTTATAGTCTCTTTTGAGTCTTGATAGAAATTTTGGAAATTCTGGGTAGGTTTGCACTGATGCATGGAGAAACCTAGGCGAGCTGGAAATTAATCAAGGAGCACAGATTCCATTCGTGCACTTTCGATATCTTTTGCACACATAAATTAAGCTAGTAGAAATGCATTTGAATAGATGGAGTGATCAAATCACACCCTGTTGCACAAACATCTAGATGCTCCTTTTATTGACATTCACTTTCCTGCAACTCCCAAAATAGCACTTTGAAAGGATTTTTCCCCCTTGTTCTCGTATCCATTTCAATCCTCTGAGTCTGCAAAATTTGGCAGTATATCTCCTAAAGCACTGAAGAATGAATAATGCCGAGCAGAAACATTAAAAGGGGAGATGGTACTGTGGTAACTGACAAGCCTGGGGTGAAGATCACTAGAGAATGAAATACATGATCAATTGGAGAGAAGCCCGAAAGTCTCTTCTCTCAAGAATAATTTTCTTGATTCATTTCAATCAAGAGTTTGGACTGGTTTTGGCACTGAAATTGCTTTGGTGGCCTGTAGCATTATCTTTGCTGGGAAGGGAGAATGACATTATCTTTATTCTTCTGGGCTTCTTCAAAACTTGCAGCCAGGATATTGTTATAAAGCCATGGTGTTGCAGTGATTAGAATGCAGTATTGCAGGCTAATTCCGCAAACTGCCAGCAGTTCGATTCTCAACAGCTCAAGGTTGGCTCAACCTTGCATCCTTCCGAGGACCCAGCTTGTTGGGGGAAATAGGCTGACTCTGTAAACCACTTAGAGAGGGCTGTAAAGCATTGTGAAGTGGTATATATGTCTAAGTACTGTTACTATTGCTAAAACAAGCTCTGATAACCTTCGAACCTTGCAGTAGTTTTGTCTCCAGATATTACTCAATGGTTGCTAGTCAACCAATGGTATTTATGTGCTGAGGTTCTGCAAGATTGTGCTTTAGCTTCCATGCTGTCTAACATAGCAATAGCATTTAGACTTGTATACCATTTCACAGTGGTTTACAGCTGTCTCTCTCTCTAAGCAGTTTACAGAGTCAGCATATCACTTCCAACAAGTTGGGTCCTTATTTTACTGACCTTGGAAGGATGGAAGGCTGAGTCAACTTTAAGACTCAAACTGCTGAACTTCTGGCAGTTGGCAATTAGGAGAACTAGCCTGCAATACTGCATTCTAAGCATTGCACCACCATGATTCTAACCATGGATTCAGAATATTCAAAGATTTAGAATAGCAGCTCTCTCACTTGCCTTTCCATGAGATCCAGAGCTGGTAATGGAAATGCTTCCTCAGTAGTAGATGTGATAAGGACCAGCGAAGCTCTGGTAGACAGGATGGAGATAGTGGGTGTTAAGCCTGGGTTCCCCAACCAGGGTTAGGGAGACAAGCTAAACAGAATGTGCAGCGTTAGTCAGATAGGCACACAGATAAATGAGTGAGCTAAGCTTGTATGTTTATTAACATACAGTAAAAATAACAGATACGCTTGTGCTGTCAAAAATATAGTTTATTCCATTATGAGTTCATAGCATAGTCAAAATAACAGTCCAATAGTCATGTGTCATTTAGTCAGTCCATTCAGGGATATTCAGTTAGCAAAGTCCATGCAGAATATCCTATGTCAGTTCACTTACAAATCAGTCCTTTGTTTCTCTCCCGTTCGAGCAATGCAGTCTTGATTCCAAGCAGTAATCAGGGATCATCAAAGCCAGAGAGAGAGCAAGCTGCAATCTTGCTTCTTTTAAAGTGCTTTCACAACCACTCCCCTAATTACAGTCCTACAGTTAAAGTTGCAGACACTTTAACTAACAAACTATGATGACATATTTATTATTTTACCTAAACCAGTTAGGGTAAACAATGTTATCCCTAACAGTGGGTTCATCATTGTCTCCTCTGTTTCACAAAGTGCTCTTGACCAAATGAGCTGGAAATGAGTTCCAACCTCCCAGAACCAAAATCCTTAATCCTCTTCTTGTACAAGTAGTCCTCAGCTTATAATAGTTCATCTAGGGACTGTTCAAAGTTACAATGGCAGTGAAAAAAGTGACTTATGACCATTTTTCACACAACCTGGCAACTGATATTTATGATGGTTACAGTGAAGACGGTCCAAGGTTGGCCTCCAGTGAGCTGTGAGGGATTGGGATGTGGAACAGAATAAAAATAGTTCCTTTTGGAAATGCCACAGTCTACATTAAATCATCACCTTCTGAAGACTCAAATGAGAGAGATGCAGAGACCTGAAAGAGATTCTATGCTGGCAGTGACTTGAAGAGATATTCAGAGAAGACTGAACTCTGACCTGGCATTCTCTAATATTGTGAGAATGTAAAAATATGTTTTACTTTGCAGTTAAAACTGAAGCAAATCTTACAAGATGGTCTGAGAACTACTATTTAGAAACAGTAATAATATTCTTTTGACTATTATTGTGAGAGTTGTTCAAAATTGTTAGGACACCAGTTGTTGGTGTGGTTTCCAGAATAGAGTAGAGTAGAATAGAATGGAGTGGAGGGGAGTGGAGTGGAGGGGAGGGGAGGAGAGGAGAGGAGAGGAGAGGAGAGGAGAGGAGAGGAGAAGAGAAGAGAAGAGAAGAGAAGAGAAGAGAAGAGAAGAGAAGAGAAGAGAAGAGAATTCTTTTTCCCCTTGGTTTCCTTCTTTTTTCCTATTTATCATATAAATTTATCCTTTGAACAATTATAAATGGTAGATGATATTAAAATCAATCAGGATTAGCATGGGTAGAATTCTCTGTAATCCAAATATCTTTATTTTACTGTCGTGTCCGCAAAAAGACGCTCAGAGTCGGTGACTTTCATTCAAAGCTCTTTATTTACAATGGGGAACCGAACCGGCGAAAAGTAAAAAGCCCGCGGCTTTTATACTTTTCGCTGCGGCGGCCGCGGCCAATGGCAGCGATCCAAGTCTCCCGCTCTTGGTTTGAACCAATCGCGGGAGACTTCAATCGGGCCAATCAGCGCGGCTCGCCTGGCCAATCAGAAATCCCCGCGCCTTAGCCAATCAAGGCGCGGGGATTTCGAGTATGCAAATTCAGGACATAACACTTACCATCTTATCTTTTCTTTTTTACTATTTTTTTATCATACTTTTGAGAATAATAATCTTCCTAAAATGGCCTACAAGTATTGTGAATAACTTTAAATAAAAATAATAGAATGACAGAGTTGGAAGGGATCTTGTGGGTCTTCTAGTCCAACCCTTACACCACTTCAGACAAATGGTTGTCCAATCTCTTCTTAAAACATAGGCTTCAAATGGGATTGAGAGACTTTATATGGGGAAAAGTATATGGTTATGTCCCCATTGCGATAAGTGAAATTATCCAATACAAGTAGCATCAGCTATGTCGGCAGCAGAATTCTTGAGCCCAGCATTTCTCAGCCTCAGCAACTTTCAGAAGTATGGACTTCATCTGGGGAATTCTGGGAGTTGAAGTCCACAAATCTTGAAGATGCTGCTCTAGACTATTTGCTATTACCTAAAGGGAGATCAAATTCATTGCCCTTAGACTTCCATTTAAAATTTTGTGCAGGTTTTTGCACCGTTCACACGTCTGATGAGAATGCAAGATAAAATTAATTTGATTATGAATCTATGCAACAGCAATAAATCAAGTTGAGGCTCATCTCCAATGACTTCCACCCAGAACCTCTGAAAAGAGCTAATATATGTCCCGATCACATTTGGTGCCCAAAACTTTTCTGAAGGACACACATTAGAGCTTCTCCTAAAAATGATTTTGAATGGGAAAATAAACAGAGGAAAAGTACACGCAATAATAAAAAGGTCATAAAACGGCAGGGAAAATCCAATAGCATTGCAGTTATGGCTTTTATTAGAGATGAAATATGTAGATGGATAATTGGCTGACAAGGAAAGTAGCTTCGCTGAACATACTGGAGGGAGCAGAAGAAGTAAGGGCAACTGCAGGTCACGAGAGCTATAGCAGAAATGAAATAAAAGATAAAACCCAAAAGGGCAAATGAGATAACAGCATGATTTTGTTTTGTGTTGTATCACAAAGGGGGGAAACAATCATGTGCCAGATTGTACAGTATATATTTGCATGTTTTCCACTTTGATAAAATAGTCTGCATGGATAAACAATTGAATTTGCCTCAGGCATTACACTACGCAGCAAATGTAAATTTTATATTTAACTAGCATTATTTCATACAAATATGCACATAGAGCTCGTGCTGTGAAATCTAATCTACCCCAAATCCAGCAACAAATATAATGACAAATGTATTGGAAGGAAAGCCATCACTCTTTCAAATGACATTATAGCAAACTCTGAGCAAGGAATTTGAGAACGTATGAGCCCTTAAGAAACATCACGAGACACTGTATTAAAATATGCCATGGAATTTATTCTGATTATGACTACATTTTAAGTTAATATGAATCAAGATCACACATCCTAATTCATTTTATCATGAAATCAATTTTGCAACCAGAAACAAACACAGCTATATAAATGTATAAAATGAAAGCTTTTTTTTGCAATATGTAATTTAAGAATAGGTATCCTAATTTATTAAACCATTATTAAAAAGAAGTACAACAGTAGATTGACAAATTTCTGGAAATCCTGAAATCCAGATTAATACAAAATATCCATCCAGATATTTATCACTCTAATGTTTATATGAGCACCATGTTTTAATTCTATTTTATCTGAGTCCACATTTCATTTACAAAAAAAACTTTTCTATTATGGCACCTTCTCTTTTCATCATCCTTTCCCAGGAATTTGATGGTCCCTGGCCCTGTGGGCCTTTTGTCCCAAGACCTGGGAATTTCAACATGTGGTTTAACCTGTGCAATGGTTGTGTTGATCTATCATTTTCATCTGGGCTGCAAATCATGAGTCTCGGTGGCGCAGTGGTTAGAGTGCATCACTGCAGTCTACTTCTGCTGACTGTCGGTTGCCTGTAATTTGGCAGTTCGAATCTCACTAGGGTCAAAGTTGACTCAGCCTTCCATCCTTCTGAGGTGGATAAAATGAGGACCCAGATTGTTGGGGACAATAGACCGACTTTGTAAAACCGCTTAGAGAGGTCTGTAAAGCACTATAAAGTGGGTATATAAGTCTAATTGCGATTGCTATATGTGTTTTTTAATTGTTTTATGGTTTTTAAAAAACATGCTTTACTCATAAACATATGGGGAGTTTGATGGAGGACCCGATCAAACTGTAGATCACATTGTGACCAGCTATAAGTTGAGGGTATATACCAGTATCAGATTTTTTAAGTATAAACAATGTTGCCCTTCAATGGTTAGATGGCCGAGACATTGGTATTTGAACAGAGATTATCTTAACATTTATATATTTACTGAGTTCTGCTAATCTAGATGAAATGTTAATATATATATTGCTAATCCATGTATGATATACCATACTCTCTCTCTCTCTCTCTCTAACTATATATATATATATATATATATATATATATATATATATATATATATATATATATATATATATATATATATATATGGCATTCAGCTTTGTTCATTGTAGTTGTTCTTTTAAAGTTGTAGCAACGTTTCAGCAGAATCTCATCTGCCATCATCAGGCTTCTGTATAGTGTTCATCTGTGAGTCAGACTTTTACAGTGGTTTCAGATTTAAATTTGGGGCAGCCTATTGCTGTGCCAGAATAGTTTTTTCTTTATCCTGATTGGTTGGGAGTCTTGGTCTGTGTTTATTGGTCTTGGAGTTTGCTGTGTTCTGCTTGATTGGTGTTTCTAATATCTTCTGTCTGTTTTTTGGCTCTTTTTGTATCTTGATTGGCTGGCAACATTGTGTTACTTTATTGGAGGCCTTTAGTATAGCTTGCCTCCGGGTAAACGGATGGCTATCATTAGTTAGGAAGCTAGGTTTCATCTGGGTGCCTGGTTGGAGTGTGTTTGAGCTGGAGGTATCGGGGGGGTCTGTTTGTGTCCAGGTGCTTGTCTGGCTTGTGGTGTGGAGATTTTTTTGTTTGTGAGTGCAGGCTTCCAAATGATTGACAGTCTGATGGAATCATCTCTTCTATTCATGTTTTCTGGTCTTTTTTCAATCTCTATGGCTTCAATGATGATTCTGTGGCTGGTTTTCTAGAGTGGCTAGTGTTTTGGTGCCATTGAAGTTGATGCTATGACCTGTGGCTTCCATGTGTTGGACTAGTGAGGAAGTGTGTTCCAGCTTTTTGACTGCATTTTTGTGTTCATCCAGGCGGGTGCTTATTCTTCTATTGGTCTGTCCAATGTATGTGGCCGGGCATGATGCACAGGGGACTTCGTATATGCCTTGGTTTTCCAGGTCAATTTTATCTTTGGGATTTCTAAGGATGGCTGCTATTTTTCTGTCTGTTTTGAAGGCAGTCTTGATGTGATGTCTGTGTAGTATCTTACTAATTTTGTCTGTGGTACCTCTTATGTAGGGCAGGACAGCTGTTCCATAGGTCTGTTCATCTTTCTGGGTCTCTATTATGTCTCAGTGTGTTTTTGTGGATCAAGCCAGTGATTTTGCTTTTGTGGAAGCTGTTGGCTGTCAGTACTTTAGTCAGGGTGCATAGTTCAGTCTTAATGTGTGTCTTGTCTGCCAGGCCTCTGGTTCTAGTAATTAGTGTTTTAGCCACGGAGTTTATCTGTGCTGGGTGGTGGTGGGATTGGGCGTTGAGGTAGCGGTTAGTATGTGTTTTCTTCTGGTATACGGTATGTCCTCGTGTGCCATCTCTTTATTTGTAGATTAGTACATCTAGGAATGGTAATTGTTTGTTTGTTTCTGTTTCCATGGTGAACTTGATTTTGGGGTGTGTGCTGTTTAGGTGTGTTTGGAAATTGTTTAGGTTTTCTTTTCCATGGGGCCAAATCACAAATGTGTCATTGATGTATCGTAACCATAGTTTGGGTTTGTGGATGGCATTGGCCAGGGCTCTGGATTCAAATTCTTCTATAAACAGGTTTACAATGATGGGTGACAGTGTTGATCCCAGATTCTGTGACTTCAATTTGTTTGAAGTCACAGAATCATCAGAAAAGCCATAGAGATTGAAAAAAGACCAGAAAGCATGAATAGAAGAGATGATTCCACCAGACTGTCAATCATTTGGAAGCCTGCACTCACAAACAAAAAAATCTCCACACCACTAGCCAGACAAGCACCTGGGCACAAACAGATCCCCCCTGATACCTCCAGCTCAAATACACTCCAACCAGGCACCCAGATGAAACCTAGCTTCTTAACTAATGATAGCCATCCGTTTACCCAGAGCCAAGCTACACTAAAGGCCTCCAATAAAGTAACACAATGTTGCCAGCCAATCAAGATACAAAAAGAGCCAAAAAACAGACAGAAGATATTAGAAACACCAATCAAGCAGAACACAGCAAACTCCAAGACCAATAAACACAGACCAAGACTCCCAATCAATCAGGATAAAGAAAAAACCATTCTGGCACAGCAATAGGTTGCCCCAAATTTAAATCTGAAACCACTGTAAAAGTCTGACTCACAGATGAACACTATACAGAAGCCTGATGATGGCAGATGAGATTCTGCTGAAACGTTGCTACAACTTTAAAAGCACAACTACAATGACGTGGGAAAATACCTGAACAAAGCTGAATGCCAGACATGTAAGTACCTGCGAAAACTTCAGAAAACAAATATATATGTGTGTGTGTGTGTGTGTGTTTTCTTAAGTTTTCACGGGTACTTACATGTATGGTATTCAGCTTTGTTCGGGTATTTTCCCACATCATTGTAGTTGTGCTTTTAAAGTTGTAGCAACGTTTCGGCAGAATCTCATCTGCCATCATCAGGCTTCTGTATTGGTGATGATGGCAGATAAGATTCTGCCAAAACATTGCTATAACTTGAAAAGCACAACTATAATGACATGGGAAAATACCCAAACAAAGCTGAATACCATATATGTGTGTGTGTGTGTGTGTGTGTGTGTGTATCATATATAGATGGGGAATGCAGAACTTGATTTGAAAAATACTAACTGTAAATTAATTTGTCTGTCAGAGTTCTATATTCAGTTTGCAAAATGAAGTACAACTCATGTAGAAAATCACTTAACCAATGCACAAGGAGATTTGCTCACTTGACTGTAGTAGAACTGTGCATACAAATGAAGGCCACCTATTGAGTCTTCTTTCCCAGTCAAAACCCAACTGAAGTAAGAAAACAAAGCAATTATCTTTGTTTTTAATTCTAGGAATAAAACAAAGACAATTGTATTCCTAGGATGTTTAGAATAAAAACATTTGGTCCATGGTGGATCTCCATGTTGATCCTGATTTAAAAATATTTTATTGCAATTTTGAAAAGATAAATGTGCCAAAGAACCATATGCAAAAAGAACTTAAAATCACAATATCCTACAAATTAATTAAGTATCAACTTGTAATAGAGTCCCATCTTGTTGAGGACAAGATTCTTGGAAGTGCTTGGTTTGAGGTTATATGGGGATGACCTTGAGAGCAATGACTTCTGAAACCATTACAAAAGCATCAAGGGCAGAACCATTGCTTAAGCTTTGGGGAAACAGATAGAAAAGGAACTAGGAGACTCGTTCCTGACTTACTGGGATGTAGGATAGGAAGGAAAATTAAAACACAAGGAAGACCTACAAGATCCTATGAATCAGTGGTAGGATTCAATTTTTTTATTATTACTGGTACTGTGGGTGTGGCTTGGTGGGTGTGGCAGGGGAAGAATACTGTAAAATCTCCAGTCAGAGGTGGTATTTGCCAATTCTCTGAACGACTCAAAATTTCTGCTCCCAGTTTTCCAGAACTGATCAGAACCTGCTGAATACCACCTCTGCTATGAATAGAGCCTACCACAATATAGTTTTAGTCTTCCTGTGGAGTCAGTTTCAATTTTCAGACAAGGCTTGAAAGACTCATATTATGGCAAGATGGAAAAGACAGAGTAGAAGCTATCAATTAGACTCTTCCTTCTTTAAAGTATGGCCATTATATATGCTGCCCTATCTACATTGTTTACATAGAAATGATGGGAAAATGTGGGTTAGACAGCATCACCACCAGATGGATTTGTAATTGGCTGACCAATCACACTCAATGTGTACTGTACTCCTTAATGGAAATGCATCTACACGGAGGGAAGTGTGTAGTGGGGTATCCCAAGGCTCTTTCTTAGGCCTAGACCTCTTCAAAATCTTGACCAATGACTTAGATGAAAGAATAGAAGGGGAACTCATAAAATTTACAGCCAGCATCAAGCTGGCAAGAATAATCAATACTCCAGAATATAGACTCAATATACAGAAGAAATCTGACAGGCTTGAATACTGGGCCCTATTCTAATAAAATGAAATTCAATGTAGAGAAAAGTAAGGTTTTACATTTAGACATGAAGAAACCAAATGCACAATTATAGAATAGGTGGTACCTGGCTCAACAGTAGTAACTGTGAGAGGGATCTTGGATTCCTAGTGGACAATTGCCTAAATATGAGCAGTGGAAGTTTTGTGCTGCCAACTCAGTCCTAGGCTGTATTAATAGAAGGATAAAATCAACATCATGTGAAGTATTAATGACACTTTATAATGCCTTGGTAAGACCACACTTAGAATATTGCATCCAGTTTTGGTTTGCCATAATATAAAAAAGATGTTGAGACTCCAGAAAGAGTGCAGGGAAGAGCAACAAAGAGGATTAAGGAACTGAAGACTAAAACATATGAAGAATAGTTGCAGGAATTGGGTATGACTAGTCTAATAAAAAGAAGGACTAGGGTGATATAACAGTGTTCCAATATCTAAGGGACTGTCACAAAGAAGAGGAGATCAACCTATTCTCCAAAGCACCTCAAGGCAGGACAAGAAGCAATGGATAAAAACTAATCAAGAGGAAAAGCAACTTAGAATGATACAGAAATTTCCTGACAGTGAGAACAATTAATCAGTGGAATGACTTGCATGCAGAAGTTGTAGGTGCTCTAACACTGAAGGTTTTTAAGAAGAGACAGGACAACCATTTGTCTGAAATGATATAGGACACGCCCACAGACCGAGCAGTAAAATAATTTGAATCCCACCACTATTCCAAGATCCCTTCCTGTTCTGTCCTCATTAACATACTTGAAATCCCCGCGCTTTGATTGGCCAAAGCGCGGGGCTTTCCGATTGGTCTGGCGAGCCGCGCCGATTGGCTCGTTAAGAATCTCCCGCGATTGGTTCGTTCAGAGCGCGGGAGATTCGAAGCACTGCTATTGGCTGCGGCCGCCGCGGCGAAAGGAATAAAAGCCGCGGGCTTTTTTCCTTTCGCCAGTTCGGTTCCAGTTTCTCAAATAAAGAGCTTTGCATGAAATCACCGACTCCTGGCGTCATTTCGCGGACACGACACTGGCGACGAGGATGGGATCAAGACCCTGAACCGAACCCCGTGTCCGACGGAAGCCAGACAAAGCACCGAGATGGCGAAAATCGCACCGCCCGCCCCCTTCAACCCCGCCACCGAAGACTGGGAATCGTTCTCCGACCGATTCCGCATGTACCTCGAGTGCACCGGTATGAAGGACGCCTCGGGCCCGCTAAAACGCACCGTCTTCCTCACCCACTGCGGGACCGAAGTCTTCCAGATGGCCAAAGCGTTGGCCAAGCCCGCCGATGCAACCGCCATGGACTGGGACGTCCTTGAACCCATCCTTCGGCGACACTACGCTCCCGAGGTCCCCATCCTGATCCGGCGCAATGAGTTCTACCGGCGGGACCAGAGATCGGGTGAGAAATTAAGTGACTTCGTCGCCAAGCTGCGGCACCTAGGGGGGCTCTGCGAATTTGATAACCTAAACAACGCCTTGAGAGACCGAATAGTGCTCGGTCTGTGGGACTCCGCCCTCCAGAGCCGGCTGATGGCTAAGGGCGACATCAGCTTAGCAGACGCCCTCACCGCAGCCGCAGCCGCAGAAGCAACCCGAACTTCCGCCGACAGCATGTGCAGACCTGACACGAGGGACCGCGGTGGAAACAACAACCCGGCGAGGTCGACCGAACAAAAAACCGAGACGACTACACACCAGGGCGATTTCCACTCTACATCCAGCACGTCCGAAGACAAGGAAGACATCCATCGACTTCAGACTGGGCGCGACCAACGGAACCGGAGAGGTCGTAAGTCAAGGACCAACTGTGCCGGTTGCGGCGGCGACCACCCCAGGTCGGAATGCCGGTTTTTCGACTCCATCCGCCGGCATTGCGACAAAAAGGGGCACATCGCCCGGGTTTGCCGCCTGAAGAAAAACCGCAGTCCGGCTCGATGGGACCAGAACGACCGGAGGAAGGAGAGCACACCACCCCGGACCAGAGAGCGCCACTCGGACAGCCGATGGGACCGGATCGGGCGATCCTCGCGAGGCGGCGACAACCGGCGGAGAGAGGAGACCCACCAGACGGTCACCATCGGCCACGCCATCACCAACGACGCCCGGAAAATCCATGTCGAGGTACGCATCGAGGGCCAGCCGTGCAAAATGGAGATAGACTCCGGGTCCTACCTCTCCATGATTGCATGGCACGAGATAAAGCGGTTGGTGCCTACCCTCCAAAGGAGGAACATAGACAGCCAGAGACTCATCGTAAAGGACTACCAGGGAAACCGCATCCCGGTAGTCGGCACCAAAGACTTTAACATAACATATAAGGGGCGCACCGAACGACTCCCCCTAACGATCGTCGACCGCGACCGCCCAAGCCTACTGGGACTGCAATGGTTCGCCCCGCTCGACATCGCCCTCATGGGAGTCAACCACGTCACCGACGACGGCTGGGAACAGCGACTAGCCCAGGAGTTCCAAGAGGTCTTCGACGGAAACCTGGGCAAGTACCAAGGGCCCCTTATATCGTTCGACCTAGACCCTAAGGTCCCCCCCAAACGCCTGAAACCTAGGCGGGTGCCATTCGCACTGAAACCCAAAATAGACGAGCAAATTGATAAGCTCGTCAAACAGGGGGTACTGCAGCCCATAGACCACGCCCGGTGGGAGACCCCCATAGTCACCCTGATCAAGCCAGACGGGTCAGTGAGAATCTGTGGGGACTATAAGGCCACCCTAAATGGCGCGCTGCAACAAAGCGCCTACCCCGTCCCAATAGTGCAACACCTACTGCACTCGCTGGGAGGGGGCAAGGTTTTCGCCAAGCTCGATCTCGCCCAGGCATACCAACAGTTGCCGGTCAACGAGCAAACGGCAGAAGCTCAGACCATCGTCACCCACCGGGGAGCATTCAAATGCAACCGACTCCAATTCGGAGTCAGCGTGGCACCGGGCATATTTCAGAGCCTGATGGAGAGGTTATTGCAAGGTATCAAGGGGGTGGTACCCTATTTCGACGACGTCCTAGTGTCGGCGCCCAACCAAGCCGAACTAGAAAGTCGACTAAGAGCGGTCCTAACTAAATTTAAAGGGACGGGACTAAAAGTAAAAAGGGAAAAATGCCAACTGTGCACGGAACGAGTGGAATTCTTGGGCTACCTCCTAGACCGGCATGGCATTCACCCCACAAGCAAAAAAATCAAGGCCATCAAAGAGGCCCCCACCCCTAAATCAAAGACTGAACTACAAGCATTCTTGGGGTTACTGAACTTTTACAATGTTTTCCTACCCCAAAAGGCGATGGCGGCGGAGCCCTTGCATAGGCTCCTGGACAAGGCGGCGACCTGGACTTGGGGGAAACGGGAGCAAGCCGCCTTCCAAAAAACAAAGGACCTCCTCACCTCCGACGCCGTCCTCATACAATTCAGTGAAACCCTGCCTCTGGCCATCACTTGCGACGCATCACCCTTCGGCGTCGGCGCCGTCCTCAGCCATACCCTTCCCGATAGAAAAGAAGCACCCATCGCGTTCTTTTCAAGGACCCTCACCAAACCAGAGCGGAACTATAGCCAACTGGACAAAGAGGCTCTGGCTATAGTTGCCGCCATAAAGCGATTCCACGAATACCTCTACGGCCGGCCCTTCACCATTATAACGGACCACAAGCCGTTGCTGGGAATCCTTGCAGGGAACCGGGCCACCCCGAACATTCTATCTCCCCGAATGACAAGGAGGTCCGAGTTCCTGGCGGCCTACAACTACGAACTCATACACAGACCGGGTAAGACGATCTCCCATGCAGACACATTAAGCCGCTCGCCGCTACCGGAACCCGACTCTGACCCAGCACCCACGACGACCACCCTCAGCATCGAGACTCTACCCAACCTGCCCATAACTGCGTCAGACATTGTCCGAGAAACTAATAAAGACAGGCGTCTGGCGCGGGTTTTGCATTGGGTAGAGAAAGGGTGGCTGGAAAGGGACAACGATGAGTCTGTCAAGACGTTTCGAAACCGCCAAACGGAACTCTCGTTGTTAAAAGGGTGCATCCTATGGGGAGACAGGGTGGTCATTCCGGACAAACTACAGGGGAAGGTTTTGGAAATGCTGCATGAGGGGCACCCTGGCATCGTGAGAACTAAAGCCCTGGCCAGAAGTTACGCTTGGTGGCCAGGGATGGACAAGCAGATAGAGGCCTGGGTAGCTAGGTGCCAACGATGCCAGGAGACAAGGCCCAGCCCACCCACAGCACCCGTCCTAGAGTGGGAAACCCCAAGGGGACCTTGGTCCAGAATCCATATAGACTTCGCCGAACCCACAAACGGACACACCTTCCTCATAACAGTTGACGCTTACTCCAACTGGCTGGAGGTAAGCAACATGAAGACAACAACCACGGAGGCCGTGACCAAAGAACTCTGCAGACTCTTTGCAACACACGGCCTCCCAGACGTCGTCGTCTCCGACAACGGGCCCCAGTTTACCTCACTGGACTTCGAGAAATTCCTGGCGGAAAGGGGCATCCGCCACGCACTAACAGCACCGGCGCACCCGGCGGCGAACGGTAGGGCGGAACGGATGGTCCAATTCACCAAAAAGACCATCCGGAAAATAGACCACGGGGAGATCCAAGAGAAAATCAACAGACTACTCTTTACCCAACACATAACCCCGAATACCACTACCAACAAAAGCCCAGCTGAACTACTAATGGGTAGAAAGCTAAGGTCCCCACTCGACAGGTTACACCCTACGTATAACCCAGAGCGGCCCCCAGACTCCAGCACAAAAAACCGAACGTTCGCGCCCGGGGACCCCGTATATGCCAAGAACCTGACGGGAGACCCTCTATGGATCCCAGCCGTCATCACCCAAGCAACAGGCCCACACTCGTACCGGCTACAGACAGCAGACGGACGAGCGTGGAAACGCCACATCGACCAACTTAGGTCGAGGACCGCAGGCGAACCCAACCCCCGTAACGCAAGCCAAGGGGGGAGGGAATACCCAGGAGACCGAATACAAGGAAAAATAAACCAGCAGTACTCACCGAAACACAGCCATCACGACCCCTCGTCAGAAAAGAACAGCCAAGCCAGCTCGACCGACCCGGAAAGACCGAGCGGGAGCGGCGAAACCCGTAGCTCAACCAACCCGGAAGGCCCAGGAGGGAGCTACGGAGAAAGAACCGGCCCGATCGACCAGCCGGTTCCCACAGCAGCAAGAGCAACGAAGATCCCGACCGAACCAGCCGAGATCCAGCCTACAACTGAGTTGCGCAGGTCAAGTAGGACCAGACGGAGCCCCGCCTACCTACGTGACTACGCAACGTAAGGACTGAACCAAGAGGGGAGGGGTGTTCTGTCCTCATTAACATACTTGAAATCCCCGCGCTTTGATTGGCCAAAGCGCGGGGCTTTCCGATTGGTCTGGTGAGCCGCGCCGATTGGCTCGTTAAGAATCTCCCGCGATTGGTTCATTCAGAGCGCGGGAGATTCGAAGCGCTGTCATTGGCCGCGGCCGCCGCGGCGAAAGGAATAAAAGCCGCGGGCTTTTTTCCTTTCGCCGGTTCGGTTCCAGTTTCTCAAATAAAGAGCTTTGCATGAAATCACCGACTCCTGGCGTCATTTCGCGGACACGACACTTCCAACTCTATCATGTTGCTATTCTATTGTTTTTATTTACAAGTGCACTTTAGGAACATTATTGTTCTGAGAGATATGATACAAATAATGGTAAAGAGGAGAAGAGAGGAGAGGAGAGATATTTTTATTACAGAGGATCCTACCGATGCTAATCTTGACTGATTTTAATATCAGCTACCATTTATAATTGTCTAAAAGATAAATGCATATAATAGGAAAAAAAGAAAGAAACCAAGTGGAAAAAGAAGAAAAATAAAAACCAATAAAACACTCTTAGGGGGAAAAAACAAGTAAAACATTACTGGAAAACTATTTGATGTCAAATTCCCTCCCATTGTATTCCAACTATAACTTCCACTAGACCAGGGGTAAGGAACGTTGGCTCTTTTATCACTTACGGACTTCAACTCCCAGAATTCCTGAGTGAGCCATAAAAGGTTCTCCATCCCTGGCCTACTGGTTTTTTCAGTTGTGAGGGAAATCAATTTTTGACTTGAATGGGACTGTTTAATATACAAATGTAGGACATATTTTTATATATATTCTTTGTATGTCCTACATTTGTATATTAAACAGTCCCATTCAAGTCAAAAATTGATTTCCCTCACAACTGAAAAAACCAGTAGGCCAGGGATGGGGAACCTTTTATGGCTCCCTCAGGAATTCTGGGAGTTGAAGTCCATAAGTGATAAAAGAGCCAACGTTCCTTACCCCTGCACTAGACATATTTCTAAGCATTGAAATTATCCTTGACTACAGTAAGTTATTTTGCCCTTAAAAACAGTGTCTAAATTCGCCTTGTGTGATCTATGACAGCTAGGGGAGCCATTCTTGCTTAAATTTGGCATGCTTCTCTTTTTGAATGTGGGCTGTTACTCTTGTTATTGCTGCATATTCCTCAGGTTTGGTTTCTGGCCTGACATCATTGGAAAATGTCTCTTTTCTAATACTGAGTCAATTTGACACTATCAAATTTTAGGGTCAAATGTAGAATATACTCTCCCTACAGCCAGCTCTGCAGCCTCTGGTTCAAATAACATATCAAGTACCTGAACCAGTGATGGAATTCAAATTTTTTTACTACTGGTTCCGTGGGCGTGGCTTGGTGGGCATGGTGTGGCTTGGTGGGTGTAGCTTGGTGAGCATGGCAGGGGAAGGATATTGTAGATCCTCATTTCCACCCCACTCCAAGGGAAGGATTCTCTAAAATCCCCATTCCCTTCCCAACTCACTAACCCCCATCCCCACTAGCTTTCCAGCTCTGTTCTCTGTGCAGGGCAACAAAAGACGACTCAGCTGATCAGCTGGGACTCGGGAGTCAGAGAATAGATGGGGGCAGAGTCAGTCAGAGGTGGTCTTTGCTGGTTCTGCAAAATACTCAAAATTTCCGCGACCGGTTCTCCAGAACCTGTCAAAACTGTCTGAATACCACCTCTGACTTGAACCAATGACAGTGACAACTCATTTATCCATAAGAATAATAAAGATTCATCCTGGGACACTTAGCTTGTAACAGTGTCTTGGAAGGGTTAAAGTAAAAAAGAATGGATGCAGGGGCTTTAAAAAGTAATCAAAGAACTAGTTGAAGAGCATCAATTAGACTGACAGGCTGAATTGTTGCTTTTGGTTGTTCTGCCCAGCGCATTGTGTTGAACATGTGATTTCTGAATTTTTCATTAAAAGCAAACCAAAGCATCTCACCATGCTATGCATGTGGCCATGTGATAGATAGATAGATAGATAGATAGATAGATAGATAGATAGATAGATAGATAGATAGATAGATAGATAGATAGATAGATAGATAGATAGATAGATAGCTTTAAGAGGTTTTTTGCACATTGATTGAGTAAAAAGTAACTCTGCATTACAAATTGCCAACCATAAAACTGAATCCTTCTGTGGAAAGCTTTGATGGGAATCACAGTGAATGATCATTCTTTTTTATTGTAGATAAATACTGAGATGATTTTAACTCTTGCTTTCTAAAGCAGGCCAGGTGCAAAGAAACACAAATTCCCAAACTTGAAAGCCTAATTGCTGTTCTGCCCAGGGAAATAAAAGTAAGGAAAGCACTTAAGAGGAGGAAAATGTAGATCTGTTTAAATGACTCAGTATTTAATTGAAGTAATGACTATGTGAACAACACTGATCACATTGGAAATCAATATTATAAACTTGGAATCTTTATGTTTACTTTATGGCTAATCCAGTCATTACGGCAGACATCTAAACCAAACACTGCAGCTGTACCATGTTTAATTCATCAATATGTTCGCTCAAGACTGACTGCTTCTCTGTTAGCACTACATAATTTTAGCATCTGCCAAACTCCAGTCTGTAGCATTCCAGTTTTGTAAAGAACTATTAAATATCCTTTTTTAGGTTGGCAAGTAAAGCCACTTCTGTTTTTTTGATAAGAAAATGGAATATGAAAACAAACAAATCAACACAAACATTCTCAGTTGCTAGCAAAAGATTTGACTAATTAGTATGATTTCTTAGCAGTTTTGACCAGCTTTCTATAGCTTATTGTCTTCCAGAGGAACATATTTGGAGGTTAGCAGGTTGAGGAAGGCTGTTCATACTGGTCTAGGACAACTCACCACAGCCAACTCACCATGGCCAATTCACTACACAATTCACCATGGCCAACTCGCAGTAGGATAACTCCAGGAGTGAGCTTCAAAAATTTTAGGAAAGGATTCTCTTCCTGGTTGCTAGTGGATGTGACCATGGTGGACATTGCCTAGTCGGCCTCCTGTACCACGATGGGCTGGTGGTGCGTTTTTGCCCTCCCCAGGCTCCGGAGGATTTTCTTGAACCTCCGAGAGGGCAAAAAGATTTCCGGCCTTCTCAAACTTCCCGGAGGCCCATTTTTCACCCTCTCTGAGCATGCCCTGCACTCACCTGCATCCAAAACAGGCCGTGTAGGGACTCCTGGGAGGGGAGGGGTGAGCAGGGTGGGGCCAGCCAGGAGTGGGATTTGGAGGTTTTCCGAACTGCACAGAATCTTAACTAGGGGCTCTCCTGAACCCCTGCAGCCCAGCCCTACATAACCACTGCAGCACAAGAGTTACACCAATATCAAAGAAATGGTGGAATAGAATCATTAAAGAAAGGATGTAAATGGAGGGACAAAATGAAATGTGAATGACAAAAAATACAATATTTTTTATTTATTTTAAATAATTAAATGGCATTGTTCAATTGTTCTCTCTCTCTCTCATACACACCTACACACCCACAGAGCACTTTTGTAGCTTAACCGACATGCATTTTGAAGCAACTTCTTTAAATTTCTCCAAGTCTGGAGTGGATTCCCCCACCCCTTTCTGTCAGACCACGCTCCTTCTCGCTCCAGGGACTTTAACTCACAAGGGGAAAGCAATACTTGCAGCATCCATGGGGAATTCTTGGAGAAGTTTTTAAAGGACTTGCTTCCAAAATGCATTTCTTTTACGTTGCAAAAGTGCTCCAAGGCTCGATTCACCCCCACCCCCTCTGATAGCCCACACCCCCTCTCATTCCAGGCACTTTAACTTACACGGGAAAAGCAATACTTGCAGCATCCATGCCTTTCTTCCTCTTTCCCCCACCCCAGGGAAAAAGAGGACATGAGGAACGGAAAGCTAGGAGAGCGATCAGGGCAAGTGAGCGACCAAGCAATTGGGTTGGAGGTGTGGTCAGCCAGGGGTCACCGCCGGTTCGATGACTCATGCCAAATAACTGCTACCAGTTCACCCAAATAGCTGCGAACCAGTTGAATAGCACCTCTGAAGCACACCCATCATTGCTTGTGTTTGCATTTCAGTACTATACAGTACTATAGTACTATAACGTCCTGCTGATCTTCAAGGACAGCCTCATATAGAGCACATTGCAGTAATCCAAGCAGGAGGAGACCAAAGCATGACTGACTGTGGTCAATGCTGCCTGATCTAGAAAACGGTACAATTGGCATACAACCTGAAGTTGTAGAAAGTCTCCTGGTCATGGATGCCATTCCTTGAGCAGCAGAGATGAATCCATGAGAACCCCCAAAATGGTGCACCAGGTCTATCTAAAGACAGGGTAAGCCATTTAGAGTTAAGGATAGAAAATCACTGGGTCCAAGGAGCCCCCGCAAAGCCAGAACTATTCTATCTTGCTAGGGTTGTGTTGAAGGCAGTCCTTCACCATGGAGACTCCATAGCCTTCAAACCCAGGACAGGGTCTCCCCATTATTGTTGGCTGGCCTGGGCAGAGATTTATAGCTTAGCATTATCAGCATACTGATGATACAGTAACTCACCCCCTGCTGGGAATTTTATATGGATTTTTTTTTTTTTTTGGCTGAAAGATGAAAGAACTGAAATGATGATTTATGGATTTGAAGATTCAGAAAGACATGGATTATATGAGGAGCTGAAGGGACTTGTATAACATTGAAGAAGGAGGAGGGACAGTGAGATTGTACTGTAACTATCAATTAAAAGAAGATCAGAAGTCATTCATGTATTTTTTAATTTTAATTTTTTTCTCTCTCACTTGCACTTGCATGCTCTTATTTGTCTTTTTTCTTTTTTTCCTCTTCATTTGTTCCTTAATAACAATCTTAATAAAGTTCAACTTTTTAAAAAGAATATCTCACCCAATGCTATTGAATGACCTTCCCCAGAAGTTTCATACAGATGTAAACAGGAGTGGGGAGAACAATGAGCACTGAGATACCCCACAAGCAGAGATGGTATTCAGCAGGTTCTGACCAGTTCTGGAGAACCAGTAGGGGAAATTTTGAATGGTTTGGAGAACTGGCAAATACCACTTCTGATTGGCCCCACTCCCATCTATTCTCTACCTCCTGAGTCCCAGCTGATCGGCTGGGTCTTCTTTTGTTGCTCTGCACAGAAGAACAAAGCTGGAAAGCAGGTTCATGGGGCGGGGAGGGAATGGGGATTTTGCAGTATGCTTTCCCTGCCAGGGCCACCAAGCCATGTCACATTCACCAAGCCATGCCACACCCACCAAGCCATGCCACGCTCACCAAGCCATGCCATGCCCACCAAGCCATGCCCACAGAACTGGTAGTAAAAAAAATTGAATCCCACCACTATCCATAAGGAAGTGGGCATGAGATCAATGTTCACCCCACCTTACCCACGCACATATTTGTGGAAGGAGGAGAACCATCAGAGAACTGTCTCCAACTCCCAACACCTGTAACTTGTACTGAAGCATACCAAGATGATGGAATGGAAAACTGCTGAACGGTTAAGATATTTGCCTGCCAGCGATCATCTAGAATCACAGTTAGTGTTATTTCAGCCTTGTGCCTAGTTATGAAACTCATACTTTACCTAAAGCTAGTATACTGCCCTAACATTAATGCTGAAACAAGATGAACATTTAGAAGTGTTAGGAATCTGTCCACCAATTAGTTGGGTTGGCAATATATAAACCAACAATGTATGTTTGTAGCTTTAAGACAAAATCATTGTATTGATTTATACTATATTCTGATTGGTTGATTATATTACAAATTACCATAAGAGGGAGCTAGAGATCATAGCTTGCTTTCTCTGACATTCTGTCTCTGTGACATTCTGTTGCTATCTAAGGTTCTCTGTTGTATTTATGCTGTGCTTATACTTTGATATCTTTGTTTATGTAAATGACAAAGATAACCGGTAAGAAGACTTTGTAATTGGATATTCTTTGGACTGTTAAATGTATATGACCTGGACCGTTTATTGGACTGTGCTATTTATTAAGGTAAACTTTAACTCAATTTAGTGTATCTGTGTGTGGCTGAATAATTATTCATAACTATTCTCATAAACATTTCCATGTGCATATCCTTGTTACTCAAGGGTTATTCTGTACATATCATAACAAGAAGCTGCCTCTCCTGATACACAAGGACTTGCAGAAAGCTGGTTATATTCACCCAGTTTGTGCTATCACCTGAGGTTATCCCAAAGGTGCTTTTTCAAAACGCAACTGGACTTTTTTCCTTCAAGACATTTCACTTCTCATCCAAGAAGCTTCTTCGGTTCTGTTCAGTTTTCTTCAGAACTGAAGAAGCTTCTTGGATGAGAAGCAAAACATCTTTAAGGAAAAATAAAATCCAGTTGCTTTTTTAAAAAGCACCTTTGGGATGATCATGATCTGGATGACCGAGAATCTCCATAGACAATCCCCCCGAGATGTTTTTAAATAGTATCAGCATAGCACATAGTAGCCTGTCTTGTTTCCCAGCCAGGGAGGGGCTGGCTAGCATCCCTTCTTTACTTTTCCTTGAGAGCCGGCTGATTATTTTCCTTTGCTCTTCTCTCCTTTCCTCTCTGCGCATACACGCATCTGGGATGGGCCCCACCTGTTCCTCCCTCTCACTCAGCTCAGGCCCCAAAGACAGCTGCCTCTCCACCTGGGGGAGGAAAGAAGGCCCTAGCTCTTCCTCTACCTCTGATGCTGTTTCCTTATCAGAGCCTTCCAAAGGCTCCGAAATTGGCCTAGGCTCTCCCTCAACCTCCTCCTCATCTGATTCTCCTGTTAGCTCTGCTGGCAGCCGACAGGCCACAACAGCCAATCATAAAGAGAGATCATGCATGTTTAGTTAATGAACGGTTTTAGCCATTAGATCTTTTTCCAAATCAAGACAAGGGATGAGACCACATGAGACCAGGACAAAGAAATGCTTGACAGGAACACAAAGATTATATTTGATTTAATTTAAATGTATACATTCTTAAAGGAATTAAAAAAAACACCAGGACTCAAGTTGGACTTGCAGAGTTTCCTTTGCTAATATAATTCTACCTTAGATTTCATTAAAATTGTAATCTATTGTCAATTTTTTTAAAAAGTAACCTTGAAACTCGTGTGTGAACTTGAGATCATAGCTTTGCAGTTCTGTTCTAGAGGGCACCAAACTTAATCCAGCACACAGGATTTAAGCCTTTACCAGCTTAATTTTGTGTGTAAGTGAGAGAGATGTAAACAAATAATTGTCTCTTGTGTCTTCTTGTTTGTCATGAATGCACATCTCTGTGAATGCACATGAATGCACAGTTATGCAGCCTTTACTTCAAAGAAAATGCTGCAATGTAGCTTAAGTGATGAGCTCTGGAATTATTTCCCATGATTTAATGATCTTTAATTTATTTAGCAAACAGCAAACATATGCCCATTGCACTATAAGATCCTTCTACTGCGTATAAAAAGAACACCTAATTATTCAATAAGATTACTTCTTCAGCTTCAGGAACTTTGCTCTCGTTTCTCAAATGAATAAGAAAAAGCAGAGGTGATATGAAAGCACACACATCATAATTAAAAAGAAACTAACTTCACATTTGTCAGAAATCTTTTGATTCTGAAGCAAGCTATTCTCCATTGGTGGGTCTTGAGAACAGCACCCAGGATCTAAGAGTGAATTGGGCTGGTTGGTCCCAACTGGTTTTATATATATAATGTTTCCCATAGAGTAATTTCTGACATAATGATGGCCTGTTCTTAGTACTGGGCTGTGACATATTATTATAAATACAATGTTTAGAATTGGCATACAGAAGGTTGCTTGCAGATGACAGGGCACAAGCACATACACTCACATCTTTACCCTAATCAAGAGTCTGCTTTAAGATGGCCAAGGCAATCCTAAATTGCAGAAATAGTAATGTAATTAGGACTGCAGAAAAAACAGTTACTACCAACCTGCCTTCAATCGAAGACCTGTACACTGCACGAATCAAAAAGAGGGCTGTGAAAATATTTACAGACTCCTCACATCCTGGACATAAACTATTTCAACTCCTACCCTCAAAACGACGCTATAGAGCACTGCACAACTAGACACAAGGACAGTTTTTTCCCAAATGCCATCACTCTGCTAAACAAATAATACCCTCAACACTGTCCAACTATTTACAAAGTCTGCATTACTATTACTATTAATCTTCTCATCACTCTTTATCGCCATCCCCTCCCACTTGAGACTGTATGACTGTAACTTTGTTGCTTGTATCCTGATGATTTATATTGACTGTTTCCTAGTATGATTTGATTGCTTATTGTACCCTATGACTATCACTAAGTGTTGATTCTTGACTCTTGATGAATGTATCCTTTCTTTTATGTACACTGAGAGCATTTGCACCAAGACAAATTCCTTGTGTGTCCAGTCACACTTGACCAATAAAGAATTCTACTTCTATTTCTATTCTAGAGGGATAGAATCAAGATCACATGAAGTACTAGTACCACTTTATAAAGCCTTAGTAAGGCCACACTTAGAAAACTGCATTCAGTTTTGGCCACCATATTACAAAAAAGATGTTGAGACTTCAGAAAGAGTGCAGAAAAGGGCAACAAAGATGATTAGAGAGCCATTCATAAAACATACGAAGAATGGTTGAAGGAATTGGATATTTCTTGTTTAGTAAAAAAGACTAGGTGTGACATGATAGCACTGTTCCAATATTTGAAGGCTGCCTCAAAGAAGAGGGGGTCAATCTATTTTCCAAAACACCTGAAGACAAGACAAGAAACATTGGATGGAAATTAATCAAGAAGAGAAGCAACCTTGAGCTAAGGAGAACTTTGAAACTATGAAAACAATTAACTAGTGGAACAGCTTGCCTTCAGAAGTTGCGAGTGCTCCATCACTGGAGACTTATAAGAAGAGACTGGACAGTCACTTGTCTGAAATGGTATAAGATCTTATGCTTGAGCAGAGGGTTGGACTAGAAGGCCTCAAAGGGCTCTTCTAACTCTGTTATTCTGTTATGTGTTATGGGAAATATTTGGCTCAACTGCAGTACTATAACTATTATTTCAAATCTAGCATCAATTTAGCAGGGCTTATTTAAAGGCCTGGTCACACTGCAAGAACTTTGCTATAGCGGTCCTGGAGCGGTGAAAAAATATCATCACCGCTCGTAACCGTTCACCACCGTTTAACAGAAGTTGGCCTCCGTTAAGGCAACGCCATATACGCTCGGCCTCCGCTGATGGTTCCTCCTACCGCTCCGAAAGTTTTGAGCTGCACAAAATATTGCGAGTGGTGAGGAGCGCACAATTTTCCGCTCCGGCAAAGTTCACCACCGCTCCAACAACGCCCGGTCAAAGTTTGGTGCCGCTAGACACAAGTTCGTGGACGCTTGGGTCCGCTAGGCCAACGCAGAAATCTTCAACGCTGGACCACCGCTGTTTTGCAAGCTTTGCCCGGGCGGTGATTAAACATTGCACTAACTTTGGTGGAGCGGTTGTAAGCGTTTTACGAGCGGACACGGGATTCCTGGAACGGTGTCAGGCGTTGAAGCAGCGATCCATTGCAGTGATGAACTTTGGTTTGGCGTTGGTATGGAGATGTTGGAGTGGAACCAGAATTTGCCTATAAATACGGGGAGAAATGGACCAGTAGCCCTTTTGGAATAGGCCTTGAGTCACAACACCAACAACATCACAACACCATCAGTGTGGTAGTCAAAGAAGTGGTAAAGGCCATCATTGAGGAGTACACAGATGAACTCTTGTTTTGCCCAACAACTGAACAAGGATGGAGAGACCTGGCTGAACAATGATACCAGCGATGGAACTTTCCCCACACAGTTGGTGCCATTGATGGCAAGCACGTGGCATATAAAGCTCCTCCTAATTCTGGCTCAGAATTCTACAACTACAAAGGTTTTTTTTCGTTATTAAGTAAAGTAGTCAAGAATAGTTTAATAAAAATGCTGTTTATTAAAGATCAAAGCTTTTGAGACCACCCAAACACAAAAGTGCACAACAATAAACAACAAACATCAAAACAGCTGACCAGCTCAACCTTTAAACAAAAATCACATGAAATATCTGAGCAGTCCCTTCAACACATTTCAAACAGTCTCAATTCTCCTCGGTGGTGGCCCTTATCTCTGCAAGTACATCAGCAGTCCTTTGAGATGAGGTGGTGATTGATAAGGGTGGAGCGTTCATCTCCTGCCTCTGGAGGTCCTGGAGAATACGCCCCTCGCTGATGGTGCTCATGTTGGTGTGGTTACTGGAGGAAAGGTTCGGCATGTCTGACAACATGAGGCCTTCGTTGGAGCTCCTTGGGGTGGAGGATGGCTGGCTGACTCTGGGTGTCTGCAATTGCTGGAAGAGCTGAGGCTGAGGCTGAGGCTGAGACTGTTGCCGAAAGTGGAAAGGCTCCTGTTGGAAGCCGTGATGCTGAGGCTGGAAGTAATGCGGATGCTGCTGCTGGTAGAATGTGTGTGTGGGTGAAAGTGCGAATGCTGGACGTGGTGGAGCTGGAGGAATGGGGTGGGACATGGGTCGCTGCGTCTCGTGGAGGATGGCCGTCATCCTCTCAACTGTGAGCTGGTACTGGGCCTCAGGTAGCCATTGGAGAGACTGGGACATGTACGTGATGAAGGGCTGCCTTGCATGGCTGATCTCTTGGGCTTGGACCAGTCTCTCCATGAGGGCGTTGGTGGCCTTCATACAATCTCTCATCTCCAGCATTGCAGGGGAGTCTTCAGGCTCGCCTTTGGTGGCGCCACGGCGTTGTCTGGTGGTGGTGGAGGCGGGAGCTGGTGAGGGGTTGCCCATGGACCTCGAGACTGCCGCTTGCATTTCAATGAGCGAGAGTGAGCCCTCATTCCCTTCCTGTTCCTCGATGTCATGGGAAGGCTGGCGAGAGGTGCTGGCCGACGCCGAGGGCTGGGCTGCTGGAGACTGGCTGGCTACAGGTTCCGGTGTGAGGAGTATGCTTTTAAGTGGCTGACCTTTCCTGGGCTTCACCTCCTTGTGCAGGAAGGCACAGTTCCTCTGGATGAACAGTTCTCTGTCCGTCAAGTTCGCTGCAGCCTGGCCAGACTTCTTGGTGAGAAGCTTAGTGTAGAGGTTCCGGACTGACTTCCACCATGTCCTGAGAGCTTCAGCTCCCTCCTCAATGTCCAGCTCTCTTGACTTCCTGGTCCAAAGCTCCATCTTCTTCTTTGTATCCTTGTAGTCGGTGGCCCCCTTCCTCCAAATAAATTCGTGCTCCCAGATCCACTCTATGAGTTGCTCCTGAGTGTCATCGTCGAGCAGGAGGGCCTTGCGGCGAGACTTCTTCTGAGGCTGACGCTGTTCATCGTTCTTCTCCAAGTATGGGTGCTGAGAGTCAGAGTCTGAAAAATATAGCAATTGAATAAAAATAATATTAATAAATAAATAAATTAAACATATATTATTTAGATCAACTTGTATTGATTACGTAATCGAATATCCTTCGGATCACCTAATTCGTCCGACTTGACGAATAGAGGGGTTTCGTAATGTAGTCACATTTTATGCACACATCTTTGTTAAATTTTCAATGAGAAAATAGTTGTTCTCCTGATAACAAACAATAACATTCAAACATTGTAATGGATGGAATTATCGTCACCCGCAGTCCTTGTTGCTAGGTCGGACAAGCTACAATGTTTGTCCGACTTGGCAACACTAATGTATGCAATTCGCCTTCTAACTATTGTGATGTGGTTGTCTTTTGACAGGTGAATACATATTTTGTCTTGGGGGAAACATGAATAAATTTGACTACATTACAAAACTCCTCTATTGAAAGTCTAGTTTTTCATTGCATTCATCACACTATAATTACCTTCAGCAGCAGCACGGCCCTCCTCAGGTTGGTCATCACCAGGGGGTAGCTCCTCACCATCAGGCTGGTCCTGTGTCAGGGCCTCCTGGGGCTCATCATCAGAGTCTGCAAAATATACAACATGAATAATAAATGAGCAATGACAATTAATGTGAAAGAAAGATTATGGTTATTATTATTATTATTATCATCATAATTATATTAAATTTCATACATTTTCATTGGTGATTACCTTCATCAGCAGCTGCCCCTGCCTGGGCGATGGTAGCAGTGGTTGTGGCTGTGCTAGCAGTGGCTGTGCTAGCAGTGGCTTCTGGTGTGGCCTGACTGGTCTCTGCAAAATATAACAATGGAATAATAAATTAAAGAGAATGGTTGAGGTTTCAAATTTTTCTTGACGCAACCAGTGGGCCACATATATTTACCTGACTCCACTGATGCCTGCATCTTCTTGGAGGCTGCTGCCTTTCCTCCTCCAGCCTTCCTCTTCTTTTGTCCACGTCCCATGATGAACTTCTATCAAAACTCTTTGAGAACTTCCGTACAGCTCCGTTACGGTAGTCCAAAGCGGCATGTCGCAATTACTTCAAACCCCCGCCGAGCCAACGCACGCATGCGCAGAACAACGCTTTATCAACGCTCGCATCACCGCTAAACCAACGTTCCCTACCGTTAAACCAACGCTAAAGCAACGCTGGCTTCAGCGGTGCACCGCTAAGGCAACGCCCGTGTTTTCGAATTTTTTTCCAATTTTGTGCGCGGTGACGAGCGGTGTCGAAATTTGTCCCCCTCTTCCTACCGTTCAAGGACCGCTATAGCAAAGTTCTTGCAGTGTGACCAGGCCTTAAGTGAAATTGATGCAGTTTTTTTCTCCTTTGCATTAGAGAGAACTAAAACCAAAATCTATCAAAGAGTATCTGGTATTGGGTGGCAAATGGATGTGGGTGCCATAGTCAGCTTTCAGTGTTTGAGTTCTTTCAGTGTTTGAGTTCTAAAGCTTTCAGTGTTTGAGTTCAGAAACTTTTTAGTACTTGTGCACTATTTCTTGTTTTCCCAACACACTGCAAAGCCTTCCCTTTGATTTGTACCTTATCCTCAGCAGTGAGATGAGAAGGACCTCACTCTCTGAAGGATGCTCTCTTTATGTTCAGAATGAACTTGAGACCTTTTTACATGTATTTTTTCACTGCCTTTTCTACACAGCAGGTGCATCCTTAACCAAATCTGTTATCTTTCCTCTGCACAGTTTGGAACTTACCATCAACAAAAGAGTTCTATCGGTAGTATTTGGCATTAAAAGGTAGTAATTTGCACAAAAAGGCATCATGAAAGCATCGATGTGAAATCCCTTTTTTTTCTCCTATTGCATTGCATTTTTAATTTTTTGATTTCTATCTCATCTTTTTGATATTGTTTTATTCTACTCTTATTCTATTCTATTCTTATTCTATGTTTCCCTCTCTCTGGTTTTTATGTCCTAATTTGGGGAATTTATATGACCATTACACTATTTTGTTGCATTTGGCCATTACTTTTCTTCTTATTATTATTTAGTTATCTTGCTGGCCAATGTCTATAGATGAATACATTTGATTTAATCTGCCTTGATTGATAATTGATAATCGATAAAAGCTAATTGTGCAAGTCATTTAAATATTTTCTTATATTGCAATCATGGAAATAGAGCATTCAGATCATAAGATATAATAACTGCACTTTTATTCTGCACTAGTCTGGCTATATCTGGAAAGTTGTGTTCAGTTTTTTCAGGAAAGGACATAATCTGGAGCATGTTCACTGCAGGACATTCAGAATGGTGAACGAACTGAAATAATTCTACTAGAAATGATTAAACTTGTTATGTTGAGATCCCAGTTGAATCCAGCTAATAAAAAAACAGAAGCCTTCGTTTGTTTAAGGAGAGAAAATTTCACTCTTATCATGTAATATTTTGGGAATCGGTAAGACAACAAAAGAGAATGACCGAATGTTTAAAATGCCATTTTTATTGCTTTCTGCATTTGATGTTCTTATTTAATTCTGCTTAGTATGCTGCTAAATACCATATTTCCTTTACTCTTACTTCCAAGATAAAATCTAAAATGAAGGAATGAACTCCTGTCTATACATTAATAACCAATCTTTGGAACGGTGTTTCAATTCTGACAAAGGAGATTATAATCATTACAAGTGTAGCTGCACTAGGACAGTATAGGAACATTGTAATCTCTGCACAAAACAGTGATATTCTTCTCTCTCAATAAAATTTAAAAAACAACACAATTTTAATCAGTTATCACCATCATGCACAATGTAATAAAACATGTGGATGATGTTGGGAAAGAGATGATGTCCAGGAAACAATCAGACAAAGAGCCCCATGAGCTTAATGGTCAGAGAAATAAAATCAGTACACATTTGCCCTAAGGAATCAAACAGTCAAATGTGCTAGCAGGAAGTCTGTACCTTCAGACTTGCAAGATTCTGTTAATATGGTCTTACAATAAAATAGAATTAATTCATCTTGTTGTGTTTCCTGTCCGGTTTACATAGGAGGGTTGACACCCTACTTGTGAATTCAGAATAATCCTTGCCTTAATTGTCTCCCATTTATATAAAAATGCAATTGGAATTTTTTCAACCAATTACTAAACCATCAGCACTATTAGCAAGATATGTGGCCAGCACCTTGCTGTTAAGATGATGGATTGGATGGTTCACAGGCCATTGACTAAAGAACAAATCGGATTTCACAAAACCTTATATCAAAAAATAACAGAGTTGGAAGGGACCCTGGAGGTCTTCTAATCCAGCCCCCTGCTCAAACAGGAGACCCTATATCGTTCCAGATAAATGGCTCTCCAGTCTCTTCTTAAAAGCCTACAATGATGGAACACCCACAACTTCTGAAGGAAAGCCATTCCACTGGTTGATTGTTCCCACTATTAGGAAATTTCTCTTAGGTTGCTTCTCTCTGTATTTCTCTGGGGTTGCTTCTTTCTCCAGCAATCTCCTGGAGTATACTTCTTAAAACCTTCTATAAATTAGTGTTGCCCCAGGTATGATTTTGGGAGAACAAACATCACAGAACAACAAATAAATTCTCTGTCTTACATATGGACAAAAAAAATCAGAAAATAAAATACAAGCTGAATAGTCAAGACCTTGTTGATGATCCAAGCTCTGGAAAGGACCTTGGAGTATTCATCTCAAATGACCTAAGTGCTAGAGCCCACTGTTAACTACATAGTCCAAAAGGCATTGAGAGTTGTTAATCTCATCCTACGTAGCTTCTTCTCTGGTAATATCACACTACTAACTAGAGCATACAAAATATTTGCTAGACCAATTCTATTATCGACAGTCTATGGTTCCTTGTTTGTTATCAATATTGGTGACATATTTACAAATACATCTTATTGCGAGAATATAATTACTACCTCTTTTACATTTTACGTTGTTTACTAATATATTTTCTATTTTTGTTCTATCCAGTCATACCAGCATTCAAAGCTTCTATAATATTCTGATGTTTCTTTTTCCTTAAGTGCTAAGGTTAACTTATCCATCTCTGCACAGGCTGTTATTTTCTGAATGACCATTTCCTCTGTTGGAATATCTGCTTATTTCCAACACTGTGCAAAGGTTATTCTGGCTGCAGTAAGAATGTGCAGTGTTATATATTTGACTTTTTTAGAAATTTGTCTATTAAATACCCCCAGTAAAAAGAATTCTGGTTTAATTCAATTTGCTCCACCGTTATTTCCTCTAACCATTTTTTTATTCTGTGCCAGTATCTTTGGGCTTCAGTGCAAGACCACCACATGTGAAAGAATGTTCCGTGTTTCTTATTACATTTCCAGCAATTTGGATTCATGTTAGGAGACATTTTTGCTATTCTTGAGGGGGAGAGATGCCATCTATAAAACATTTTATAGGCATTTTCTTTATATGTTGCTGATTTTGTAATTTTATTATTCCTTGTCCAGACCTTTTCCCATTCTAATAATGTAATGCTACATCCTATGTTTCTATTACAAGCTATCATGTTGCCTTTGACTACCTCCTCTTCTAATTCTATCTCTAATAAATAATTATAAAATTTAGTTATATATTTTTTTATCTGGGCCTAATAGGATTTTATCTAATTGTTGTAGCTTAGCATAAATTCCAAAAATTTTCTTGTCCTGGCTATATCTATTTTGAATTTGCAGGTAAGCAAATCTACTTATCTACTTGTAGCCCTTGTTCTTCGAGATCTTGCCATGATTTTAAAGTTACTTGCGCATCAAGAAGGTCTTTGTATTTTAGTATTTAGTACTAGATTATTAATCTAGTATTAGATTATTTGGATGCATCATCACCTCCATCGTTGAGATCCAGATTGGGATTTTTAAATAATGTTTTCTATTTTATTTTATTCCAATTAGCCAATAAGGAATCTCTAATTATATGTCTGTGGAAATAATTCTGTTTGATTTTTCCAGTGTCCCATAAAAATGCATGCCACCCCTCTGTAAGTCATGGCCTTCTAGAAATAAGATTCTTTTATTCGACAGGTTTACCCACTCATTCAACCAAAATAAGGAGGCTGCACTATAGTATAATTCCCAATTTGGGAGTGCCATACCTCCCCTGCTCTTCATATCTTGCATTGCCTTTAGGTTTATCCTCAGTTTTTTCCCTTGCCAAATAAATTTGGTGATTATCTTGTTAAGTTCCACAAAGTAATTTTATGTATTTTTATTGGTATTGTTTGGAATAAGTAAATAAATTTGGGCAGAATGTTCATTTTTATAGTGGCAATCCTCCCTAATAAGGAGATTTGTGTACTCTCTATTAATTATAATATTCGCCATTGTGAATCATAAATTGTAGTTACAATGTTTTCAAATTTAGTGCCCAAAATTCATATTGTAAATTTGTTGGATTAGGAATTGCCAATTTAGATTGTCAAAGGCCTTCTGTGCATCCAAGAATACAAGGGCTATTTGTTTTTCTGGGTGAGCTTCGTAGTATTCCAAAACATTTAGTCCTATTCTTAAATTATTCCTAATTTGTCTATTGGGAAGAAATCCATTTTGATCTTTATGCATATATTCATTCAATATTTTTTTTAATCTATTTGCTATAATTGTGGTAAATATTTTATAATCAGTATTTAACAGGGAAATTGGTCTATAATTTTGTAAAAGTCATTAGTCTGAATCTTCTTTCGGGATCAACGATATCAGTGTCTCCTTCCATGAATCCGGCATTCTTGCTGCAAGTAGGACCTCATTATATACTTCCACCATGAGAGGTCCTATTTATTCTCCTATTTTCTTATAGAGTTCCCCTGGTATCCCAACAGCTCCTGGAGTTTTATTGTTCTTTTGGTTTTCTATTGCTGTTTTTAACTCAAGCCACGTAATGTCTCTAGTTAACATTTCCTTCATCTCCTCCTTGATTATTTTATCTTTAGTAATACCCAAATAGTTTCTTATCATGTCCTCATTTTCCTCCTTCTTTTTATAAAGATCTTCAAAAAATTTACATGCAATTTCTTTTTTCTGTTCTATTCCTTGTTGGGCATCCCCATTTTTATCTATTAATTGGTAGATCAATCTTTTTTGTTTTTCTTTTTTTAAGTTTGTAGGCCAACCACTTTCCTGATTTATTGGCCTGTTCAAAGAATATCTGTCTAACTGTATTCAACTTTAAAACTGTTAAGTCTGGAGCATGGGTGCGAAAGATGGAGACGAGCCAGTAGAAACAGTGAACTTCAAACTTTACATCATTTACATGATATGACAGCTCAGCTCAAAGGCTGCTCAAGCCTTACTTATATAGGCAACTCATTAACTACTTAACCAATAGCAAACCTGGAGTGCTAGCTCCTTTTAACCAATAGGGATAGTCTGTTAGTGGCCAATCAGATGCTTCCAAACGGGCCAATCCAATCGGGCCATCAACAGCCAATCAGAAGTGCAGGGCCAGAACCCTGCACTAGACTTCAAGCTCAATGATAACTTTATTGGTATTATGCATTCACAACACCCCTTTCCCCCGGCTTCTGCCCACAGGGCATGGTTACATAGTCCTTAAGGTAGGACAGTTGTTTAATTAGTCTTTTCGATTTTCGCAAGGTACCAGTCGGTTGGCTGCACTCTTGCTGAGGTAGATCGTTGTTTAGCAGTAAGGGTGCCTCTGGTTCTGAGTTTGCGTTCTCATTGTCATCAATATCACTGGCCATTTCCTGAGGTACATTCGCTCTGGTCCCAGGTTCCTGTTCCTGTGTTTCCGTTCCCATATCAGTCTCTTCGAAGGGGTTTCCTTCGAATAATAATTCGCTTTCCTCTGTATCTCCCCCCCCCCAGTTTGATCAAAAGGGAGTTCTGAATTGCGAGGTGGTAGCCGCGATCGTAGTTGATCTATGTGGCGCTTCCAAAGTCTATCGTCAGGGCACTGAACGAGGTATGATCTAGGGCCGGTTACGCGGATTACGGTCGCTTCTACCCACAGCGGATCGCCCGAAAAGTTTTTAGCGAATACGAGATTGCCTACCTGGAAGGTATGGCATCGGCTGCTGGACCCGAGTGGCTTTTCGGGTTTGTAGGCTGGGTGTAAACGGTCGAGGTGGGAGTGGAGCTTTCTTCCCATTAACAGTTCGGCAGGAGTTTTGTTGGTGATGCTGTGAGGTGTAATGTGCTGTAGGAAAAGTATCCGGTTGATCTTTTCATCAATGTTATCGTAATCGATCTTTTGCAATGTCTTCTTGACGAATTGAACCATGCGCTCAGCCCTACCGTTTGCAGCAGGGTGCGCAGGCAAAGTGAGCGCATGTCGAATGCCCAGGTCAGCCAAGTACTGCTCAAAAGGTAGCGCAGTAAATTGGGGCCCGTTGTCGGATATCAGGACGTCTGGTAATCCGTGGGTTGCAAAAAGTTCTTCTAGTTTTTTGATGACTGCATCAGTGGTTGTGCTGGTCATTCGGTGAATCTCAAGCCAGTTCGAGTAGGTGTCGACGGTTAGCAGGAACGTGTGGCCTTTGGTCGGCCCAGCAAAATCCAGATGGATGCGGGACCAGGGTCCCCGCGGTGTCTCCCATTCGGTTGGGGTTGCCTTTGGTGGAATGTTGCTTACTTCTTGGCATCTCTTGCAAGTTTTAACCCATGATTCGATTTGTCTATCGATGCCTGGCCACCACGCGTAGCTTCGTGCGAGGCCCTTCATGCGCACGATGCCAGGGTGGCCATCATGCAAGGTTCTTAGCAGCGTTTGTTGGAGTCATTCTGGGATAACGACTCTATCGCCCCAGATGACACAGCCCTTCTGCGAGAACAACTCTGTTTGACGACTTTTGAATGGTGCAAAATCGTCTGGTACTTGGTCCAATGGCCATCCACGTTCCACCCATGTGAGTACTCGCGCCAAGATGGGATCGCATTTTGTTTCTCTCGCGATGTCACGGGCAGTCAATGGCGGCATGTGGAGTGTCTCGATCTGCAGTGCTGTCATCGTTGGGGCAGGATCGTTGATAGTTTCAGGGAGTGGTGTATGGCTCAGTGCATCAGCGTGGGGAATGGCTTTCCCGGGACGATATTGTAGCCGATAATTGTAGGCAGCCAAGAATTCTGACCAGCGGGTCATTTGGGGAGATAGTATGTAGGGAGTTGGTTTGTCCCCAGCAATGATCCCCAGCAATGGTTTGTGGTCAGTTACAATGGTGAAATTCCGGCCGTACACGTACTCATGAAACCTCTTAACTGCTGACACAATCGCCAAAGCTTCCTTATCAATTTGGCTGTAATTTTGCTCGGTTTTCGAGAACGTCTTTGAAAAGTAAGCAACAGGGGCTTCGTTACCGTTAGGTAACACATGACTCAAAATGGCGCCCACTCCAAAAGGCGATGCGTCACAGGTTATTTTAATGGCAAAGTCTCGTTGTATTGCATAAGCACGGCATCCGAAGTCAGTAGTTTTTTTACATTACGGAATGTCTGCTCTTCTTTGTGACCCCATACCCAGTTTGCTTTTTTGTCTAAAAGACGATGTAGCGTTTCAGCAACAGTAGCTTTGTGCCGCAAGAAAACATTATAGAAGTTGATGAGGCCTAGGAACGCCTGGAAGTTGGTCTTGTTCTGGGGTCTGGGAGCATTCTTTATTGCTCTTAATTTACTGTCAGTTGGGTGAATACCCTGACTGTCAATTAGGTACCCTAAGAATTCAACACGATCGGTACATATTTTGCATTTATTTTTTTTAACTTCAGGCTTGCTTCCTGAAATTTTTGTAATACTAATCTTAACCGCTCCCGCAATATTTTTTGAGTGGGGGCAGCAATAAGCACATCGTCGAAATAGGGGACAGCGCCCTTGATCCCCTACAATAGTCTCTCCATTAGGCTCTGAAAGATCCCTGGGGCTACACTGACTCCGAATTGAAGCCTTGTACACTTAAATGCGCCACGGTGTGTTACAATAGTCTGTGCCTGTGCCGTTGTTTCGTCAACCGGCAATTGCTGGTAAGCCTGAGCTAAGTCTAATTTAGTGAAGACTTTTCCGCCCCCAGGGAATGGAGGAGGTGCTGTACTACCGGCACCAGATATGGGTTCTGTTGCATGGCGTGGTTCAGGGTGGCCCGGGAGTCCCCACAAATTCCAATGGAGCCGTCCGGCTTAATGGGTGTCACAATTGGTGTTTCCCAAGGGGAGTGATCCGTTGGCTTTATGACCCCCTGGGCAATCAACTTATCTAGCTGCTCGTCGATTTTCGGTTTTAGAGCGAACGGAACTCGACGAGGCTTAAGGCGGATGGGCGCTATCTTTGGATTAAGACTAAAGGATATCGGGGTCCCCTTGTACTCACCTAACTTTTCCTCGAAGACGTCCCTGAATTCATGGGCGAGGTCTTCCTCCCAGTCACAGCCGCCGATTCGATTAATGCCTGCCACTTCGATGCCTAGTGGTGCGAACCACTGTAGGCCCAACAGGCTAGGCCGGTCCTTATCGATCACCATCAGGGATAAGTATGCCGTGTGGTTCTTGAATGTAACTCGGACTTGGCTGGATCCCGCAACTGGAATTCGGTTCCCCTGGTAGTCCTTTAGGATGAGTCGTTGAAATTGAAGGTCTTGGCGCCCGATTGTGGGGATGAGTTGCTTGAGGGTCTTCCATGAGACCATCGAGAGGGATGATCCCGAGTCTACTTCCATTGGGCAGGGCCGATTTTCAATGTTCACGTTGACCCGAATTTTCTGGGCATCTTGTGAAGAGGCATGGCCAATAGTGAGTGTTGGTGTGCCTCTTCTCGTCTCGCTGGACGATTCACGGGTCGGTTCCCGTAGGAGTGGTTTACTGGTTCTTGCCTTACAGGGCGATTCCCTGTCGGTTGGCGGAGATGGGTTCCTTTCGAGGTCGGGCTGGGTCCAAGGAGGCTTCTACAGACCCGCCCGATGTGGTCTCGTTTCCCGCACTCATGGCAGAGTGCGTCACGGAATTTGCAGTCAGCGCGAAAGTGGTTGGCCCTGCATCAGCGCAGGGTTGTTGTTGGGACCTTGGGTATCGTTCCCGGTCGGTCCGTAGGTGATGGACCTCTGTTTCGTCGCTGTCTGACGACGAAGAGAGGTCCTCATGATGGGCCGTGGAACGTCGCCATTCTGCATTGGGTGAAATTTCACCGTCCAGTTGGTGGTTTGGAGTGCGAATTCGGCGCAATTGAGCAGCCGACTTCTCGGTTGCCTCAGCTGCTGTAGCTTCAGCTATGGCGTCTTTAAGGGTGATGTCACCCTTTGCCATTATTTTGCTCTGTACGTTTAGAGTGTCTAGTCCAAGGACTACTCTGTCTCTCAAAGCCTCTTCCAGGTTGGCAAAATTGCAAAGGCCTCCCAAGTTCCAGAGGTCTGCAATGAAATCGGCGACGCTTTCTCCTTTCCGCTGGTTCCATTGGTAGAACTCATGTCATCTTATGATCATTGGAATGGTGGGCGCGTAGTGGGCCCTTAGCAGCGGTTCGAGGACGTCCCAGTCCATGGCCTTTGCTTCAGCCGGTTTCGCTAATGCCTTAGCCATCTTAAAAACTGTTGGGCTGCAGTGCGTCAGGAATACTGCCCGTTTCTTTCCGGCTGTTGCATCCTTCAGATTTTTTGTTTCTAAAAACATCTGGAAACGATCCATGTAAGACTCCCAGTCTTCTTGAGCTGGATTGAATGGAGCGGGTGGTATTGTGCCGCCGGACATGGTTCCGCCATTGTGCGCTTCCATCACGTGCTTAGTTGGCTCTGATGTCATCCACTCCCATCCTCGTCACCAGTGTTAAGTCTGGAGCATGGGTGCGAAAGATGGAGATGAGCCAGTAGAAACAGTGAACTTCAAACTCTTTATTTACATGATGTGACAGCTCAGCTCAAAGGCTGCTCAAGCCTTACTTATATAGGCAACTCATTAACTACTTAACCAATGGCAAACCTGGAGTGCTAGCTCCTTTTAACCAATAGGGATGGTCTGTTAGTGGCCAATCGGATGCTTCCAAATGGGCCAATCCGATCGGGCCATCAACAGCCAATCAGAAGTGCAGGGACAGAACCCTGCACTAGACTTCAAGCTCAATAATAATTTTATTGGTATTATGCATTCACAACAAAAACCATTCCTTCTTGTTCAATTAAGTTTAATTTATGTTTAGTTATTATCATCTGTTTTTTCAATTTACAATCTTTTGGGGTGTTTTGTGGCTGAATTTCTAATTCTTTGAATCTTTGTTCTAATTTATTTTGTTGGGTATATTTTTCTTTATTTCTTTTAGCGGTGTATGATATTGTTGTGCCTCTTATTATTGTCTTCATTGTATCCCAAATATTCTGTTTCGTAGTTGCCTCCTTGTTATTTTCTTTTAAGAAATAATCTAATTCCTCCTTAAGTCTATTCATAAATTCTTTCTCTTTAATTAGCTGTGTATTTAGGGTCCACCTTTTCTTTGGTTTCTTTCTACCTTTCCACACTATCTGAATCAGATTGTGATCTGCCCATTCGTTTGGTAAAATTTCAATCTCTTTTAATTCATTTACTAGCTCACCATTCATCCACACCATATCAATTCTTGTCTATGATTGGTGAGGATTACAGTAAAATGTAAATTGCTTTTTCTCAGGGTTTAATTTCCTCCACATGTCTATCAAATTTAGTACAATCATCATTTTCTCACATGTTTTCGGTAGTTCTCTCCCCCCCCCCCGCTACTGTGATCTTTCTGGTGGTCCACAATAGCATTGAAATCTCCCAAGATACAAATATTGCTTTTCTCCAATTCCACTATATTCCCATGTAATTGTTTAAAAAATTCCTTTTGGTTATCATTAGGGGCATAAATTACCACTAATAGAATTGGAATTGATTTAATCCAAATTTGTAGCACCAGAATTCTTCCATTGGGGTCTGCCCAAATTAGCTCTGCTTTCATGTCGTCCTTCACATATACTGCTATCCCTTTCTTTTTCTTAAAATCTGCTGGTGAGGTATACAAATTCCCTAGCTTGGGGCATTCTAGATATTTTTCTTCTTTCTTCCTTATATGAGTTTCCTGTAAACATATTATATCTGCATTTTGTTTAATTAGTATTAATATTCTCTTTCTTTTTATCCTAGAGGTTAGGCCATTTATGTTAATTGATAATATTTTCTTTTCTTCATCCATCACCTTATTGATTCTTGCTCTTTGTCTTGTAGTTACTCCTGTCTCTCTTTGTGGCTGATTGTGGGTCTTCGGTTCTTTTCTCTCTTGATGTTGTATATTCTTTGAGTTCCTATGATTCCCATCTCTATTTTTTGATAGTCTTGCTCATCTTGCGAATTTGTTTCTAATTCGTCTCTACTACTCGATTCTTCAGGGCCTACCAATCGTTCATAGAATTCTTAGGCTTTTTCCACGGAATCTACTTTAATTTTTCTTTCTTCCCATGTAATTAGCATTCCCTCTGGGAATAGCCATCTGAATATGATGCCTTTTTGGATTAATTGGTTTGCCAAAGATTTATAATCTCACCTCTGTCGAGAATAGAATTGCTAGTTTTTTAATTGTTTTTTTTCTTTCTGTGTGTTGTGTATGTGTTTGTTTGACATTTTAGTTGTATAATCAATAAAGTTTGTTTTAAAAATTATTTTGCTAGACCAATACTCGAATATAGCTTATCACTCTGGAACCCACATCACATATCTGATATTAACACAGTTGAGAAAGTCCAGAAATATTTCACAAGAAGAGTTCTCCACTCCTCTACTCGCTGCAGAATACCTTATGCCACCAGACTTGAAATTCTAGACCTAGAAAACCTGGAATTATACCATCTTCAGTCTGATCTAAGTATAGTATATCAAATCATACATTGCAATGTCCTACCTGTCAATGAATACTTCAGCTTCAACCATAACAATACAAGAGCACACAATAGATACAAACTCAAGGTTAACCACACCAAACTTGATTGCAGGAAATGCGACTTCAGCAACAGAGTGGTCAATATCTGTAATACTCTACCTGACTTTGTGGTTTCTTCCCCAAACCCCAAAAACTTTAACCTTAGATTTTCTACTATTAACTTCACCCCTTTGCTAAGAGGTCTGTAGGGGGCATGCATAAGCGCACCAATGTGTCTACCGTCCCTGTCCTATTGTTTCTTTTATTTTCTTATACGTATTCATTTCATATATTCATAACTATGTTTATCCTTATACTTATTACCTTGTAAGCGATTGACAAATCAAATAAATCAAATAAAGAAATAAACACAGTGAGAATTTCCTTTGAGCCAGGGATTTTCAAACTTTTTCAAACTGTGAATCATCTCCTGAACCCATAAAATGACATTTTTCATGGAAAATAGTTCCTACTCTTTTCAAAATACCTTAATAAAAATGCTGTGGGTGTCCCAATATGAATTTGAGTTTACTTTTTTCTCTTCCTTTCTTTGCCCTTAATCTCTCATGGAACCCCCGTTAAATTATTCTAGAACTCAAAATTTTTACAGTACAGCTTGTTTTCAGCAATGAGGCAAGGATCATACAGTTATGCTTGGGTGTTCCTCAGCTTCCCAGGTGGCCTCTATTCTGCTTAGGTTCAGAAGAAAAAATTCCCATGAGCTTCTAAAACCTTTCATAGGCTTTGGACTATTACCAGAGGAATATATTTCTTTCCTTTGGATGAAGTATGCGTAAAATTATTTTTGTTTCAGCTAGGCTTTGTTTTCAAGGATAACTGAATCTTATTTAGTTTATTCCTTTTGGGAGATTAAGAAACAAGGAAGACAAGAAATTAAGTCTTTTTTTTTTTTTTACTCTCTGAGATTCTAGTTTCTATTCAAAACTTACTAATCTGAGCATTTGAGAGACAAGTTTTCTTTTCTCTCAGTCATTTAGTTGAAAAAATTAAAAGCATTCTATAGATTGATTAAGTAAATTTTAGCACTGATTTTAAACACCTGCGTTTTATGTTCTGGAGAATATAATTGGAATTTAAAATTAAATTGCTACTTTGACTTTAACTGGAAACTCTCTTTCATTAATGTTCTTTCTGAAATGTTTCTCTAAGTGATGTTTTATTGCATATGTGCAATTTTCTCTGTAATACAAAATTGTTTGAATTACTATGTGAGTTCATTTAATTACTTAATACTCACTACAGTCCTTCAAGGTTAAGTCTCATGGCACTTGTAACAATAGGAAACAAGTGACAGTGGCATAGTAATAAGAGAATAAAATAACGAAAAAGGGGCTAGAGGCTGGAAAAAGAAGGGGATTAGGCTCAAATCCAAATCCATTAGCTGTTTGTGTATAAATATGCAAGAAACCTGAATTTAAACAGAACTCTGGAATATTTCTTGGTGGTAGAACCTACATAGTTGACAATTTGTGTTTCTCAATGGGGACATCATTTCCCAACAGGAAATCATATAAATATTGAATAAGTAGGCAGGAATCTTCTACTAATCTTTAGAAAGGAAGGAATACAGCCTCACTCCTACATTTTAAATTTTATTTAATTTATTTTCTCTTTCTGTACAAAGCTACTCGTGTGAAATACTTCAAGGTAATTGCAATTTGACCTTCAATTTATTTGACAGTCAGAGGTTTAATTTTTGCTTAACAGATTGGAGGATGAAAAAGGCACTGAACAGGGAGATGATTGATGAATTCAATAATGACAGTAGAAAGGAAAAGACATTACCTTAGTTTTATCATATAAGGCATGATTATCCAACATCATTTTCTTCTCTTGGGTGGCATATCTCCGCAGATCACGTTCAAATTGCTGCATGCATATAAAATACTCAGTGTTATCATAGCAAAGCCAAATTATCTATCATTCTATCTATCTATCTATCTATCTATCTATCTATCTATCTATCTATCTATCTATCTATTATCTACCCATGTATCTATCTATGTACCAACCTACCTACCTACCTATATATCTTTCTACCTATCAATTTATCTATCTACCTTCCTATCTACGTATCTATCTATATCTATCTATCAAACTACCTATCTACCTTCCTACTTATATATTTAACTATCTCTATCTATCTACTTACATACGTATCTACATATCTACCTACCGACCTATTTATCTATCTACCTTCCTATCTACATATCTATATCTATATGTATCTATCTACCTACTTACCTATGTATCTATCTTTCTATCTATCTATAACAGATAACAGATAATGAGAGTTGGAAGGGCTCTTATAGGTCATCTAGTCCAACCCACTGCCCAAGCGGGAGACCCGACACCATTTCTGACAAATTGCAGTCCAATCTTTTCTTGAAGGTCTCAAGTGATATCTACTTTGTTTTAATCTATTGCAGCACTCTTTGTTATAAACTTCTATGAATATACTGTAGATATAAATTTAGGATAAATTTAAGATAAATTGATATTGTCCTGCAATTACTTTTAAAATCCTAAAGTAAAAATGTTCCTGAGAGCTAATATTAAAGACTAGCCATGAAGAAGCCTGCTAGGTCCTCATTAGTGCACACATAACCAGAAGTAATGTGATATTGAGATATTACATTACACTCTTTCCTATAACAAATGTAGTCTGCAATTCTTATAAGTTTTCTAATGGATGTTCACCCAGAGCTACTCTGTTGGATGTGTGATATTATATCACATTAGCTAGTACTGTCTCCCTGATAATTATATCTTTATAAGAAGAAATGGTTGAAGTTTAATTTAAACACACAGTGGATTCCATTTACTTCTGACTCACAAAAGATGTCTGAGTAAAACAAAAATCTTTAGGTATTTGTACTTTTTCAGGAAACATTACAGTTTATAATATGTTTGAGGGAAGCAACCTAGAGATTAGAAGCAACTGTCAAAGAAACACAAAATACATACAATATTAAAGGAGTCAGTGCAACCTTCAGCACTATTCAGAAATAAATATCATTAAGCTTAGTTAAATAAGCTTACTTTAGATGTAATATATAAATTACAGTTATAATCTACACTTCCTAAATTGCTTTCAACAGACTGGGCTGATTCTTTCCTGAAAGCACGCTTCCCATTCTTCTGATCATTTCAATGTTATCATTTTAGGGAGACAGGAAGACATGAACTAAAGGTTATTTTTTAAAATATATTCTGCGTTCCGTATTTATTACATAAAGTCAAATTTCTATAAAATCAGAATGTAATAAAATTTTAATTCAAATGCTGTAATGAAGTCATTTACAAAATAAGTAAATTGATATTTGGGATTTGCTTTGTTTATTTATATTTTTAAACCCTGAAGTCTTCTGCTTATTAAAATTATATTTATTTCTTTCACATTTATTCTAGAGCTTTTACACTTCTGTTCCCTGTCTCTAGTTTTCTCTTAAGCATAACTTATTTTAAAGAAGCATGGCATTAGTTCCCATAACTAAGGAGAAAGGTTTTGAAATATTCAAGTAAAGATTCCTAAAGGAGAGGAACAGATTGATGCATGACCTAATGATTCTTCATATGCTCAAGAAATTCAAATTCTTTAAAAAAGCCATCATAGGTAACTGGTGTCAAACTTGAATTTTCCTTTGTGAAAATTTGTTTTTCCTCCATTGAACGTTGTATTAAAAGCTCCTCTAAAATACTGAAACTGGATTGGGAAAACCGGATAAGACTTATGGGGGACAAATAATATCTTATCATTTCTTGATGGGTCTGAAAAGTATATTAGACCAGAGCAGAAGAACTGAAACAGTTGATTACCCTTACAGAGAACAAGATGGATTACAAAAACCATGTTGTTATCCTGTCTCAAGTGTGAAAGGACAAGCTACATAGGTACAATACAGGATACTGTTTATGTTGAAATGTTCTGGTATCAGTAGAAAGGGGTGAGCTTGGAGCCCTTATAAGAATGTAGAATTTATATGGATTGGACCAGACCATCTTAAAATCATCCCATTTTGCTATCAAATGCTGTGATCAGCTGTAAAGATCACAGCATGATTTATATTGCATTCTGGATAATTTCTATGTTACAATTCTGGGAGACTATAACCCAAATCCTGATTACAGTATTTCAGGACTCTTTTATAATCTTGTGCCTGGGACCACAGCAATCACTATAGTTGTGCATGCCAATAAAAGATACTTCATAGCATCAATCAAAAAATGCTTTGTTTCCTTGTTTAAAGTGGGCGTTTTTCCACAACAGTTTATAAAACTCAGTTGGTAAACTATACTATTTCAGTAAGTATCAGGACATAAAGTAGTAATGGACCCTTCAGTAAAGAAACAAGGAAAACATTAATATACAAATGATAAGCCAAAGAAATGAACTTTTTTTTCAGATGTATGGCACTGCAATTGTCTTATACGTTAGGATAGAAATATAAACAGGAGGAAAGGAAGTTATTTACCCTAGATCCAGTCCATCCTAAGAGAGCAAATGCATAATGCTGAAAAGGAGTAACAACCAGATCCACACGAATTGCTTTCCAGTCTTTTGTTCCTTCTTCAGCAAAAACATTTGACTGGACGGCACTTCCTTTGTTCACTCTTTCCTTATGGACTTTTAAAATTGCAAAGCACTTCTGAAAATGGTCTAAAGCATCGACTTTTCTGCTTGGCAACTTTGTATTTTCAAACGTTGATTCAATAAGATCATAATATAAGAGCAATTCCTAGAAAAAAAACACATTCTACGTATTATTATGCTGAGAGCCAATGTGAGGAGATTGTTGTGTTTGCATGAAGTCGTCCTCAGCATGAAGGTACATTAGGTGACATTGGAACAGGTACTCAATCTTAGCCCTTGCCTCCTAGGACTGTAATTGTGTGGAAATATTGGAGGAGGATATGATATTCCAGTTTGCCATAAGCACCTGGAGCCAAGGTAGAACACCAACAAACCTATTAATAAAATAAAATATTTATTATGTTATGATTATACATTGTTACTTTAATCATCTAACCCATAAGTCTCAGAGCACATACACGTGCCACAGCCATAATGTGGGTTGAAAAAATCATCTGCAGACAGTCTTAAGGCTAATTCATATACATTTGGGAGGCTTCGATAATTTCAAAATTAGGTATTACAAAAAAAATCTTACGAATTGTGCAAAAGAAAAAGTTCCTATAACATTGTCAGCATTCCCTAAATAAATATGAAATTGGCAACAAAAGTATTCCATTGTTCTCTATGTGGTTCTTTCCCATGGAGGCCTTTGACATTCATGTGATTTATTATGAACAGCCATTCTGCACTATCATTCTAAGGGTTGGAGCTTTAATAACTTGAGAGATTATATCTATGCTAAAATAGTTTTTCAGAAATTATTCAGGTATCACTTTTCATGTTTTGATGGGTAGAAGATTTCTACTTGAGCAAATACAAAAATGTCTTCACAGTGCAGGATGTGATCCTAATTGATCACATTCCAGAATAAACATTAAAATCACAAAAGACAATACTTTTTGATGTAGCAGTCATGAAAATACAGAGTTTTTCTACATCATTTTGTAGAGCTAAGTCCCTAGTTCACGATCAAAGTTATGTAGCACATTATAGGATTAGGACATCCTGGAGTGTTAAGCCCTTAATAGCAGAGATTTTTATGCAAAAAATGTGAAAAGTAAAGTTACTATATATTAATAGCTAAGATTCATATTACTCCTACATATCATAATTCAAAAAGCAACTGTATATTCTTCTAAACCCTGAGCCAAAGCTTCTCTCCATGTTTTTCATATTTGAAATTTAGAAGAAACAATACAGCTTGCCATATATCAGTAAACTGGCAATCACCACTATTCTGTTACATTATGCCTACAAAGTTTGCATTCTAAAAATACTTATAGCTTTCGGTAAACACATTTCAAATTTAGACAGGTGACATTAATTAAAAATTAATGCTTGTCTTCTGTTCCAGTGGAAGTTCCTGAGCATGTGTCAATATGCTGCACATAACTGCTTAGTTGCTAGATTGCAGGCAAGAGTGCATTGGCTTGAAATGAGAGTCTAGGTTACAGATTCTAGCCTGAATAGAATAGCAGCAACATATTTGGAGAAAAATTTGGATTCCTTTTTTTCTTAATTATTTTATGGCAAATGACAGTAACTGTCTTACCAAAAGCAGAGAATAGAATAGAATAGAATTCTTCATTGGCCAAGTGTGATTGGATACACAAGAAATTTATCTTTCGTGCATATGTCCTCGGTGTACATAAAGGGAAAAATATATTCATCAGGAATCATAAGATACAATACTTAGTGATAGTCATAGGTTACTAATAAGCAATCAAATCATACTAGGAAACAACTAAAACAAATATAAATTGTACAGATACAAGCAACACGGTTATAGTCATAAGTGGAAAGAGATAGGTACTAGGAAGTGTTATTATAATCTAGCAGTAGAGGAATAATAGTAATGTACTCTTAGTAAATAAGTTGACTGTCGAATGTGTAAATAGTAAATAAGAGACTGTTGAATGTGGCATGAGCATGTTTATAACTAGTAATCTTGTTTATTTCTTCATTGTATTGAAAAATGTTATGCAACAGAGTTGATTAACCAAAACCATGATGCCAATAAGCCAATATTATGGATTGGCCAGTGGAATATAAGAGAAGATACAAATTGAACAAAGGAAAGGAGAAAATTGGCTGTGTGGTCAGCTTGTTTGTTTGTAGGAGAACGGGAAACTGTGTGAGAAATCTGAATAAAGGCAGCCTTATTTGTGGGATGCATTTGATGATAAAAATATGGATGTGAATGTGAAGAATATAATTTGATTATAAATGAAAGAACCAAAGCATATGTCACGAAGTATGAATCAGCGCAACATGTACAAGTGGTCCTAAATTTACAATGACAATTGAGTTCCAAAATTTCTGTTGCCATGTGAGACATTTGTTAAGTGAATTTTGCTCCATTTGATGACTTTTCTTGCCAAAGTTTGAATCACTGCAGTTGTTAAGATAGTAACATGATTATTAAGTGAATCTGGCTTCTCCATTGACTTTGCTTGTCAGAAGGTTGGAAAGGGTGATCACATGTCCCTGGCACATTACAACCGTCATAAATATGAGTCAATTACCAAGCATCCGAGACGAGTTGTGATGATGTGACCATGAGGATGCTGCAGTGGTTGTAAGTGTGATAGATGGTTTTTTAGTGCCATTTTAACTTTGAATAGTCACTAGATGAAGTGTTGTAAGTTGAAGGCTACCTGTATTAAGAAAGACAGAATTCATAGACTGACACATCAGTTACACGTTTCCCCCTCATGAATGGTTCTAATGAAAAATAAGGGGTAAGTTTTGGATCAATGGTGCAACATTCTGAATGAATGAGATCTAGGGAAAAGATTATTTTTGCTGGCTGACAGAAATGCCTGAGTTGGAGCTGGATGAAAAAGAACAGAAAAATTGACAGGGCTTTCAGAGACCCAAGAATGAATGAGAATGGTGATTTTTTTTAAAAAAAATGACTGCTTGTTTTAAGGCATAGTTTATTTATACATTTAAGGCATAGCTTATTCATTCATTTACAAAAAAAAACCCCACCCTGAATTGAACATGAAGCATGATTGATTTCAGAGTTTAGGACAAAGGACTGGGAAAATTATGAGATATGCTGATTCTAGGACAGATCATTTTTGGTAGTGTCAAGAATGAAACTTGCGGGGGAAATGTACAAGGAAGAACAGGAAAGAAATGAAAAAAACAGAGTGAATGCTGAACAATTGAAAAAAAGGAAAATGCAAATATGGTATGAAAAAGTAGTAGATGATCATTTAATGTTTCAACAGAATGAAAAGAATATGTGTACTCTATTGTGCACAGAATAGGCTGGAAAATAAGAAGTGTGTGGAATTACACCAATGTGAAATATGAAAAATAATGCTTGGCAGATTGATAGTGGGGAGGAAATGAAAAACGGGTGTAAATGAAGAGGGGGAAAAGCACATAAAAAGACTTCTGGAAAAAAATGAAGATCAAAGAACAATATTGTGCAATGTGTATATAAAAAGGATAATTGCAAAGAATGTAGCCAGAAAAGAGTAAGGAACTGTTAAAATTAAAAGAGACAGAGAAAGTGAAGAGCAATGTCAATGGAAAGCAAGGGGGAAAAAGAAATATTTTGGAAGTGGATGAAGAGAGACAAGCAAGGAGCCTCTAGCAGAATGAGTAAAATAAAATAAAAAATAAAAAGGATTAAATGATTTGGGATGAAATTGAAGCAAAAGGACGCTAGAAGGATTATTTTAGAGATTTGTATGAGAATGCTCATGATATGTTGAGGAATGAAACAGAAATGAATGATATAAATCTTAGTGTCCAAGAAAAAAATATGAAAATAAAGTCATAAAAGCCTCAAGAATGTTGAAAAATGATAGGGCTCCAGAAGAATTGCAGGAATAGTAAAAAAAAAAATACATTTTGCTTATGGTGTGGCTGTGCAATTTGTTTAATGTATCGCTGAAGGTTGCATCTGTGCTTGATAATTTTTTCCCCCATGGAAAAAGAACTGCAGGGAACTAATCCAGACAGTTGCCTGAAGTTAACATCGACTCAAAGACACATCAAACCAAGAGATAGATAGATAGATAGATAGATAGATAGATAGATAGATAGATAGATAGATAGATAGATAGATAGATAGGATAGGATAGGATAGGATAGGATAGGATAGGATAGGATAGGATAGGATAGGCATAGGTAGGTAGGTAGGGGTGTGTGTGTATGTGTGTGTGTATATCTCTATCTCTATCTCTCTCTATCTCTATCTCTATCTCTATCTCTATCTCTATCTCTATCTCTATCTCTATCTCTATCTCTATCTCTATCTCTATCTCTATCTCTATCTCTATCTCTATCTCTATCTCTCTCTCTCTCTCTCTCTCTCTCTCTATCTCTCTCTCTCTCTCTATCTCTCTCTCTATCTCTATCTCTATCTCTATCTATCTATCTATCTATCTATCTATCTATCTATCTATCTATCTATCTATGTGGATCTTTGGTTATTTGGGTTTTCTCCCGTGTAAGATTGGAAGCATCTAGGCAATGTTTCGATGAAGTCTCATATGTGTATATATATATATACACATACATCAATAGAGATTGAAAAAAGACCAGAAAGCATGAACAGAAGAGATGATTCCACCAGGCTGTCAATCATTTGGAAGCCTGCACTCACAAACAAAAAAATCTCCACACCACAAGCCAGGCAAACACCTGGGCACAAACAGATCCCCCCTGATACCTCCAGCTCAAACACACCCCAACCAGGCACCCAGATGAAACCCAGCTTCCTAACTAATGATAGCCGTCCATTTACCCGAAGCCAAGCTGCACTAAAGGCCTCCAGTAAAGTAACACAATGTTGCCAGCCAATCAAGATACAAAAAGAGCCCCCCCCCAAAAAAAGACAGAAGATATTAGTAGCAGAACACAGCAAACTCCAAGACCAATAAACACAGACCAAGACTCTCAACCAATCAGGAGGAAGAAAAAACCATTCTGACACAGCAATAGGCTGCACCAAATTTAAATCTGAAACCACTGTAAAAGTTTGATTCACAGACAAATACCATACAGAAGCCTGATGATGGCAGATGAGATTCTGCTGAAACGTTGGTACAACTTTAAAAGCACCACTATTATGACGTGGGAAAATACCCAAACAAAGCTACAGTGGTTTCAAATTTAAATTTGGGGCAGCCTGTTGCTGTGTCAGAATGGTTTTTTCTTCCTCCTGATTGGTTGAGAGTCTTGGTCTGTGTTTATTGGTCTTGGAGTTTGCTGTGTTCTGCTACTAATATCTTCTGTCTGGTTTTTTGTTTTTTTTTTGGGGGGGGGGGCTCTTTTTGTATCTTGATTGTTTGTGAGTGCAGGCTTCCAAATGATTGACAGCCTGGTGGAATCATCTCTTCTGTTCATGCTTTCTGGTCTTTTTTCAATCTCTATGGCTTCTCTGATGATTCTGTGGCTGGGATTTTCTATGATGGCTAGGGTTTTGGTGCCATTGAAGTTGATGTTATGACCTGTGGCTTCCATGTGTTGGCCACGGAGTTTATCTATGCTGGGTGGTGGTGGGATTGGGCGTTGAGGTAGCGGTTAGTGTGTGTTTTCTTCTGGTATATGGTGTGTCCTAGTGTGCCATCTGTTTTCTTGTAGATTAGTACATCTAGGAATGGTAGTTGTTTGTTTGTTTCTGTTTCCATGGTGAACTTGATTTTGGGGTGTGCGCTGTTTAGGTGTGTTAGGAAGTTGTTTAGGTTTTCTTGTCCATGGGGCCAAATCACGAATGTGTCATCGATATATCTTAACCATAGTTTGGGTTTGAGTATGGCATTAGCCAGGGCTCTGGATTCGAATTCTTCCATGAACAGGTTTGCAATGACAGGTGACAGTGGTGATCCCATGGGGGCTCCTTCAATTTGTTTGTATCTTTGTCCTTTGTATATGAAATATGTGTTGGTTAAGCAGTGTTCTGTTAGTTCCATGAGGTGTTTAGCTGGTTGGTATTTATTTTTGATGATTTCGAGGGTCTCTTTTATCGGGACTTGAGTGAATAGTGAAACCACGTCAAAACTTACAAGCAGATCTTCTTGCTCCACGTGTAGATCTTTGATCATTTCCAAGAAGTGGTATGAGTTTTGTACATGAGAAGCTGCTGTTTCAGCATGGGGCTGTAGCTCTTTTGCTAGGTGTTTAGCCAGGTTTTGTAGTGGTGCTCCTCTGGAGCTGACTATGGGTCTGAGAGGTATGCCTTCTTTGTGTATTTTTGGGAGGCCGTATAGATTGGGGCATCTGGAAGATTTCTCTCTGAGTATGATCGTGTGTTGGATCTCTTTGCTTATGTGGCTGGTTATAATTTTCTTCTTGGTTAATTTTTCCAGATATGTGGTTGGGTCTGTGTTTATGGGTTTGTATGTGGAGTCTTGGAGTAGGTCTGTCAATTTAGTTTCATAGTCTTTTCTGTCCATTACTACAGTGGCATTCCCTTTATCTGCTGGGAGGATGATTATGCTGCTGTCTCTTTTCAGGGTTTGTAGCGCTTTAATTTCATTTTGCTGTAAGTTGCTTTTGGGTGGTTTGCTTGTGCATAGAATGTTGGTAACTTGGTGTCTTATTTTATCAGCTTCATCTGTATTTAATTTAGCTAGGCTGGATTCTACTGCACATATGATGGATTCTGTGGGGATTTTTTGGGGTGCTATAGCATAATTGAATCCTTTGGTAAGGACTTCTGTTTCTGTTTTGGTGAGTTCTCTGTTGGAAACATTGTACACTAATTGTTTCAGGTGTTGTTGTGAGTTGTTGGGGGTTTTCTTGTCATGTTCTAATTTCTTTAATTTGTTCAAGAGCTTTTCCTGTTTGTAAATGTTTGCAGATTCAGCTCTCCAAGTTGTAAGTTGTTTTATCTTGTCCCAAAGTAGAGGGTGGATTTTGCTGCTCAATTCCAGGTGTAGTGCTAGCAAATCTTTGTTTAACTGATCTAATTGGAATCTCTTACTGTGGAGCTCGTTCCTTAGTAGAGCCATTTCAGTTCTTTTCAGGATACGTTTAGTGGCTGCTGTGCTTTGATGAAATATTAATTTGAAGCAGGTTGGTGTAGTATTGTTGTCTCTGCAGCTGCGTAGGAATTGGAGGTCACATAGTATTACTGCTCTTTTAATTTCCAGTTTCTCGTAGGTTTTGATCTGGTTGTTTATTCCCTCCCCGTAGAGGTTTGATATTTGTTTTCTTAAGTTTTCGCGGGTACTTACATGTCTGGCATTCAGCTTTGTTCGGGTATTTTCCCACGTGGTGCTTTTAAAGTTGTAGCAACGTTTCAGCAGAATCTCATCTGCCATCATCAGGCTTCTGTATGGTGTTTGTCTTGAGTCAGACTTTTACAGTGGTTTCAGATTTAAATTTGGGGCAGCCTATTGCTGTGTCAGAATGGTTTTTTCTTCCTCCTGATTGGTTGAGAGTCTTGGTCTGTGTTTATTGGTCTTGGAGCGTGCTGTGTTCTGCTACTAATATCTTCTGTCTGTTTTTTTTGGGGGGGGGGCTCTTTTTGTATCTTGATTGGCTGGCAACATTGTGTTACTTTATTGGAGGCCTTTAGTGCAGCTTGGCTTCGGGTAAATGGACGGCTATCATTAGTTAGGAAGCTGGGTTTCATCTGGGTGCCTGGTTGGGGTTTGTTTGAGCTGGAGGTATCAAGGGGGATCTGTTTGTGCCCAGGTGTTTGCCTGGCTTGTGGTGTGGAAATTTTTTTGTTTGTGAGTGCAGGCTTCCAAATGATTGACAGCCTGGTGGAATCATCTCTTCTGTTCATGCTTTCTGGTCTTTTTTCAATCTCTATGGCTTCTCTGATGATTCTGTGGCTGGGATTTTCTATGATGGCTAGGGTTTTGGTGCCATTGAAGTTGATGTTATGACCTGTGGCTTCCATGTGTTGGACAAGTGAGGAAGTGTGTTCCAGCTTTTTGACTGCATTTTTGTGTTCATCCAGGCGGGTGCTTATTCTTCTATTGGTCTGTCCAATGTATGTGGCCGGGCATGATGCACAGGGGACTTCATATATGCCTTGGTTTTCCAGGTCAATTTTGTCTTTGGGGTTCCTGAGGATGGCTGCTATTTTTCTGTCTGTTTTGAAGGCAGTCTTGATGTGGTGTCTGTATAGAATCTTACTAATTTTGTCTGTAGTGCCTCTTATGTAGGGCAGGACAGCTGTTCCATGGGTCTGTTCATCTTCTGGGTCTCTATTATGTCTCAGTGTGCTTTTGTGGATCAAGTTGGTGATTTTGCTTTTGTGGAAGCCGTTGGCTGTCAATATTTTAGTCAGGGTGCATAGTTCAGTCTTAATGTGTGTCTTGTCTGCCAGGCGTTTGGTTCTAGTAATTAGTGTTTTAGCCACGGAGTTTATCTATGCTGGGTGGTGGTGGGATTGGGCGTTGAGGTAGCGGTTAGTGTGTGTTTTCTTCTGGTATATGGTGTGTCCTAGTGTGCCATCTGTTTTCTTGTAGATTAGTACATCTAGGAATGGTAGTTGTTTGTTTGTTTCTGTTTCCATGGTGAACTTGATTTTGGGGTGTGCGCTGTTTAGGTGTGTTAGGAAGTTGTTTAGGTTTTCTTGTCCATGGGGCCAAATCACGAATGTGTCATCGATATATCTTAACCATAGTTTGGGTTTGAGTATGGCATTAGCCAGGGCTCTGGATTCGAATTCTTCCATGAACAGGTTTGCAATGACAGGTGACAGTGGTGATCCCATGGGGGCTCCTTCAATTTGTTTGTATCTTTGTCCTTTGTATATGAAATATGTGTTGGTTAAGCAGTGTTCTGTTAGTTCCATGAGGTGTTTAGCTGGTTGGTATTTATTTTTGATGATTTCGAGGGTCTCTTTTATCGGGACTTGAGTGAATAGTGAAACCACGTCAAAACTTACAAGCAGATCTTCTTGCTCCACGTGTAGATCTTTGATCATTTCCAAGAAGTGGTATGAGTTTTGTACATGAGAAGCTGCTGTTTCAGCATGGGGCTGTAGCTCTTTTGCTAGGTGTTTAGCCAGGTTTTGTAGTGGTGCTCCTCTGGAGCTGACTATGGGTCTGAGAGGTATGCCTTCTTTGTGTATTTTTGGGAGGCCGTATAGATTGGGGCATCTGGAAGATTTCTCTCTGGGTATGATCGTGTGTTGGATCTCTTTGCTTATGTGGCTGGTTATAATTTTCTTCTTGGTTAATTTTTCCAGATATGTGGTTGGGTCTGTGTTTATGGGTTTGTATGTGGAGTCTTGGAGTAGGTCTGTCAATTTAGTTTCATAGTCTTTTCTGTCCATTACTACAGTGGCATTCCCTTTATCTGCTGGGAGGATGATTATGCTGCTGTCTCTTTTCAGGGTTTGTAGCGCTTTAATTTCATTTTGCTGTAAGTTGCTTTTGGGTGGTTTGCTTGTGCATAGAATGTTGGTAACTTGGTGTCTTATTTTATCAGCTTCATCTGTATTTAATTTAGCTAGGCTGGATTCTACTGCACATATGATGGATTCTGTGGGATTTTTTGGGGTGCTATAGCATAATTGAATCCTTTGGTAAGGACTTCTGTTTCTGTTTTGGTGAGTTCTCTGTTGGAAACATTGTACACTAATTGTTTCAGGTGTTGTTGTGAGTTGTTGGGGGTTTTCTTGTCATGTTCTAATTTCTTTAATTTGTTCAAGAGCTTTTCCTGTTTGTAAATGTTTGCAGATTCAGCTCTCCAAGTTGTAAGTTGTTTTATCTTGTCCCAAAGTAGAGGGTGGATTTTGCTGCTCAATTCCAGGTGTAGTGCTAGCAAATCTTTGTTTAACTGATCTAATTGGAATCTCTTACTGTGGAGCTCGTTCCTTAGTAGAGCCATTTCAGTTCTTTTCAGGATACGTTTAGTGGCTGCTGTGCTTTGATGAAATATTAATTTGAAGCAGGTTGGTGTAGTATTGTTGTCTCTGCAGCTGCGTAGGAATTGGAGGTCACATAGTATTACTGCTCTTTTAATTTCCAGTTTCTCATAGGTTTTGATCTGGTTGTTTATTCCCTCCCCGTAGAGGTTTGATATTTGTTTTCTTAAGTTTTCGCGGGTACTTACATGTCTGGCATTCAGCTTTGTTCGGGTATTTTCCCACGTGGTGCTTTTAAAGTTGTAGCAACGTTTCAGCAGAATCTCATCTGCCATCATCAGGCTTCTGTATGGTGTTTGTCTTGAGTCAGACTTTTACAGTGGTTTCAGATTTAAATTTGGGGCAGCCTATTGCTGTGTCAGAATGGTTTTTTCTTCCTCCTGATTGGTTGAGAGTCTTGGTCTGTGTTTATTGGTCTTGGAGTGTGCTGTGTTCTGCTACTAATATCTTCTGTCTGTTTTTTTTGGGGGGGGGGCTCTTTTTGTATCTTGATTGGCTGGCAACATTGTGTTACTTTATTGGAGACCTTTAGTGCAGCTTGGCTTCGGGTAAATGGACGGCTATCATTAGTTAGGAAGCTGGTTTTCATCTGGATGCCTGGTTGGGGTGTGTTTGAGCTGGAGGTATCAGGGGGGATCTGTTTGTGCCCAGGTGTTTGCCTGGCTTGTGGTGTGGAGATTTTTTTGTTTGTGAGTGCAGGCTTCCAAATGATTGACAGCCTGGTGGACACAGACAAACACCATACAGAAGCCTAGATGTACTAATCTACAAGAAAACAGATGGCACACTAGGACACACCATATACCAGAAGAAAACACACACCAACCCCTACCTCAACGCCCAATCCCACCACCACCCAGCACAGATAAACTCCGTGGCTAAAACACTAATTACTAGAACCAAACGCCTGGCAGACAAGACACACATTAAGACTGAACTATGCACCCTGACTAAAATATTGACAGCCAACGGCTTCCACAAAAGCAAAATCACCAACTTGATCCACAAAAACACACTGAGACATAATAGAGACCCAGAAGATGAACAGATCTATGGAACAGCTGTCCTGCCCTACATAAAAGGCCCTACAGACAAAATTAGTAAGATCCTATACAGACACCACATCAAGACTGCCTTCAAAACAGACAGAAAAATAGCAGCCATCCTCAGGAACCCCAAAGACAAAATTGACCTGGAAAACCAAGGCATATATGAAGTCCTCTGTGCATCATGCCCGGCCACATACATTGGACAGACCAATAGAAGAATAAGCACCCGCCTGGATGAACACAAAAATGCAGTCAAAAAGCTGGAACACACTTCCTCACTCGTCCAACACATGGAAGCCACAGGTCATAACATCAACTTCAATGACACCAAAACCCTAGCCACCATAGAAAATCCCAGCCACAGAATCATCAGAGAAGCCATAGAGATTGAAAAAAGACCAGAAAGCATGAACAGAAGAGATGATTCCACCAGGCTGTCAATCATTTGGAAGCCTGCACTCACAAACAAAAAAATCTCCACACCACAAGCCAGGCAAACACCTAGGCACAAACAGATCCCCCCTGATACCTCCAGCTCAAACACACCCCAACCAGGCACCCAGATGAAACCCAGCTTCCTAACTAATGATAGCCGTCCATTTACCCGAAGCCAAGCTGCACTAAAGGTCTCCAATAAAGTAACACAATGTTGCCAGCCAATCAAGATACAAAAAGAGCCCCCCCCAAAAAAAACAAAAAACGAGACAGAAGATATTAGTAGCAGAACACAACAAACTCCAAGACCAATAAACACAGACCAAGACTCTCAACCAATCAGGAGGAAGAAAAAACCATTCTGACACAGCAATAGGCTGCCCCAAATTTAAATCTGAAACCAATGTAAAAGTCTGACTCACAGACAAACACCATACAGAAGCCTGATGATGGCAGATGAGATTCTGCTGAAACGTTGCTACAACTTTAAAAGCACAACTACAATGACGTGGGAAAATACCTGAACAAAGCTGAATGCCAGACATGTAAGTACCCGCGAAAACTTAAGAAAACATATATATATATATACATATACATATACATATACATATACATATACATATACATATACATATACATATACATATACATATACATATACATATACATATACATATACATATACATATATATATATATATATATATATATATATATATATATATATATATTTGTTTTCTCAAGTTTTCGCGGGTAATTACATGTATGGCATTCAGCTTTGTTCAGGTATTTTCCCACGTCATTGTAGTTGTGCTTTTAAAGTTGTAGCAACGTTTCGGCAGAATCTCATCTGCCATCATCAGGCTTCTGTATTGTGTTCGTCATATATATATATGTGTGTGTATATGTGTGTGTGTGTGTATGTTTATATGTGTATATATATATATGTGTGTGTGTATCTTTGGTTATTCGGGTTTTCTCCCATGTAAAATTGGAAGTATCTAGGCGACCTTTCGATGAAGTCTCATTCATCATCTTCAGGCTTGGTCTTCAGCTCTGTGCTTCTCAGAGTGTGATGTGAGCTTGCAGCTGCTTCTTCCTTTTAACTGCTAGTGGGGGTGTGACTTGATTGGGTGGGGGCTTGGCTGTGTTCTGATTGGATGGGGGGTGTTCTCATTGGTAGGGGGTTTGGCTGTGTTCTGATTGGCTGGGGGTGTGTTCTGTTCAGGTGGGGGCTTGGTTGTGCTCAGGTTAGTCTTAGTTGCTGGGGGTTTTGAACTGGTGAGCTGTGATCCTGTTGTTTGGCTTCATGTTCATGGTCATGCCACATCTTCATGGTGGGTGTCAGTTCACTTCATGTATGGGTCGGAGGAGTTTGAAGCAGGTAGTGATGCAGTTGCGGTACGGCTTCTGGTCCGTGGTCGTGTCTCATCTTCTATGTGGGTTTGAGTCTGCTTTCTAAATGGAAGTGTAGTGGTAGCATCTTGTGTGGCCATCGTGGGTATGGGTCTGGTGTCATTCTTCAGGTTAGGTACTCGTTTGTTAATGAGGGCAGGTTTCCAAATGGCTGGTAGGCGGGAGGTATCATCTCGTTTATTCATGCTGTGTGGGCGTTTTTCTATCTCTATGGCTTCTCTGATTATTCTGTTGTTGAAGTGTTCAGTTTTGGCGATAGTTCTGGTATTTTTAAAGTCAATCTCATGTCCTGTGGCTTTGAGGTGTTGGACCAGGGAAGAGGTCAGTTCTTCTTTTTGATTGAGTTCTTGTGTTCTTCAATGCATGCATTTATTCTTCTGTTAGTTTGTCCAATGTATGTGGTGGGGCAGGCAGTGCAAGGGATTTCATATACTCCTTGGTTTTCTAACTCGATTTTGTCTTTAGGGTTTCTTAGGATGGTGGATATTTTTCTGTTTGTGCAGAATGCTGTTTTAATGTTGTGTTTTTGGAGGATCTTGCTGATTTTGTCTGTAGTGCCTTTTATATATGGGAGGAGGGCTTTGCCGTTCCCTTGTTCTGTGTTGGATTTTGGTTGGGGTTTCTTTTTGGATTAGGTGGGTAATCTTTCTTTGGAATCCATTGGCTGTTAGTACGTTAGTGAGAGTGTGCAGTTCAGTTTTTAGGTGTTGCTCGTCAGCTAAGCATTTTGTTCTGGAGATGAGTGTCTCGGCTACGGAATTGATCTGTGCTGGGTGGGGGTATGAGAGTGCGTGTAGATAGCAGTTTGTATGTGTTTTCTTCTGGAAGATAGTGTGTCCTAGGGAGCCATTGGATTTTTTGTATACTAAGACATCTAGGAAGGGAAGTTGATTGTTAACTTCTGTTTCCACGGTGAATTGTATTTTGGGGTGCAGGCTGTCGAGGTGTGTGAGGAAGTAGTTCAGCTTTTCTTTTCCATGTGGCCAGATTATGAAGGTGTCATCTACCTATTTGAGCCAGAGTTTAGGTTTGTGATCATATTTTTTTAGAGCTTGTGTTTCAAAGTGTTCCATGTAGAGTTTTGCGATGACAGGTGAGAGGGGTGATCCCATGGGTGCTCCTTCTATTTGTTTGTATTTTTGTCCATTGTAGGTGAAGTATGTATTGGATAGGCAGTGGTTGGTCAGATCTAGGATGTGCTTGGGGGGGGTGTATTTGTTTTGGATGGCTGTCAAGGCTTCTTTTATAGGCACTTGGGTGAAGAGGGATTTAACATTGAAGCTCACTAGTAGGTCGCTAGGTTGTAAGTTTTGTTTCTTTATGATCTCGATGAACTGGAATGAGTTTCTTATGTGTGAGTTGATGGATTCTGCATAGGGCTGTAGTTGTTTGGTGAGAAATTTGGCTAGGTTTTGTAGAGGTGAGCCTATGGAGCTGACTATTGGTCTAAGTGGGGTTCCTTCTTTGTGTATCTTGGGGAGACCATAAAGCTTAAGGCATCTGGATGATTTCTCTCTGGGTATGATTCTTTGCTGGATTTCTTTGCTGATGGTGGAGGCTTTTATTTTGGATCTGGTGGTTTTTTTCTAGGTAGGTGGTGGGGTTTGTGTTTAGAGGTTTATATGTGGGGTCTTGGAGTAGGTTGGTTTGCTTGGTTTGGTCGTCAGATGTGTTCATAACCACTGTCGCGTTGCCCTTGTCTGCTGGTAGGATTATTATGCTGGTGTCTTCTTTCAGGTTAAGTAGTGCAGTTTGTTCTTCTTTGGATAAGTTGCTTTTGGGTGGTTTGCTAGTGCAGAGGATGTTGGTGATTTTGAGTCTGATTCTGTTAGCATCATCAGTGTTGGTTTTGGTCAGGCTCATTTCAATTCGGCATATGATGGTTTCTATGGGGATGTGTTTGAGAGCGACAGCAAAGTTGAATCCTTTCGAAAGGACATTGGTTTCAGCTTTGGTGAGGATCTTGTCTGAGATGTTGTGCACTGTTTATTTCATGTGTGGCTGTGAGGGGGGAGGAGTTTGTTTCTGGCATTGTTGTAGTTTTCTGAGTTTGTTGGTGTGTGTGTCTATCTTGAGGGTGGTCTGCATTTTGGGTCTCCAGACAGTGAGTTGTTTGGATTTGTCCCAAAGTGGGGGGTGAATCTTGTTGCTAAGTCTGAGGTGAAGTGTGAGGAGATCTTTGTTGATTTGGTCCAGGAGGAATCTTTTTGTGTGAAGTTCATTTCTAATTAGGGCCAATTCTGTTCTTTTTAGGATGTGTTTGGTGGCTGCTGTGTTGGTGTGGAATTTCAATTGGAAGCTTATGGGGATTAAATTTTGATCTTGGCAGTTGCGTAGGAATGTGAGGTCACATAAAATGGAAGCTCTTTGGACTTCAAGTTTTTCATAAGTCCTGGTCAGATGGTGGGTTTCCTCCCCATAGAGGTGCAATATTTGTTTCCTGAGGTTGTGCATAATTCTGAGGTTCTGAGGTTCACATGTAATACCCGCGAAAACCTCAGAAAACATATATGGCTTCTCTGATGATTCTGTGGCTGGGATTTTCTATAGTGGCTAGGGTTTTGGTGCCATTGAAGTTGATGCTATGACCTGTGGCTTCCATGTGTTGGACTAGTGAGGAAGTGTGTTCCAGCTTTTTGACTGCATTTTTGTGTTCATCCAGACGGGTGCTTATTCTTCTATTGGTCTGTCCAATGTATGTGGCCGGGCATGATGCACAGGGGACTTCGTATATGCCTTGGTTTTCCAGGTCAATTTTGTCTTTGGGGTTCCTGAGGATGGCTGCTATTTTTCTGTCTGTTTTGAAGGCAGTCTTGATGTGGTGTCTGCATAGAATTTTACTAATTTTGTCTGTAGTGCCTCTTATGTAGGGCAGGACAGCTGTCCTGGGTCTCTATTATGTCTCAGTGTGTTTTTGTGGATCAAGTTGGTGATTTTGCTTTTGTGGAAGCCGTTGGCTGTCAATATTTTAGTCAGGGTGCATAGTTCAGTCTTAATGTGTGTCTTGTCTGCCAGGCGTTTGGTTCTAGTAATTAGTGTAAAAGTCTAACTCACAGACGAACACTATACAGAAGCCTGATGATGGCAGATGAGATTCTGCTGAAACGTTGCTGCAACTTTAAAAGCACAACTATGACGTAGGAAAATACCCGAACAAAGCTGAATGCCAGACATGTAAGTACCTGTGAAAACTTAAGAAAACATATATATAAAACCAAGGCACATATGAAGTCTGCTGTGCATCATACCCTGCCACATACATTGGACAGACCAATGGAAGAATAAGTACCCGCCTGGATGAACACAAAAATGCAGTCAAAAAGCTGGAACACATTTCCTCACTAGTCCAACACATGGAAGCCACAGGTCATAGCATCAACTTCAATGGCACCAAAACCCTAGCCCCTATAGAAAATCCCAGCCACAGAATCATCAGAGAAGCCATAGAGATTGAAAAAAGACCAGAAAGCATGAATAGAAGAGATGATTCCACCAGGCTTCAATCATTTGGAAGCCTGCACTCACAAACAAAAAAATTTCCACACCACAAGCCAGGCAAACACTTGGGTACAAACAGATCCCCCCTGATAGCTCCAGCTCAAACACACCCCAACCAGGCACCCAGATGAAACCCAGCTTCCTAACTAATGATAGCCGTCCATTTACCTGAAGCCAAGCTGCACTAAAGTCCTCCAATAAAGTAACAAAATGTTGCCAGCCAATCAAGATACAAAAAGAGCCAAAAAAACAGACAGAAGATATTAGAAGCAGAACACAGCAAACTCCAAGACCAATAATCACAGACCAAGACTCTCAACCAATCAGGATGAAGAAAAAAAAACCATTCTGTCACAGCAATTCTGTGTTCAGTCTTAATGTGTGTCTTGTCTGCCAGGCGTTTGGTTCTAGTAATTAGTGTAAAAGTCTAACTCACAGACGAACACTATACAGAAGCCTGATGATGGCAGATGAGATTCTGCTGAAACGTTGCTACAACTTTAAAAGCACCACTACTATGACGTGGGAAAATACCCGAACAAAGCTGAATGCCAGACATATATACATATATACATATATACATATATACATATATACATATATACATATATACATATATATACATATATATACATATATATACGTATATATACGTATATATACGTATATATACGTATATATACATATATATACATATATATACATATATATACATATATATACATATATATATATATATATATATATATATATATATATATATATATATATATATATATATATATATACATACACATACATACATACATATATATATATATATATCGTTGGTTATTCGGGTTTTATCCCGCGTAAGATTGGAAGTATCTAGGCAACGTTTCGATGAAGTCTCATTCATCATCTTCAGGCTTGATCTTCAGCTCTGTACTTCTCAGAGTAATGTGAGCTTGCAGCTGCTTCTTCCTTTTAACTGCTAGTGGGGGTGTGACTTGATTGGGTGGGGGCTTGGCTGTGTTCTGATTGGGTGGGGGTATGTTCTGATTGGTTGGGGGTTTGGCTGTGTTCTGATTGGTTGGGGGGTTGGCTGTGTTCTGATTGGCTGGAGGCGTGTTCTGTTCAGGTGGGGGCTTGTTTGTGCTCAGGTTAGTCTTAGTTGCTGGAGGGTTTGAGCTGGTGAGCTGTGGTCTTGCTGTTTGGCTTCGAGTTCGTGGTCGCACTGCATCTTCATGGTGGAGGTCAGTTCGCTTCATGTATGGCTCAGAGGGGTTTGAAGTGGGTAGTGATGCAGCTGCAGTGCGGCTTCTGGTCCGTGGTCGTGTTTCATCTTCTGTGTGGGTGTGAGTCTGCTTTCTACATGGAATTGTGGTGGTGGCATCTTGTGTGGCTCTCAGGGGTGTGGGTGTGGTGTTATTCTTCATGTTAGGTATGCGTCTGTTCATGAGGGCGGGTTTCCAAATGGCTGGTAGGCGGGAGGTATGATCTCGTTTATTCATGCTGTGTGGGCGTTTTTCTATCTCTATGGCTTCTCTGATGATTCTGCTGCTGAAGTGTTCGGTTTTGGCGATAGTTTTGGTATTTTTAAAGTCAATCTCATGTCCTGTGGCTTTGAGGTGTTGGACCAGGGAAGAGGTCGGTTCTTCCTTTTTGATTGAGTTCTTATGTTCTTCAATGCATGCGCCTATTCTTCTGTTAGTCTTTCCAATGTATGTGGTGGGGCAGGCAGTGCAAGGGATTTCGTATACTCCTTGATTTTCTAACTCGATTCTGTCCTTAGGGTTTCTTAGGATGGTGGATATCTTTCTGTTTGTGCAGAATGCTGTCTTAATGTTGTGTTTTTGGAGGATCTTGCTGATTTTGTCCATAGTGCCTTTTATATATGGGAGGAGGGCTTTGCCATTCTGATTAGAAGCAATGACTTTATAGAAATCGAAATTATTTTATATGCTAAATAAAAATTGCAATGAAGGCCATTACAATTCTATTTGACTTGAAGGAGGTATCTTCTTTCAAATGAGAGACTTGGCAAAATGTAAGTTGAAAGAGAGAATCAACAAGGTCAGATCTCTCCAAAATACTTGGAATTTTTTAAATCCACAATAATATAATTTATGCACATTTGCATAAATTTCAAGAGGTCACTAAAATGGTCAATGAGCTACATTAAAGGAGTTAGCTATTAAAGAGAAGAAAGCTTTATTGAAACAATGGAAAGGAGAAGAACAAATATTACTTGAATGGTACAATGATATAAAAGGGGATTTTGAGGAGCCTATCATTAAGACTATTATATCCAGCAAAGGAGCAATATTATATCAGATGTAGTAGAGAAATTCTTGGATGAAAATAGAAGTAAATTGATATTAAAGAAAGAAAAACCTCACTCAGTGAGGTTGAACAAATTCTTTCCATTTGTCTTCAGTGCAGAAATATCAAATATTTATATGTAATGATATATCTTTAGGAAGAGAATCTGAACGACTGAAGTAAACCTCTAAGCATAATCTTTGAAAAATCTTTCAGGACCAACTCCTTGCCAAAACTATGGTCACAAGCCACGGTCATCCTCATCTTCAAAAAGGGAGACCCCAGCCTAGTTGAAAATTACAGACCAATCTCCTTATGCTGCGTCACCTGTAAAGTCATGGAATCAATTATTAACCAATCCATTATCCTCCACTTAGAGACAAACATCCTACTCTCTAATAAACAATTTGGTTTCAGAAAAAAAACTATCCTGTAATCTGTAACTCTTACACTGCAAAAACAGACTACACAACTCGATCAGGGCAAAGTAATAGGCGCAATCTACATAGACTTATGTAAAGCCTTTGATTCAGTGGTACACGACAAACTACTACTAAAATTAAAATCTTACGGTATCTCTGGACACTTACATAATTGGATAGAAGCATTCCTATCAAACAGACAACAAATGGTCAAAATTGGGAGCATCCTACCAAATTCTGTACCTGTCGACAGTGGTGTCCCCCAAGGCAGTGTTTTTAGGACCAACTCTCTTCATACTCTACATAAATGACCTCTGTGATCATATTAAGAGCAACTGTGTTCTCTTCGCTGATGATGTAAAGCTATTCAACACCACAGACAATACTACCTGCAAAAAGACCTTGACTATGTATCAGAATGGTCAATCAAATGGCAACTTCAAATCTCAACAAATAAATGCTCTGTCTTACATATTGGCAGAAAAAAAATCAGAAAATAAAATACAAGCTAAATAGTCAAGACTTTGTTAAGGATCCAAACTTTGTTTGGAGTACTCATCTCAGATGATCTAAGTGCTAGAGCCCACTGTAACTCCATAGCCAAAAAGGCATTAAGAGTTGTTAATCTAATCCTATGTAGCTTCTTCTCTGGTAATATCACACTACTAACTAGAGCATTCAAAACATTTGCTAGACCTATACTTGAATACAGCTCATCAGTCTGGAACCCCTACCATGTATCTGATATTAACACAATTGAAAAAATCCATAAATATTTCACAAGAAGAGTTCTCCACTCCTCTACTCATTGCAGAATACCTTATGCCACCAACTCCAGACCTAGAAAACCTAGAACTATGCCACCTCCAGTCCAATCTAAATATAGAATATAAAATCATACATTTCAATGTCTTACCTGCAAATGAATACTTCAGCTTTAATCATAACAATACAAGAGCACACAATAGATACAAACTCAAGGTTAATCACACCAAACTTGACTGCAGAAAATACGACTTCAGCAACAGAGTGGTCAATGTCTGGAATACTCTACCTGACTCTGTGGTTTCTTCCCCAAACCCCAAAAACTTTAACCTTAGACTGTCTACTGTTGACCTCACCCCCTTCCTAAGAGGCCTGTAGGGGGCATGCATAAGTGCACCAATCGTGCCTACCATCCCTGTCCTATTTTTTTATTTTTCTTATAAGTATCTATCTCATGTATTCAAATCTATATTTATTCTTATATCTTATATCTTGTAAGTGATTGACATATCAAATAAATACTAAAAATACTAAATACTAAATAGACGTGATATAAGATGGATTTGGGGGGGGATGGTCAACCCAAGCTCTACAAAAATATGGATGATCAACCTGGGTTCCAAAATGGATTTTATGGGGGAGAAACCAGGAAAGAAATCATGAAATTTTGATGCTCAGTCCTATCAAAATATTAATCCAGTGTGTAAACTGTATTAAAATGATTAACACTATGCAGAGGTGGTGGTGAAATAAATAAAACCAAAATGTATGAATATCACAAACCCTTCTTTAAATCCATACTGCTAGTACAGATAAAAAATTTAAATGGTTTATTGCAAAGTTAGAAAAATATGGAAAAGGCAATTTAAATCATCCTGAGCAACATTTGGGTGACGGAAAGCCATTCATTTTTTATTTTTCCTTTTATTTTTTCTTTGAAAATTCTGAAGGATACAGTAAGAAAGGGGATGATATAAAACATGGAGTTTTATTTTTCCTTGATTTTAGGGGCAAATGGAAGGAAATTCTTAAAATTTTATTAAACTTGCACTACAGTTTTACCAAATTTCTCTGGTGGAACCTGGGGCAGAGTTAAAAGAGGGATCAGCCTAGAATACCTACATTGGGGTGCCAAACTGGCAGTTTATATACCCTGCCTTGCCACTTTTTGTTAAGTGAATCAGCTGTACTTGTTAAGTTACTAACATAGTTAAGTGAATCTCGCTTCCCCATTGACTTTGCTTGTCAGAAGTCCATAAAACGTGACCCCAGGACACTGCAACTGTCATAAATATGAGTCAGTTGACAAGCTTCTGAATTTTGATCATGTGACCATGGGGATGCTGCAACGCTCATATGAAAAATGGCCATGTGTTATTTTTTTTCAGTGCTGTTGTAATTTTGAACAGTCACTTTGAACTGTTGTAAGATGAAGATTACCTGTAATTAGAGATTAAAGGTAAAGGTTCCCCTTCGCACATATGTGCCAGTTGTTTCCGGCTCTAAGGGGCAGTGCTCATCTCTGTTACAAAGCTGAAAAGCCAGCGCTGTCTGAAGACATCTCCGTGGTCATATGGACAGCATGACTAAATGCTGAAGGTGCACAGAACGCTGTTATCTTCCCACCAAAGAGGTTCCTATTTTTCTACTTGCATTTTTACATGCTTTTGAACTGCTAGGTTAGCAGAAACTTGGACAAATAAAGGGAGCTCACTCCGTTACACAGTGCTAGGGATTCGAACCACCGAACTGCCAAACTGATCAACAAGCTGAGCGTCTTAGCCACTGAGCCACCACAACGCCGAATTAGAGATCAGAGGAAAGTAAATCAAAAGTTACCCACCATTGAGCTGCAACAGCTCTTCTATGAGAAAAAAAATGAAATTATTTAGTTGGGAAAAAAGACAAAATATGGCAGATAGGTTAGAGGTGTACAACCACACAGAAAACGATAAATCAAAATGTTGATACTTATAGCTTGCTCTTTCCACAAATCTTCTAGTTTGTGACTTGGGTTTAGCTGGAGAACATTCTTTTCCTGCTGGATTATTGTAGGTAATTATAACCCATTAAGTAAGTTAGCATGAAAACTCAGATGAAATACTTTCCCTTCCTGGTTGAATAATATCAACTCCCATGGAGAGTTTCAGAATTAGCAGATCGTGCTAAGTAGGAAATGTGATGAGGGAGGCCATTTTCAGGAATAAAATACCTCTAAGTTATTCTTTATAGCTTTCCCACTATTAGAAGGTTTTGCAGCTTGGAGAAGGTAAGTAGGGAGAACTATAAAGACCAGCAGACTGCAGACAGACATATCAATGTTTTCTTTCTTAAAAGATGCACTTAAGCAGCAATTACACAGGTGCTGACTTCAGCAAGTAATAAAAATTTGACTCCAACTCGAAATGCCATTTTTAAATAGAAATCAAGGCCTAGGGCTAGATCCATTGGGACAACCTTTCTGATTAATCTGATTTGATGAAGCTCCAGACAACTCTCTTGTATTACATTCATGCAGCTGAAACAGCAATTCCCAAGTTGCACTCTGATCTTTTTATCCAAGAAGTTAGCTGTGGATATTTTAAGAAGGTCTAATCTGAACATTGCAGGCTATCAAGTAAACAGCACCCTCAGCTGATTTTGCAGGTCTCAACTCTTATTTTTGATTGCAGATAAAATCAATATGTAGCAATTAATTAATTTTAGCTGAAATGTTTCAGTATTAATGAAAGAGTTAGAGTCAAGCGCTCTTTATTAACAAAAGGTCTTTTCCCGGACTCTAAGGAAGTTTTTTAACATTATGACAGAAAGGGGGGATTATTTTCCTTATTTATAACAATTATTTTGGATTAAAGGATTTAAATTTCACATCACCTCACATTCCTTCTGTTTGGTTTTATGCAAATATTTGACCTAGCTTCAGTCTGAGAGCAGACACTTCAAAATGAACACGAAAATATAAAACCCCCTCCCCCATGTCAGAGGTGGTATTCAGCAGGTTCTGACCAGTTCTGGAGAACCGGTAGTGGAAATTATGAGTAGTTCGGAGAACCAGCAAATGCCACCTCTGACTGGCCCCGCCCCCATCTACTCTCTGCCTCCCGAGTCCCAGCTGATCGGCTGGGTCTTCTTTTGTTGCCCTGCACAAGAAAACGGAGCTGGAAAGCAGGTTAGTGGGGTGGGGAGTGTTATGGACTAAGCCAACGCAGCAGTAACAACCCTAAATAGCTTTACTTTGCAGCAGGCTCGTAATCCTGCACTCCTCATTGGCCCGCGAATAGCGAGTAGTGATTGGTTGTTTCTGGCCAGTCTGATTGGCTGTTAATGGGCCCCTCTGATTGGACGCTCGTGAAAGCGGTAAACTCAAATCATTGGTTGTTTTGACAGCAGCCAGCTCTATAAAAGAGCTGCTGCTGCCCAAGTATTTGCTCTGTTCTTATTTCACAATAAAGAGTTGAAGTCACCGTTCGATGTCTCGTCTCCGTTCCTTGCGCCCATGCTCAGGACATAACACTGGTATATAGATCATTTCCAGATGTTCCTAGAGACCAACAATTTAAAAGATGCTATGCCTGGCAAGAAACGAGCGGTGTTCCTGACTCATTGTGGCCCCTCCGTTTTCAAAATGGCTTAAGCACTTGCCAAAACGGCAGAAGTGAAGACCATGGATTGGGATAACCTCGCCCCAATCCTCCGGGCCCATAATGCACCTGCAGTACCTACACTGATACGAAGACACGAGTTTTACCAGAGGGACCAATGGAAGAACGAGAGCGTTGGGGATTTTGTAGCTGACCTCTGGAACCTAGGAGGCCTTTGTGGTTTTGCAAACCTGGAGGAAGCCCTGAGAGCCCACAGAGCTCTGGGATTAGATGCACCAAATGTGCAGAGTAAACTCATGGCAAAAGGAGACATCAGCCTTGCAGATGTCATCGCCAACGCTACTGCCGCAGAAGCAACCAGGAAGTCAGCCGCTCGAATGCGCCGAGCGAACGCACTGCTTCACCAACTCACTAACGATCGCCTGCTCGCCGCTGAGAAGCAGGCTATCACTGCCCAGCACGAAGACCTCGAGTCATCCTCAGACAGTGATGAAGAGGAGGTCAACCAGCTCCGCTCGGAACGAGAGCAAAGGAACCAGAGACGTCCACGCCAATGTGCTGGTTGCGGGGCAAACCACCCACGATCGGACTGCAAATTCCTCGATGCACTCTGCCGTACCTGCGGGAAAAGAGGCCACATCGCGAAGGTCTGCAGAAGCAAGCGAGAGTCCAGTCCCAGCCGAAGGGAGAACAACCTCCACCGTGAGACAAGCAAACCTCCTGAGAACCGGGACCACCTGAACCACCAATGGAACAACCACTACTACTACAGAAACCAAGCACCTGCCTCTTCAATGAGATGAGAAGAAGCCCACCAAACCATTATTATCGGCCACGCTTCATCATTCAATGCAAGAAAGATCCGTGTAAGGGTTACTATTGAGAATTGACCGTGCGTGATGGAAGTCGATTCGGGATCATCCCTATCGATGGTATCCTGGAAAACCCTCAAACAGCTGATCCCTGCCATTTGCCGCCAGGACCTCAGCACACAGCGAATCATCCTAAAAGACTACCAGGGAAACAGAATTCCAGTTGTTGGTTCCAGCCATGTCCAAGTATCCTTTAAGGACTGCACAGCGACGCTTCCCCTGACTGTCGTCGATCGTGACCAACCCAGTTTGTTAGGGTTACAGTGGTTCACCCCACTCGGGATTGAACTAGTCGGCATACACCAAACCAGAAGCGACAACTGGGAAGAGGCCCTCATCCAGGAATTCCAGGATGTGTTCACAGGAACATTAGGCAAGTACAAGGGGACCCCTATATCGTTTAATCTGAGGCCCGATGTAGCCCCCATTCAGCTTAAGCCTCATCAGGTGCCTTTTGCCCTCAAGCTGAAGATTGACGAGCAGCTAGATAAACTGATAGCCCAGGGTGTGTTGGAACCGATTGACCATGCCCGCTGGGAAACTCCAATAGTAACGCCAGATGGTTCATTAAAAATTTGTGGGGATTACCGGGCAACCCTAAATCATGCTCTTCAACAGAGCGCTTACCCAGTACCGGTGGTTCAACACCTTCTTCATTCCCTGGGTGGCGGAAAAATATTTGCAAAATTGGACTTAGCTCAGGCGTACCAGCAACTACCTGTAGACGCAGCAACTGCAGAAGCCCAGACAATAGTTACACATAGAGGCGCTTTCAAGTGCAATAGACTCCAATTTGGAGTAAGTGTGGTGCCGGGCATTTTCCAAAGTTTAATGGAGAGACTATTACAAGGTATAAAAGGCGTCGTGCCTTATTTTGACGACGTCCTAATAGCTGCCCCCACTAAAGAGTTACTAGTACAACGACTCAGAAAAATTCTTCAGAAATTCAAAGATGCGGGTCTTAAGGTGAAACGAGACAAGTGTCAACTTTGTACGGAGAGAGTGGAGTTCCTGGGATACCTTCTCTACAGACAGGGAATCCACCCCACTGAAAAAAAACTAACCACAATCAAAAATGCCCCGAGACCTAGGAATAAGACAGACCTCCAAGCCTTCCTGGGACTCATTAACTTTTATAACATCTTCTTGCCCCAGAAGGCAACCGTAGCCGAGCCCCTACATAGACTTCTTGACAAAAAGGCTTTCTGGGTCTGGGGACGGCAATGAAGAAAGGGCATTCCAACAAGTAAAAGACTTCTTAACCTCCGATGCTGTATTGATGAAATACAACGAGACTCTACCCTTGATGGTTACCTGTGATGCCTCACCATTCGGAGTGGGAGCCATTTTAAGCCATGTCCTACCAAATGGGAATGAGGCACCTGTTGCATTCTTTTCGAGAACCTTGTCTAAGACCGAAAGGAACTAAAGTCAACTTGATAAAGAGGCTTTCGCTATTGTATCCGCAATGAAACGTTTCCATGAATATGTGTGTGGGAGACCCTTTGCCATAATTATAGACCACAAGCCGCTACTTGGTATTTTGGCGGGAAACAAACCAACTCCCCATGTCTTATCACCAAGAATGACACGTTGGTCAGAATTTTTAGCCGCCTATTATTACCAATTGCAACACCGCCCGGGGAAAACCATTCCCCACGCTGACGCTTTGAGCTGCTCTCCACTACCAGACATCATAGAGGACCCAGCTCCAACCTTAGCCATATTGCAAATCGAAACCCTCAAATCACCGGCGCTGACCGCTCGAGACATAGCCTCAGAAACATAAAAGGACCCTGTTTTGGCACGAGTCTTCAGCTGGGTGGAACAGGGTTGGCCGGTCAGCGCACCCAATGACACTTTCAAACCATTCAGGAATCGACAGACAAAACTATTCTCCCAAAAGATCTGCATCTTGTGGGGAGACAGAGTTGTAATCCTGGAGAAATTGCAACATAAGGTATTAAAAATGTTGCATGATGGACATCCAGGCATCGTGCAGATGAAGGCATTGGCCAGGAATTATGCATGGAGGCCTGGGTTAGACAAACAGATAGAGACCTGGGTAGCAAAGTGCAGCAAATGCCAGGAGACTTGTTCTACTCCTCCAAAAACTCCCCCAACTCAGTGGGAAATGCCTCGAGGCCCTTGGTCCCATATCCACATCGATTTTGCAGGACCCACAAGAGGACACATTTTCCTCCTAACAGTGGATGCCTATTCAAACTGGCTCAAGGTCCACAAGATGAAAAGCACCACCACAGAGGCGGTCACAAAAAAAACTGAATAAGCTGGCGTCCGGTTCCGCATGGCTTCGGTGGCAGCAGGAATTTGTGACTGTTCACGATTCCTACTGCGCTTGCCGCCGAGGTATCCCCGATCCAAATGGGTCAAGGGGATATGGCTGCCCTGTAGAGGCAGCCGAAGAGAGAGGGGAGCCGGACAGGGGGTTGGGGGTGTCGCAAACCCCCTCCTCATCTGGAAAAACCCCTTTTTCCCGAGGTGGTGGAGCGGCGGTCAGCAATGGCCGCCACGAAGAAGCTTGCAACCGGGTAAGATCGTGCTGGAGGAAGCAAGAAAAGTGAAAGTGCTGGCTGAGCTGGGTCAATCAACATCTTTTAAACTCTCTGGAACTGAACTGTCTGAATTGCTGGAAGATACATTGTGTCCCTAAGAAGATCGGAAAGCAGCGGAGAAGGTGTTAAAGGGAACTTTTTTTTTCTTCACTCTCCCACCCCATAGAAACAGCAGATGAAGATTTGAAATTTATTTGGGCACTGAAGGTGAACTATTTTGAAAGTTGAAGCCACGGGACAAAAGACTTCTTGGACATTGGACTTAAAAACTTAAGAAAACCCTTATTAGAGGTATGGATTTCTGATAATTTAAAAATTGTTGTTGTAAGTGGGAAGGGAGAGGAAAAAAATTGGAGCAGAAGTTGAAAAAGGAAGAGATTGCCTAGAATCCCAAAGAAAGATATATGGTAATTGGACCTCTTTGATTAAACAGTAACCCCAGAAAGAGAAATAGAAGAAGGAAGAAAAGTATTAAGTTTTGGAACTTTTTTTGAATTATTTTTGATTAAAAATACTTGGGTGGTTGTTTTGGGAAAAGTTTCTCTTTTCATGATGGCATCGCTTATGGATGAACTAAAGACTGAATAACAAAAATATAAAAAGGAAGAACAAGATGGAAAAGATACTTTGGGCACTTTATTTCAATTTTTAGAAATGGCGTTATGTACTTATGAAAAGTTGACTACGCAGCAGAATGATTGGGACAAAGAAGAAGAGGAACAAGAAGCCATCTTTGATGAACAATGGGTTTTTTCCGGGGAGGAGGAGAAAGAGGATAAGAAGAAGGGGATTTTAAGGTTTGAAAAAACAACCAAAAAAGAGAAAAATAAGAGGAAAGGTGGATGCAAGGTTAGAAAGCAAAGGAAAGGGAATAAAAAAAAGGGAGGAGGAGAGACAAAGGGGTAAAAAGGGCAAGGAGAAGAATAAGCAAGAGAAAGGGGGGGGGAGAAGCCTCAATGGTGGAAAGCAAGATTTAAAGAAAAAAAGTTTAATTAGAGACAATGGGTGAATCTAATTAAGGAAAAAAGGGGAGGGATTCTGGAAGGTACATAAGATTGTGTTTTTATATATGTATCTAGAGTAGACCTTTTCTTATAAAATTTATTGTGTAATTTTAGAATGTACTAAACAGAATCCCAAGATAAATTAAGTGTTATATGAAGAACTTTTAAGTTAGGGCAATGGGTTAAAGGCGTCACTCCAATTAGTGTATAGGAGAAGTATAGTAAAAGAAAAAAGAAGAATGGATAGCTGGAAATAGAACAGATAAAGAATGTTATTGAAAATGGTAATAAGATATGGAAGGATATATAAAGTGAATATGATGTGTAAATTTTGTCTGTGCGAAGAGTTTTAACTCGGGATCAAGCAGCCTTTAGAAAAGATGTTTTAGGTTTTGTTCTGTTTTCTATGTTTTGTGTTTTGTATGTTGATAAAAGGCAATAAAATTTTAATTAGCAAGAAATAATTTGGATAATTAGAATGAAAAGGAGAAGTTGGGATAAGATATGAAGTTAAATAGATAATGTAAATATTGATATTATAATTTGGAATCATTATGTTCTACTGGTTTTCTTCTTTAATTATTACTATTTTGTTGTTGTTTTTTAGAAAAGAATTTGTAAGCTGTTATGCCTTGATTGTTTGTGCACTGTTTTTTGTAAAATTAATAAAATTTGTTTTTGTTTTTTTTAAAAAAACTGAATAAGCTATTCGCTACCCATGGATTGCCGGATGTCCTGGTCTCCAATAATGGCCCCCAATTCACTGCCCTGCCATTTGAACAATACCTGGCAGATCGGGGCATCCGCCATGCCTTAACATTGCCAGCTCACCCTGCGGCCAATGGTAGGGCTGAGCGAATGATTCAATTTGTAAAAAAGACCTTGCACAAAATGGACCACGGTGACATTGATGACAAAATAAACCGGATGCTTCTCCTCCAGCAGATAACCCCAAACAGTACTATGAACAGAATCCCAGCTGAACTCCTGATGGGCCGGAAACTTCGCTCGCATCTCGATCGCCTCCAACCAAACTACACGCCTGAACAACCCCCAGGATCCAGCAGCAAGTGTCAGGCATTCCAGCAAGGTGACCCCATGTTTGCGAAAAACTTCTCGGCCGACTCATTGTGGGTCCCCGCTACCATAACGCAACTTATGGGACCCCGATCCTATCGCCTACAAACTGCAGATGGTAAGATGTGAAAGTGCCACATAGACCAACTCTGTTCCAGACTAGCACCTAGTCATATCTCAGCCCCTGAACCTCTAACTGGGGGGGGGGGGAAGGAACATCGAGGAGGCCGAAAAAGAAATAACAATCAAAACCCAACAGTCTACACAACCAACCAGGGGATACTCACCATCAGAAGGAGAACCGAGCCAGGGAGTGTCCTCACCGTGTGACAGCACTGTGATGGAAACAGATCCAGGGAACCCAGAAGACAGCACTGGCGGAAGCAGAGAGAACAGCCCAGAGCCATTCGAAGGAACAGCGGGACCGTTGTCACCAGCCAGCCCAGCCAGCAGCCCACCGGAACCAGAGCCAGGACAGAAACCGGTGGAACAGCGCAGGTCAAGCAGACAGGTGAAGCGACCTGCCTATTTACGAGAATACGTCACCCCACCCCTCAGACGGAACCTAGGGGGGAGGGGTGTTATAGACTAAGCTAACACAGCAGTAAAAACCCTAAATAGTTTACTTTGCAGCAGGCTCGTAATCCTGCACTCCTCATTGGCCCACGAATAGCGAGTCGTGATTGGTCATTTCTGACCAGTCTGATTGGCTGTTAACAGGCCCCTCTGATTGGACGCTCGTGAAAGCGGTAAACTCAAATCATTGGTTGTTTTGACAGCAGCCAGCTCTATAAAAGAGCTGCTGCTGCCCAAGTATTTGCTCTGTTCTTATTTCACAATAAAGAATTGAAGTCACCGTTCGATGTCTCGTCTCCGTTCCTTGCGCCCATGGTCAGGACTTAACAGAGAGGGAATGGGATTTTGCAGTATCCTTCCCCTGCCACACTCACCAAGCCATGCCCACCAAGCCATACCCACAGAACCAATAGTAAAAAGTTTTGAATCCCCCCATTACCTCGATCATACATGTAACATGTTTTGTATCAGAGTGGTAGTTCAGAGAACCCGCAAATATCACATCTGACTGGAAATTTTACAATATCCTTCCCCTGCCACGCCCACGGAACCTGTTAAGTATGGTCGGTGGGTCCCATTGAGAGATGAGGCTCAGGTAGTGAACAACAGCTCTTTATTTAGGAAGCAGATTCTGAGACAAGAACCCTAGCCGCGGCAGCTCTTTTTATAGAGCTGGCTGCGGCTAGGCAGCCTATGACAGACTTTTGAGCTTGCCGTGTTTGGTTTTACCCAATCGCGGCAAACCACATGCGAACCAATCAGGATTGCTTTATATTGTCCAATCACGGCCCGGCTCTTCTGGACCAATAGGAATGCAGGCCTACAAGCCTGCTAGTATGGAACAGAACCAGTAGTAAAAATAATTGAATCCCACCACTGGTTTAGACTCTATTCTATCCAGGATTCTGAGCAATTCAGTCTATTCTACACTGCTGTCCTGCACTATCTAAATTGGATTTGCTTCCATTTTTAAAGTCTGAATTTTGCTTATTTTAAAGCCAAGCTGCAGAGCTAATCTAGAATGGTCTTCTAGCTGAGCTTAATGAGCATAAATGTATTCATCTTTAGACAGATGCTAAATCAGTTGGTATGAGTGAGACTAGTTTCATGTAACAGGAAACTATAGTTCTAGCAACAGGAACAAGGGAAAATTATTAGGCTGGAAAAATTACAAATGGCATAATTTCAGGGTCCATCTAATGTGTAAATCTTAGAAGCTTAAAAATGTCATTTCAATTATTTTTTTTCAGTGACTAATCACAGCCTTGTTCAAAACTGATTTTCTCCTACTTCGTTTTTAGATTGGGAAAAAGGAAAGGAAAAGAAAAGAAAAGCTACTGCAGTTGGTATTAGCAATCCTAAAATGACTAGAAAAGCAATATTTGTGATTGCTGGATTTTTCAGACAGGAAACATTTTCTCCCCCTTCTCATTCATTGAGGAGAGGAAGAATTAAGAAAATCTGTCCAACTTCCAGACAACACGTTTTGGTTATCACAAATTTTCTAAACATTAGGGTGTGAAACCCAATGGGAATCACACCAGGCTAAAAATTCTGGTGTAGCAATAACCAAACTATTTATGGCACAAATAAAGGGGTGCGGGAATTCCAGTAAGGCTGAATGCAGGCATGTCTCCTGCCTCCTCCCTTCCTCCCGCCCTCTCTCCTACAGATCGGAGGGAAGAAAGAGCAGCAAGGTAACTGAGACATCTACTTGGGGGCTCTTTTACCATCATCTGGCTGCCAACCATCCAGCTGCACAGGGAGCTGAACTATTTAATCACTTTCCTGATTGATCAGCTGCCTTTGGCTCCCCTCAGATATGATCTCCCTGGCAGTGAGTCCACCAAGGCTGCACAGCAGAAAGAAATATAGAAAAAGCCAATGCCTCTGCTAAATCATTGGCTGCCTCCGGTTCTCCCCAACTACCACCTAGTTGGCAGGCAGGCCATCAGTGACGTGAACTGTTGACCTTTCAATTGGTCATTAGAGCTCCATCTTTTAACAACTGACCCTTGAGCTTTTGTCCTTTTCTTTTTCAACCCCTTTTCTTCCCTTGGAATTTTCTAGTGCAGACTATAAATTTGAAAGTAGAAGCCATCTTAGGCTTGTAATATGGCTTGGGAGCCTGTTTGGCTAATTGAAATATGTTGTAATAAAACTGCATAAGAGAGAAAGAGAGAGAGAGAAGCGAGATAATACAAGGGGGGGCATGTATGTGTGCATGATTCCATTCTAGTAAGGTGTATAAAAATAATTTATAGTCTGTCTTCTCCTAGAAGAAAAGTATGCAAGTATGGCAACTTTACGACCTCTGGAATTCTGAGTTGAACTCCACAGGTCATAAAGTTGGCACAGTTCCCCACCCTGTCCTAAAAGGACAAAACAACTCCAATCAGTGACCATTGTAATAAAATTAAATTTGAATGTGCAGAATTACATCTTAGATCTCAACTGTTGTGGCCTGCCAGCTGCCAGTGGAGCTAGTGACAGACTCAGATTATGAAGAGGTTGTGGAGGAACTTGGGCTAGTTCTGGAGTCTGGAGAAGGCTCTGATGGATGCTGTGCATCGGACACAGAGAAAGAGCCAGGGCCATCTGACAATTCCCAGCCACTGGAGAGGCGCTGCCTTTGGAGGCTGAGATAAGTGTGGAGGAAGAACAGCTGGGGCCTGTTAGGAGAGGAGAACAACTGCAGACAAGAAGTAGACTCGGGAAGCGAGACACACGTGGACGCTGAATGGCCCCTCCCTGGCTGGGGAATAAATAGAAGGAAAGGGGAGTAGTGGTTGTATGAGGCAACAGTTCGGATTTCTGAAGATGTGGCTTTCTGAAGATGAGACTGCTTGCCAGAACTTAAGTTGCAACTTTACACTGGGAGCTCATGGCCTGGCAATTATCTCAAGGAACTGATAAGGTCTGTTATGGCATTTAACTCTTTGAAGGACTATTGCCTGGACTTTTCAGTGTATGAATTCCATTAATTCATAGGAGATAAATAAAGAGAGGTTTTTCGGGACAAGAAGTCTGTTTCTTGATTCTGCTAAGGCTGAGTCAGAACATCAACTTTCTATCTACAAAACCTAGAACTACACCGCCTTCGGTCTGATCTAAGTATAGTATATAAAATCATACATTGCAATGTCCTACCTGTCAATGAATACTTCAGCTTCAACCACAACAATACAAGAGCATACAATAAATACAAACTCAAGGTTAATCACACCAAACTTGACTTCAGGGAATACGACTTCAGCAACAGAGTGGTCAATGTCTGGAATACTCTATCTGACTCGCAAAAACTTTAACCTTAGACTCACCCCTTTCCTAAGAGGTCTGTGGGGGCGTGCATAAGTGCACCAACGTGCCTACTGTCCCTGTCCTATTGTTTCTTTTATTTTTTTATATGGATCCATGTATTCATAGCTATGTTTTCACTTATACCTATTATCTTGTAAGCAATTGACAAACCAAATAAAATAAAAAAATACATACTCCCAACCAAATGAAATTATTTTATTATGATGGGTCTAGTTATACATGGGCCCTCCCCAAAAGTAGAATGATGCTTATTCTGCAATAGCTTCATTGTCTGCTTGTAGGATTTGTGGTCCACTTCAAGGTACTATTTGATAGCTATGAAGAGATATATTGTTTGGCTCCTTTTTATCTTCTCCAAGTTGAATCTGCCTTGACTTATATGTATAATTAAACAAAGAGGGAATGCTGTGAATACCACTTATTGGATGATTGGGATTGGAGAAGAGCATTCTCAGAAGAAGTCTTATTTAGAGTTTGCCCACTGAGGCATGGCTAGCACCCATTTTTTTCTCTTTTAGAAAGCAGATTAATGCAGGTTACTTAATGGAAGACAATACAGACTGAATAATGTTTTGTTGATTTTATGGCGGTCGCAATGTGTATAGGTTATAAGCCAGGTAGATCATTTGAATTGGCAGTATGAACATGGTTTATATATATATATAAACAATATATATATATATATTGTGAAGACAACAGCTAAAAGTCTATAGATTTTTCAAAAGGATTCAGGATATTGATTTGGAAGCCAAGGACTGAGCTTACAAAATGAAAGGCATTATGCAGATCTGGAACTGGCATTGACTTTCATTGGCTATTATTTGATATTATGCTCCATTTTTTTCTATTCAGAGCTAAAAGCTTGCTTGCAGCTGAAGAATGCAAATCAATGTTGCCTTTGAGAAATGAAGCCTAGGAAATGGAGGAAAAGATTAACTGCAGTCATACAGATAAACAGGCCAACAGGGTAATTTCATTGTGCATATTTTTTTTTTCCTACTGTGCTATATCAACTGCTCCCTTTTCTATGTGTAGGTCCATTGTGTGGTATTATTTTCTCCAGTTTCTGAGTCTCCAGATCAGAGGTGGTATTCAGACAGTTAATTCTTACAGGTTCTGGAGAACCGGTAGCAGAAATTTTGAGTAGTTCAGAGAATTGGTAAATACCACCTCCGGTTGGCCCCGCCCCCATTTATTTGCTGCCTCCCGAGTCCCAGCTGATCAGAGTCCCAGCTGATCGGCTGGGTCTTCTTTTGTTGCCCTGCACAGGAGAATGGAGCTGGAAAGCAGGTTAGTAGGGTGGGGATGGAATGAGGATTTTACAGTATCCTTCCCCTGCCAAGCCCACCACGCCATGCCCACCAAGCCATGCCCACAGAACCGGTAGTAAAATAAATTGAATACCACCACTGCTCCGGATGTGTGGACTTCCTCTTTATAGTTCTCAGGATAGCATACCCACTGTAGAGGAGGCAAAATTCTGTCATGCACAAGCAACCGGAATCACTTTGTGAATAAGCCAAAGTAGATCTTTTATTGTTTATCTCCTATATTTTTCAGTCACAAAAGGTCAGGTCTGCATGTGAAGATCCAGTTAAACTAATTTATTGTTAATCATGCCTATCTTCTCAACTAATGGTTAGCACCTGCTTGGAGTTAAATAAGTGTCAAGGGAATTCAAGGGAGGTTGGACTTTGTGGCTATGTAGGGATTCTAAGCTGATTCCTCTTTTGACTCCACCCCAACGTTCTGCCATTCTCTCTCCTATAATCTTGTTGGAGTGTCTGTCTTCCCTTGCAATGGCAGATATAGCCCTAAGGGTTTGACCACAGACATTTCCTCCCACAAGCTGACTCTAAACTGGAATGTCTCTTTACTCCCCCTTTACTCCTTCAGCCAATGAACCAGAATCCATTTCCACAACATCACTACTTCCTGTCCAAAAACTTAATTTTTCTTGACTTTGACATGCTGAGGAGAAAATGGTCATTGTCCCTTTATTTGTTGATCTGAGTTGTTGCAATTCATAAAGTATCACAAATTCCTTCACTCCTGCTACTGATATCATGCAATTTGAATTGCTTGCCCTCATCCCATTCATATCCTTCCTTCACTTATGCATAGTCAATTTGACCAGGGGTGGGATTCAACTGGTGTTACCACAGGTTCGGTGACTACATTTTGCGCGCATGCATGTAAAAAAAACCTTAAGCTGTGCTGCCCAGACAGCTGAAAAGCACTGCGCTCAGGTGTGCAGAGTTTGAAAAGTTTCTTTTTTCCTGTTTTTTCAACCTCAGCTGTGCCGTGCAAAGTTGCTGTGGTTGAAAAAGCAGGAAATAAAGGACAAGTAAGAGCCCGTGTGGGCGGGCAGGTGGGCCAAACAGCAGCAAACAGAACCAATTTGGTGTCTGCTGCTCTTCAGAGCTACCAGTTCTTTAAAACTGGGTGGAACTGGTAGCATTCCACCCCTAAATATGACTAATTATATATTTGTAGTCTCTTGTTAGGTTGCAACAAAGTCTTTATGTGACCTTTTCTTTGAATAATAGGGTTACTTCACAGACTGACAAACATGCAGGAGATAGTTTGATAAACAGACAATTGCAAGGTTCTTTATCACATGAAATAAAAATTATATTTCCTTCCAGTTCACAGGAAAATGGTTTAAAAGTCATAGGATTAAATTTTTGCCTTAAATTACTTCATGGAATAAATTAGGATTCAGATTAACAGAGTTGGAAGGGACCTTGTAGGTCATGCAGTCCAACCCTTACCCAAGAAGGAGACCCTACAATCTCTTCTTGAAAGCCTCCAGTGATAAAACACCCACAACTTCTCAAGGCAAACTGTTCCATTGGTGGATTGCTGTCACTGTCAGAGAATTTATCCTTACTTCTAGGTTGAATCTCTCCTTGATCATCTTCCATCCATTATTCTTTGTCTGGCCTTTGGGTGCCCTGGAAAATAGCTTGACCCCTTCCTCTCTGTGGAATCCCCTCAAATACTGGAATACTACTATCATGTTACCCTGGTCCTTCTCTTCACTGGACTAGCTATACCGAGTACTTGCAACCATTCATTGTATGTTTTAGCCTCCTATCCCCTAATCATTTTGGTTGCTCTTCTCTAGAGTCTCAACATTTTTTTTATAATGTGGTGACCAAAACTGGATGCAGTAATTAAAATGACAACAAAGAGATACCGAAAACTCTAGTTCTTTATTGTGACATAATAACCACCCCAACTTTTGCAGCTTACGTCTGATCATTCCTTAGGAACATAATGAAAAGATCAACTAGTCTAAAATGTAATTACCTTGTTGGCAGCTGAAGAAGGCTGGATGGGCAACTTGGAATGCCGCCAATTCAAAAATAGAATATTTACAACGAGTCTGGATATGCAGTTTTAGCACACAAACACACAATTCAAAAAAGACAGTGTTCTAGTTGAACAATTGATCTGAGAAATATCTCTGTTAAATTATAATCTTTGTGATGGCAGTTGTATTTTATGTTGCAGCTATGTATAATTTATTTTGCCCCCAATTATTCTTCCTTTCATGACTTTAAAACCACACAAACAGTCATTTTTACTGAGAATCAACTTAATCTAATATTAAATATTAAAATATGAAAGAACACAGACTGCTTGATACAAAACAGTTTAAATATAGCAGGTATTCAGATGTTCTGACGACAAAAGGTTAAATTATCATTTGCATTGCTCTATAGGTATCATGCCCCTGGTGGAGACTGACTCTGAGGAAGAGGAGGAACAGCCAACAGGGAGTGGGAGTGTAGCTCCAGAGGTGGTGGAGGAGGCCGGGGAAGGCAGATGCCAGCTGAGCATCTGAGGATGATCCAGGCCCATCCCTATCCATCCTAGGTCATGCAGGAAGGAGAGGATCAGGGAAAAGCGAGGTCTACTCAAGAGATTACCATGATCCTCCTTGTGGCTTGCAGGTGGGAGTTATGTATATAAGTTTGCAACTGTACAGTTAGAATTTGCAGGAGTCAATTTAGTGTTTATCTTTGCTGGCGTTCTTCCCATGGACTTTTCTCTGTTATTTTCCTGGAGTTTATGATTAGTTATCCTGGCTTGCTTCGGAACTCTCATCAATGCAGTTGTTTTGGTTTTCTGTTTGCCTCATTATTTACTTTTGTGACTTTAAACTATGCCTAATAAAACAGTGCAGTTTAAGTTGAAGGCCTTATTGAAGTTTAATGTATGTTTTGGGTTATTTTGAGAGACTACGAGTCATCACATTTTAACTTCTGCCACCCCTTCAACTTATTATTTTTTTTGTGGGGTGACCAGAGCAGAGATTGCCCAGTTAACCCAGCAAGTGACTCTTTTGACGGCACAGGTGGCACAAATGCAAGCTACCTGGCCACACCGAAAATGCCCAGTGGCAGTGCCAGATAAATTTGATGGTTCACTGGCCCAATTTCCAGCATTTTGGGGGCAGTGCCAGCTTTACATGAGCCTTTGGCCTGAGGATTTTCCCACTGACCGGGATAAGGTGGGGTTTTTGATTAGTTTGTTGTCAGGCTCTGCAGCATGTTCAGCGATGCCTCTGCTTACCCAGTCCAACCAGGTGTTGGACAATTAAGTTTCAGACCATGTTTGAGGACCCTGTTCAAAGCCAAACAGCAAACAGACATTTGAGAGAGTTGAAGCAGGGGCGTAGCTCACTCATGGATTATATTGCTAGTTTTCAGGTGGTTGCTCAGGATGTACAATGGAATGAGGCAGCACTATTAGACCAGTTCCAGGAGGGTTTGTCATTGCAGCTCCTGGATGAGTTCGTGTGTACTGAATGCCCTTGCACCCTCCAGAAGCTCATGCATCTGTATCTTCATATCGATGCCAGATTTCAGCAGCGACGGGTGCGATGACAGACAGAGTCCATATCTGTTTCCAGCAAGATGGCACCCTTGGTGGAAGTGCCTTTGGAGGAACCCATGCAGTTGGGGGCTGGCCGCCCTTGTCTGACTCAAGTAGAAAAGAATAGACATCGTCGTGATGGTTTATGCCTCTATTGTGGCAATTGAGGCCATTTTGAGGCCAAGTGTCCCATTAAGACATCCACAGCAGCAATACATGCGGTGGCAGGAAACAAGCATCGCTCGGCCTACAGGGGTCTGCAGGTTGGGGTGTAAAGTCCATAGGCCCACCATCTTCACCAAGCTTGCCACCCTCACCACCTTTAACATCTTCGACATCTCCACCACAGTCACTATTGGTGAAGCATCTTGTGCTGCCAGCAAGTGTGCTCATGCCTGGTGTGGGAGTGGTGGAGAGCCCAGCTTTGGTCGACTCATGGGCCACAGCCAATTTCATGGATGCTCATTTTGTCAAGCAGTGGTTCATTCCTCAGCAACAGGTATCCCCACCAGTAATGGTGGAGACAATTGATGGTCGTCCCCTTCGTTCGGTACCTGTGATTGCTGCAACCAAACCCCTTTGCATGCGTATTGGGCAGCATGTGAAGAAAACTGTGTTTTACGTTGCCGCAGTGCCTCATTTTCCGGTGGTGCTGGATTTGGAGTGGTTACAGGCCCATGATCCACAGATTGTCTGGTCGTCTGGAGCTGTGCAGTTCCTTGATAGGAAGCGTGCCAACCATTGCTTGCGCTCTTGTGCAGGGAGTGTGGCTACACCCATGGACCTGGATCTACCTGCGGAGTTGGTGGACTTTGCTGATGTGTTTGGGGACAAGGAGGCAGATCAGTTGCCTCCACATCGGGCGTATGACTGTCCAATCGACTTGTTGCCCAATGCAAAATTGCCAGTTGGATATATTCCCTGTCAGAACCGGAGTTGGCTGCGTTGTGGGATTTTATTGACAAGAATCTACAGAAAGGGTTCATCTGGACTTCTAGCTCCCCATTGGCTGCACCGGTGCTTTTTGTGAAAAAGAAATTGGGAGAGCTACGTTTGTGTTGTGATTATCGCAAGTTGAATGCAATCACAGTGAGGAATTGGTACCCTCTTCCCCTCATCCCTGAACTGATTGAACGGTTTGTCAAGCTAAGATCTTTATGAAGTTGGACTTGCATGGGGCCTACACTCTGGTTCGCATTTGTGCAGGGGACGAGTGGAAAACAGCTTTCCGGACAAGGTACAGGCATTTTGAGTATACCATGATGCCTTTTGGATTAACCAATGCCCCAGCTGTGTTCATGCATTTCATGCATGATGTTTTTCCGTGATTTGTTAGATCAATTCGTGGTCATTTATTTAGATGACATTTTGATTTACTCAGACTCCCTGCAGGAACATTGGTGGCATGTGCGGCTGGTGTTGCAATGTTTGAGTGATAACCACCTGTTTGCTAAATGTGAAAAGTGTCAGTTTGCACAAACCATGATTGACTTCTTGGGACATCGTATTTCACCTGCTGGGATGGAAATGGACCCGGAAAAAATTCAATCGTTGCAGGAGTGGGAACCTCCACAGTGGGTTAAGGATGTGCAATGACTGCTGGGGTTTGCAAACTACTACCGCACACTTATTCCCTGCTTTGCTGTCTTGACTGCTCCCTTTTCTCATCTGCTCAAGAAGGGGGAGAAGTTCCATTGGGGTGCTGAGAAGCAGGCAGCTTTCGAGGCATTGAAAGCCACCTTTGCTTCTGAGCCTATCCTCAAAGACCATGATATAGGCCAGCCATTTGTGGTGGAAATAGATGCTTCCAGTGTGGCTGTTGTTGCAGTGCTCCTCCAGGCCTGTGTTCCCACAGGCACCTTGTTCCTGTGCACTTATTATTCCCGGAAGTTGTCGGCTCCAGAGCGCAACTATATGATTTGGGACAAGGAGCTATTGGCAGTTAAGGTCGCTTTTGAGACCTGGCAGCACCACCTGGAGGGGGGTCATCACCAAATCGAGGTTTGGACAGATCATCACAATTTTGAACATATACGTACAGCTCGGACATTGAACCAATGTCAGGTGAGATGGTTCTTATTCTGTGGACCTTCGAATGAGGATTCAGGAGGCGCAGCGGCAGGACCCATTTGTGGCAGCTCAACGTCGAGAATTGGATGAGAATGGGAGACAAAAGACTCCTTGGGCATATATTGGGGACCTGTTGCAGTTCCGTGATAGCATTTATGTGCCTGGAGGTCCTCTTCATGGCCTTATCCTATGTCAATGTCATGATAGTCTGGTGGCAGGACACTTTGGGGTGTTCAAAACATAGCACCTCATCTCAAGGACATTTTGGTGACTGAGACTTAAACATGATGTGTCAGGATATATGGCATCCTGTGGGATCTGTCGCCAAACCAAGTATGCTCCTTGTGCACCCCCTGGTCTTTTGCAGCCCTTGCCCATGCCAGAACGACTGTGGGGGACAGTTTCATTGGATTTCGTTGTTGAGTTACCACCATCGAATGGTGCCACAACCATTTTGGTGGTGGTGGATATGTTGACTAAAATAGCCCACTTTATTCCGTGTGAGGGTCTTCCATCAGCCAAGATAATGGCTCAATTGTTTATCTCCCATGTTTTCCAGTTGCATGAGTTACCAGACCACATGGTATCAGATCGGGGGGTACAATTTACGGCACACTTCTGGCAGACCCTACTTGTGAAACTGCAGATTCAGGCGTGTCTGTCAGCTGCTCATCACCCCAAAACTGATGGGGGGAAAGAGAGAATGAATGCTATTTTGGAGCAGTACCTCCACTGTTTCAGCAATACTCAACAAGACAATTGAGTGGAAGTACTGCCAGTGGCAGAATTCGCTTATAATAATGCTCAACATGCATCCACCCGTGTGTCCTCTTTCTTTGCTAACTATGGGTTTCATTCACGACTTTTCCCTTTAGCCCTGTCTGATTCCCCAGTTCTGGCAGTAGATACATTTTTGCAGGAGTTAAAGGCCATGCACCACATGGTCCATGATCAACTAGAGAGAGCCAAGGAAGACTATAAATGGTTTGCAGACCGACATCGTCGTGATGTTCCACCTTTAGCAGTCGGCGATCGGGTTTGGCTCTCTACTCGATATTTACCAATGACGCAAGCATTGAAAAAGCTTGATCACCGTTACTTGGGATCTTTTCCGATTGAGGCAATGATCAATCCTGTGGCTTATCATCTCTCCCTGCCATGGACTATGCATATCTATCCTGTTTTTCATCATTCCCTGTTAGTCCCTGCCTCGGCTGACAGTCCTCATAGACCGTCTCCATCACTGCCAGCCCCTGTAGCTCCTCTGGGAGAGAAGGAGTACGAAGTGGATAGCATCCGAGATTCACGCCAGTTGCGGGGCTGATTTCAGTATTTGGTGGCATGGAAAGGTTATGGACTAGAGGTCTTCACCTGGGTCAATGCCACTGATGTTCATGCTCCTCATTTGGTCCTCAACGTCCTCGTCCGCCTGGTCCCAGGGGATGGGGCCCTGCGGGGTTGATAGTGTCATGCCCCTGGCGGAGACTGACTCTGAGGAAGAGGAGAAACAGCCAACAGGGAGTGGGAATGTGGCTCCAGAGGTGGTGGAGGAGGCTAGGGAAGGGCAGAGGCTGGCTGAGCAGTCAGAGGAGGATTCAGGCCCATCCCCTATCCATCCTAGGTCATGCAGAGAGGAGAGGATCAGGGAAAAGTGAGATCTACTCAAGAGGAGATTACCATGATCCTCGTTGTGGCTTGCAGGTGGGAGTTATATATATAAGTTTACAACTGCGCAGTTAGAATTTGCAGGAGTCAATTTAGTGTTCACCTTGAAAGAGGTTTATCTTTGCTGGCATTCTTCCCATGGACCTTTCTCGGTTATTTTCCTGGAGTTTATGTTTAGTTATCTTGACTTGCTTCAGAACTCTCATCAATGCAGTTTGTTTTGGAATTCTGTTTGCCTCATTATTTACTTTTATGACTTTAAACTGTGCCTAATAAAACAGTGAAGTTTAAATTGAAGGCTTTACTGAAGTTTAATGTATGTTTTGGGTTTGGGGTTATTTTGAGAGACTACGAGTCATCACAATAGGTTTGATTGTTTTCTTATATTTGATAACCATTAAAACCAGCAAGAAAGGTTGAATAAAAACATAGTGTTTGGTTTTTTAAGTGATACTATAAATATTTAGAAAGAAATCTAAAATTTTACGATAACAACTAGCATTAGAATGAATAAAATTCATATTTTATTATATAGAACCGGTTTGATCTAAATACAGATAGTCCATGGCTCACAACCATTCATTTAATGATAGTTCAAAGTTTCAACAGCACTGAAAAAAAGTGAGTTATGACTGTTTTTCACAGTTACGACTATTGCAGCATCTCCATGGTCACATGATTTGGATACTTGGAAATTTCAATACTTGGCAACTTGCTCATATTTATGACGGTTGCAGTGTTCTGGAGTCATGTTATCATATTTTGTGACAAGCAAAGTTAATGGAAACACCATGATTCACTTAACGACAGTGGCAGGAAAGGTTGTAAAATGGGGAAAAAATCCCTTAACAAATGTCTCATTTGGTAACAGAAATATTGGCTCAATTATAGTCATAAGTCCAGGATTACCTATACCTAGTTTGGGCTAGTGGTTAAGGCACCAGGCTAGAAATCAAGAAACTTTTAGGCCAGTCACTCTTTCTCAGCCCAATTCATCTCACAAGTTATTCTGTTGCAGAAAAAAGAAGGAGGAAGGAACATTGGAATGTTCACTGCCTTGAGCTTTTTATAAAAATAATAAAGATGCACTATAAATAATAACTAAATACATGTTAAATATAATAGATAAACCTTTGGAGTGGGGAGAGATTCAGAAGGAACAGGTGCCTTTTAAAAACTTTTTTGTTTATAAGCAACTGTAAGCCATGCAAAGTCAGAGGTTCTGTATATATCTCGAGAATTGTTATTACCATGCTTTCCCAAAAATAAGACCCAACCAGAAAATAAGCCCTAGCATGATTTTTCAGGATGCTCATAATATAAATCCTACCCCAAAAATAATCCCCAGTTAAGATCGTCAGCTAGATAGATGCACTTTAGTACCATATTTTCCCCCAAAATAAGAGCTCACTGGAAAATAAAGCCTAATGCGTCATTTGGAGCAAAAATTAATATAAGACCTGATCTTATTTTCGCCTAAGAGAATGTCAGAGGTGCAAGCCATCAGAATTATTCCAAAGCTTAGGTCAAGAGGTTTCTTTATTGTTGATTAACTAGCTCCCATGATTCTTGTCAGACTGCTTGTTTTCCCCTGGGAAAGTTTGATATATAGCTCTGAAGTGAAGAAGCTTCTTGAATGAGAAGTGAAATGTCTTCAAAGAAAAATCAGAATGTCTAGTTGCCTCTTGCTAAAGCACCTTTGGGACATACCTAAGAAAACAGATCTGTCTACTGGTTTTGTTAAACATATAATTTTTCATCTCAAAGATTTCCAATGTATTGTAAAAATTGTTCTGATCACAACAGCGCAGCCAATAGGGAAGTGATGTAATTTATCAGCATAGGATTCCACTAGCTTTCTAATTCTACCTTTATCTGCACTTTGAAATATTACATCAGATAAATAACTATGCTATCTCTTTCTCCTTCCGTGTATTTCTCTCTCTCTCCCCCCCACTCTCTCTCTCTTTCTATGTGTATGTCTGTGTTTGTATACATGCATACATCCATATGTCTTCATTTCAATGTTACATTAAAATAATGTGATAAGGCCCATAAAACAGGTTTTAAGTCATTATTGTACAAAATACTCTATTGACTACAATGCAACTTCTCTTATTTATTTCCCTTTTAAGTTAAAAGAAGGAGTATGTTCCCAGACTCACTTATCCCCAGTGATGCTACATCAAAATGCATTGTAGTGTTGTTTTCAACAGCCTTTCGGAGGGTTTGGTAATGTTAAACTTCCAACTGAGAGAAAGAAATTCTTCCAAACTATTGGGCCCATGGGAAGAGGGGGGGAAAGGGGGGGACATTTAACTCCGGTTTACAAATCAAATACTGTGGAATGCTTTTTCCAGAAAGCAGATGAAAGAAAGTCAACATGTGACCTTAGCCATACTTTTTGATGCATTTTAGGCTTTGAAGCAATGGTACAAAAGCAGTAAAAAAGAGTTAATACAGAGAGAGGCTTGCTGTCAAAAGTATGAAAGTGTTTCCTATGAAAGGTGCTTTGTTTTGTTCAGCTCCCCAAAAGGCTAGAAAAATATACTTCTTTGCTTCCTTTTTTTTTTTTTTTTTCAAATAAGTATTAACAGCAAATACTTTCAGCCATGCTATTTAGGACTAAGATGATAAAAACCTACATGAAGTTAATAGACGTTGGGATCTGGTTTACATGTTGGAACCTGTGAGGACCCCAACCCAACATAAAAAGAGCATTATCGTATTTTTCTTGCCCCTTTGGATGGTCTACCATCTTGTTTTGATATTGCACATTCTGGATTTCTACCTTTGGACCATATTTACCCATAGAAAGAACTTGCCCATCTTTAAGAAGAGATTGGACAACCATTTGTCTGAAATGATATAGAGTTTGATTTGAACAAGGGGTTAGACTAGTAGACCTCACAAGTCCCTTCCAATTCTGTTATTCTGTTATTGTTCTGTTATGTTTGAAAACATAATTAACTGTAGTCAATCATGTTTTTCAGAAGGCAAACTCAGCCTTTTTCTGAACAGATTTGTGGGCAATGCAATAGGAAGAAGACGATGAACAAAAGCTTGAACTGTGGAGAATGTAATGCACCTGTGTCACATTAAATGAAACAATCTTTGTGTATTTATCCTTAGGAGATGCTGAAAATAGGCCTTGAAGCTTATAATGTTGTTTTGCATGTACTTCTAATATAACTGGAAAATGTCCTAGTTGTTTAAAAAATATACAGTTCTTCTTTTGAGGGGCTGATCAAACTATAGATTTTAATTCAGAATCACTGCAAGATGGATTTTGAATGGAGATGTTTTTCACAACAAGATCACTCAGAGACCTTCCTTACAGACCTTGATTTACTCTTATTTTAACTGATGTTTTATACTACCTTTAACTTCACAATGGCTGTATTCAGTCAGTTTAGTGACTCAAATAAACTAATGCCCTATTTCTCTATGTATAGCCAATACTTTACTGAAAAGTACAATAACATAAACATTCCTATTGCAGACTGAAAAAAATGTGTTGGACAGACATCCCGAACCTTTGTGATTTGAAATGTTGAGAATTTGTCATGGTACCTCACATAAAATGGCTGCTAGCATAGGCAGCCTACACAAATGGGTTTGGGTATCTCATTAAGTTCTAATGGACATTCATTGATAAGTTCCTTGCGTAATTTGAGCAAGAATAGAAGAGTACACTTCTTCTCTGTAAGGGAGGTATAAAATTGGGATGATCAGCCATGCTAATTCTTCCCAGGGTATAATGGTGACATCAAAAGGGCAAAAGAGATTACCTGTCTGGTTTTTTGAAAACTCTGAATACTCTTTCAAAATGTTCCTTTTGAACACCCTTTCCCCCCAAAAAAACATATTTACCTAGAAAATTTATACAAAATGAACATTGCATAAAGTGCTAACATACTAAAACACCACACTAAAACACCAACATCCTGGCACATGGCACAGGTAATTTATCCCATCAATACACCACTACCAAAGTGTTTAGATCTTCCAACTAGCCCTTTCCTTTATTTTGAGTGGTTGCAGCTATCTGTCATTTCTATTTCATTACAATGATTCTTTTGCTGAGTTTGGAATTTTTTTAAAAAATAGGTACTGTAAGACTTAAGTATCACTTTGCAGCATGGTTCATTTTTTTAATATTGAAAAATGTAAAACATTTCCCTGGATGAGGATTGAAAAGAAAACAAATTATCTGTAATAATGCTCAATAGGAAGGCAGGTGTATTTATTTCTTTGTTTATATCCTACCTTTATTATTTTTACAAATAACTCAAGGTGGCAAACATACCCAACACACTTTCCACCTATTATTTTCCCCACTATAATCACCTTGTGAGGTGAGCTGGTTTGAGAGAGTGACTGGCCCAAGGTCACTCAGCTGTCCCTTAAGCCTCAGGCACAACCTTATGCATAAGCTTTTCTTGATATCTAGCCTGGTGCCTTAACCACTAGACCAAACCAGCAATAAGAACAGTGGTGAAATTAAAAATATTTTACTACCGGTTTTGTGGGCGAATGCTTCGCATTTTAAAATGAACAATTTTAAGCATGAAAACTTTACCTTAGCATCAGCACTGATGAGTGAAACAGCTGAAGCATGGCAATCTGCTCTGCCACACCTATCAGTTAAGCTACAAACAAAGGAAATATAGGACAGGAAAGAGCCGGGGTGGGTATGCAGGGCCAACTGTTGACTGGAACTGGTGCAAACCGGAAGCATACCACCTCTGAATAAAGAAGCAAGGAAGGCAGCAAGACTCAAGCTATTCTGAAAGGTCTGATTCAGAATAAAAAGTTAGACCTCCGATATTAGGCAATGAAAGATACCTTTAGGACATAATAAAATTTGGGAGACTTACTTAAGTGCTCTCCTTGTCTCTCAGAAACTGTGCATGCTCAGCAGAAAAAAAATAGTTGAAAAAATTGTTTAAAACCACCAAGATATCTAAGTGCAGAGATACCAAAAAAAAAAAGTAGTGATCTGAATAATGACAATTCTGAGCAACGTTTTAAAGGAGTATAAGACTGATTTGCAAGTTGATTTGCAAGTTCACCAGCAGACTGATTTGCAAATTCACCGGCAGTGAATCCACTGTAGACAGATTCATATTAAGGAATGTGAGCATAAAGTTGGAGACAGAGAACTTAAATGTCAGCTTCATCTCTTGAGACAAGTAGCTGGCTTCTCTCAGATGTAGTAAGCCTTAAATGGAAAAGACAAGTGTCTGGAGGAACTTGAAACTTTCAATACTCAAAATACTCTATATTTAGAAAGTGATGCTAAAAGGAAACTGAGAATGGAAGTATTTGAGAAGGGAAAATTATCAATATGAATTTCCTTCTAGTTAGATGACATGATAGATATAGACACATCCTTGACTGGCATACAGGATCATCAACAAAAGTGGATTTTTTTTCAGTCAAGTAGAATCTTATCAGCCATTTAAGAGAAGCAGGAGTAAAAATATACAAAGGTCCCCATTGAAACATGATGTATTGCAAAAAGGAAGGACAAAAGATGTCTGAAACATAACAATACTGAAGTGTCGCTTTGCTTTACAGAAACTTATATAGTTATTCTCCAGAACTGAAGACCTCTTAAAACTATGATTCAAGTATTTCAAAAGAAAAGTTTTATGTACCAATAGTTATCCTGTTCACAATATTGCAAATTACATATACCAGTCAAAAATTCCAGGAATAACATCTGAGCTGGGCTTCCTTTGCAGATTTCATTTTTATCACCATGGATCTATCTGCAATATACAATCAATGAACCATATGAAGATGTCCCAGTATGCTACTGGGCATAAAATTCTGGGCAAAATGGCCCAATTAATGGAACAGAAGGCCTCTAGGAGATAGACAATTCACATGAACCTCCCTAAAGAGCACCCACATTTTCAAGAATAATTTCAGCCACACTTTGGCAAGGAGGAAGTTAATGGTGAGAATGGAAGCATAAAGCTTTTGCAAGAATCTGTCATTCCCATTTTTAAAACTCCTAAATCCAGTGCAAAACATGCCTTCACAGTGATGATATGGGAGTTATTTGGTGAACTTTTTTAAAAAAATGAAGTGGGTCTAGTTTTCCTCTAAAAAGTCTCTCATTTTTATTCATCTCTGTACATTACAAATTAGGAAAAGCTTTTTTTAAAAGCTCAAAATTTGAAGATTTGTCCCCAGATCACTGGATAGCCTGTTATAGTCAACACAGATATCAGAAATCTATAATTCCCTAAATGGCCTATTTTCAGATGTTTTGGGCTACAATCTAATTGACGACCATTTTAGCTTTTAAGACGGCAGCTAGTGTATGGTCCACTACATCAAGGTAACATCAGGTTCACAATAGTGATGTACAAACAACAAAATATGCAAACAAAGAAAAAATGAAACAAACAGGATGTGTACAACTACCAGGTATCATGGATCACAAAAATTTCCCAAGATTCTAAGTGATTGTACTTTCAATTTAAGCTGATGTCCCTCTCTCTATCTCACTTTCAGTGTTAAATTTGCTACTTGTCTACAGAGCCTCTTCCAACCCATTCTAGAGCTGTACATAAAAATTATTTCCTATCAAGAAAGTATCCATGGGTATTCTGACTTATTTTGCAAAATCTAAATCAGGTAATCTAAATTCATAAAATCAATTTGAGAAATTAAATTGATTCAGACAAAACAATGAAATTCAACTTGGATTTTGGCATTAAATCATTGACGAATGGAGGTGAATATATGTGTCCCAGAATAATGTTGCAGGATATAATCTGGGTTGGCGACTGGGAGCACAGGTTTTGTCTTCTCAGTTTTTGAATTTATGCCGGAGCCCATTGTTGGGGAACTCCTGTCTAGCAAAGTGTATGTGTGGTGTTTATAGTCCCTGTTGTATATGAATGTTGACTGGGGCGTGTTGATGGCTGACTTTTAAGTCATTAGCTGTTGTTTGCTTATGCTGCCCAACTCTTGCCATCTAAGTACTTTATAGGCTGGTGGTAAATCAGCACTCCTGTTGACTGATGAGGGGCTTGTTTCCAAGGCTTCAATCTGGCTGATTTTGTGCCTGCTTGTCCAACAATCTTAGTCACTGCAAAGTTGAATGTATGTCCTTGTTCATTGCAGTGTGTGGCTACCAATAAGTTTGGCTCTCCTTGTCTGACCGCTAACTTGTGTTCTTGCAATCTAGTGGTTCGTTTCCTGTCCATCTGTCCTACAAAGTCATAGAGATGGATGCATGGATTGGCCTTTGCTAGAGAGAAGATCCCTGAAGATGAGCTCCAGCATGAGGTTGAAAGCTTGGAAGACAAAACCTCTGGTCCGAATGACGAACCCAGATTGGATGAGATCATTGAATTGAGTTGATTGGATTCACAATTCTAAACATTTGGGTTCAGAAACACCCATCATCAGTTAGGTGATTTACACTGATGTGACTCAGAAAGTTGATTGGATTTTTTTTAACTGAATGAATTACAGTAAATCAGCAAATTAGACATTTCTACTTACAGCAACTACAACGTTCTATATATTGCTGGACCACGAAGATAATTTGACTCATCTGAATACATGTGCCTTGTTCATTCTTTGAAAAATATATAGCCTGTTTTTCTTCCTGTGTTCAAAGCAGCTTGGCATTGTGCTTTTATTTTGAAGGATAAGTATGCCAGTTAATTATATCAAATGAACCATCATTTATGAGACAATGGGAGGCAAAGCTGAAGAAAAATGGGAAGAATTTCACGAAACAATAGTCCAAAATGATTAACTTGGCTCAACCTTTTTCATAGCAGTCCAGAAAACAATGCTCTAGGAGGAATGGATGTATTACATCCAGCAAAAACAGAAGTTTGAAATTAACTACTCTAGAGGTTTGGAATTTTTAATGCACTATATTCTAGCATGCTTTAGTTTTCACTAGTTGGAAAAGGTGTAGTTGCTCTAGGATTCTTAACACCCATGCATATGTAAACATAAAAAGCAGAGGTGGTATTCAGCAGGTTCTGACCACTTCTGGAAAACCAGTAGCAGAAATTTTGAGTAGTTCAGAGAACCAGCAAATACCACCTCTGACTGGCCCCACCCCATCTACTCTCTGCCTCCCAAGTCCCAGCTGATTGGCTGGGTCTTCTTTTGTTGCCCTGCACAGGAGCTGGAAATCAGGTTAGTGGGGTGGGGTGGGAATGGAATTTTGCAGTATCCTCCCCCTGGAGCGGGGAGGGAATGGAGGTTTTGCAGTATCCTTCCCCTGCCACACACACCAAGCCACACCATGCATACCAAGCCTCACTCACAGAACCAGTAGTAGAAAAATTTGAATCCCACCACTGATAAAAAGGTTAAAAAAAAGGTTAATGTTTCCCTATCCAATTGTTAGGAATAACAAGGTTACCTAACTTAGTTTGGGTAAAATAATATATATAAACTATGATTGTAAGTAAGTGTGTGTCACTTTAAACAGCAAAGCATGTAATTTTGGATGCAGTTATAAATCACCATAAGAGGGAGCAAGAGAGCTTACTGTATTGCTGGTTTACTGAATTGCTTGCTAACAATGATGGATTGATGGTTCCCTGTTGCTTTTGCTGAATGAAGGAAGAAAGGAGGTTTGAATTTCTTCATATCTCTACTGAAGAAGAGATTTATTACTGGACTGATTATTTGTAAGTTTACTGACCTCTTTTTCGATACTGGACTTTGCAACTGAACAATCCCCAGACGGACTGAACTAGTGAATGGACTGTTTGACTATGGACTGTTTGACTGCTAAAACTCATACTGGAATGAACTATTTAACTAGCACAGTGTATCTGTTTTACTGTGTGTAAGCTACAAAAATGTTTATCTCAAATATTTTGCCTGACTGCCTGACTGCCGTGCACATTCTGCTAGGGTGTATCCCTAACACCAATCATATCCAGCATGGTGCTCATTTCCATCTTTTGGCCAAGGGAGCCAGTATGGTCCAAAGACCCTTTCTGTGGCCATGTGGCCAGTATGGCTATATGGCAAAGGCATATGAAATGCTGTTAAAAAGACCTAGCAATCCCATAAGAAAAAACAGGAGTCATCTCCAACATACAATGTAAGAATTGTAACAACCACTATATGGGACAAACAGGCAGAATACTGACATAACACATCCATGAACACCAACTGGGGTGAATAATGTTTAATTTCACAACATAGAGACAGATTTAACCATTGTTTCAATTGGGGAAATGTGACCATCCTGGACCAGCCCATGTCCAAAAATGCCAGGAAATTTCTAGAAGCCTGGAATTCTGAGAAATCAGCTATCAATAGATACATAGACATTAACAACATCTGTGGACTATGCAAAAAAGACAATCAACCAGCCCAAAAGGGAAAGAGACTCCAGCATTTCTCCACCAGTAACCAGCACTCAGATCAGTGGTGGGATTCAGCCAGTTCACACCAGTTTGGGAGATGCCAGTTAACTTTCTGAGCAGCTTGGTGAACTGGTTGTTGGAAGAAATCATTAGGGCAGAGAACCAGTTGTTAAATTATTTGAATCCCACCACTGATTCAGATCAATTCCAAGGTTAACTTCAGATCAACAATTAAGTAAGCATATACCCCTATCAAGAAGCAGCCAAAGAGCCAACAGTAAACAACCCAACCAAAAAATCTCTAAGACCACCCCCACCCAGGCAGACAGGGCAAAAAGACCAGAATATAAACTGACAGCAAATAACATTCCTTACTAGCACTGATGTTACCTAGTTTGGATAATGAAACATCTGCAAGAAAAAAAGCAAGTCCCTCAAATGCTGTTATCTTCCCACCAAAATGGTGCCTATTAATCTACTTTCATTGCAAGCTTTTGAACTGCTAGGTGGGTAGGAGCTGGAGCAAGGAATGGGAGCTCACCCTGTTGCATGGCACTCAGGTCTGAAACCCGAGCTATCAGCTTTCTAGCTGACAAGCTTAGCGTCTTTAACAGTTGAGCCATCCTGCCTTGGGAGTGTAAACATATAGGTTCAATCAAAATATTAGTTGCATCTCATAGAATAACATCAGTTTAAAATGGTAGATTTTACATTTTTCTCTTCTCTACAGGCTACAACTGATTACTACTGTGTGGAATGTAAAAAGTTGTGTTGATGAAGGAATACACTCTCTAAGGAATAAATCTGATTTTTTTAACAGATTAACAGAGTTGGAAGGGACCTTGTACTGTAGGTCATCTAGTCCAACACCCCCTCCCAAGCAGGAAACCCTATACCATCTCTGACAAATGGCAGTCCAATCTCTTCTTAAAATCCTTCAGTGATAAAGCTCCCACAACTTCTAAAACCAGTTGTGACTAGACAGCCATCTATTTAAAATTATATAGGGTCTTCTGCTTGAACAGGGAGTTGGACTAGAACAAGGGTCTTCAAACTTGGCAAGTTTAAGACTTGTGAACTTCAACTCCCAGAATTCCTGTGCTAACATGACTGGAGGAGGAATTCTGGGAGTTGAAGTCCACAAGTCTTCAAGTCCACAAGTCTTAAAACTGTCAAGTTTGAAGACCCTTGGACTAGAAGACATCCAAGGTCCCTTCCAGCTCTATTCTAATTGATTGATTGATTGAAATCTGGGCATTTGGCAACCACTATGTATTTACGATGGTTATGGTATCCCAGGGTCAGGTAATTGCAACTTGCAACCTTTACGGCCAACTGCTGGCAAGCAAAATTAATGGAAGCTGGATTTCACCTAACAATGATGTAATTCGCTTAACAAATACCACAAAAATGGTCATAAAATTGGGCGTAACTTGCTTAACAACAAAAGTCTAGGACTATCTACAATCATTTTCTTCTACAGTTTGCATTTCTTATTGCTGGAAACTGCCTTCGAATAAATAAGAAGATCAAATAAAGGCAGACCTCGACTTACAACAGTTTATTCAATGATCCTTTGAAGTTACAATGGCACTGAAAAATATGACTTATGACCAATGTTTTTCACCGTTACAAACTTTGCAGCATCCCAATGATCAAAATTCAGCTGCTTGGCAACTGGTTCATATTTATGACCGTTGCTGTGTCCTAAGGTCATTTGATCCCTTTTGCGACCTTCTCACAAGCACAATCAAAGGGGAAGCCAGATTCACTTAACAAGTGGATTACTAACTTATCAACTGCAGTGATTCATTTAACGATTGTGGTAAAAAAAAGAACCGGGGGAAATGCACATAACAAATGTCTCACTTAAGAACAGGAATGTTGGACTCAATTGTGGTTGTAAGTTGAGTACTTACCTGTATACCCCCAGAAATTATAAACCCATACAAATATACATATTTTATAATAGTTTGATGGGGAGAACAATGTGGAGGGATCCAGGCTCTTATGACTGGCTTAGCACTCATGGCTTCTGCACTACTATTACTGTTAATCTTCTCATCACTCTTTATCGCCCACCCCCTCCCACTTGTGACTGTATGACTAACTTTGTCGCTTGTATCCTTACGATTTATATTGACTGTTTCCTAGTATGATTTGATTGCTTATTGTACCCCATGACTATCATTAAGTGTTGTACCTGATGATTCTTGACTCTTGAAGAATGTATCTTTTCTTTTATGTATACTGAGAGTATTTGCACCAAGACAAATTCCTTGTGTGTCCAATCACACTTGGCCTATAAAAGAATTCTAATTCTATATTCAGTAAACTAATAGAAAGGTAGCTTGTGCCATGATATCAGGCCACAGCTAGGAGCAATATATTTTTGCTGACAAGCACCAGATTATCATCATCCTTTATTTTTTGTTCTGTCTCCTAGTTACAGCTCTGTATTAGGGCTTAAATCCCCTTATTATCCTGAAGCTCACTGGTGACTTGGGCCAATCATACCTTTCACAGCTTCATCTATCTCATAGGCTTACCATGATATAAATCAGGAAGCAGGAATCAAGTTCACTATTTCAATAAAATGTAGGACAGAAATGACCTATAAATAAATGATATTTATTCTCTTCCATGAAAGAATCAAAGATTGGAGAGCCTTACCTAAGATGCCAACTAGCCCCTGTCCAGGAACTGTTCAGGTCAACTTACATTCAAGACATTTTGCTGCCTCATACGATGGATCAGTAAGAGAAAATATATTTTGAGAGCAATTTTCATTTCTTTATTTATTACATTTCTCTCAGGAATTACTGCTGCTTTGTTCCTTCATAGACTCAACCAATTGAGTAACTCTTCTTATACCTACCATGGATGCACAGATATATGTATTTGTGCATGCTCATTCACACCAAAGAGAGGTGTGTATGAATGCAAGTGGAGAGAGAATGTGTGAGTTCTGTTCCTTGCTGTATGAAAGCCCAGTAAAGCAGCCGTGCCATAGACAGAAAGTCCATTCAGAGAGTGGTAAGGACAGCTGAGAAGATTATAGGAAACTCGCTTCCAGTCATTCAGGATACTGCTTATAAGCGCTATGTGCTTTGAGTTCAAAGCATTGTTAGAGACCCCACACGGGGTGGGATTCAAATTTTTTAACAACCGGCTCTGTGAGCATGGCTAGGTGGGCATGGCCATGTGACTGGGTGGGCATGGCTGCTTCTTCTTTTTTGCAAGCCCCTTTTTGCCTCCTGGGCCTCAGGGAAGCATCCTGGGCAAAGCAATAAGACAGCGAGGGGGCTCTTGGCACAGCTGATCATCAGAACAGCTGATCGTCGGGAGGGGAAAAAAGAAATACCTTAAGGAGTGACTGGGTGGAGAGAATGCAGTCAGTGATGTCGGACTGACTGGGGGGGAGGGGCAGGTGGAGAGGGGAGGGGCCAGCCAGGGGCACGATTTGCTGGTTCACCGAATTGTGCAGAATCATAACAACTGGTTCCATAGAACCAATCCAAACCAGTAGAATCCCACCCCTGCTCACACACCCACTTCACGGTCTGTCTCTGTTGCTCCTCTCTGGGAGGAGGTTTCGAAGTATTTCGAGAAGGACTACCAGATTCTGTAACAGCTTTGTTCCCTATGCCATTTGTCAGGTAAACTCACAAGATGTTGCACTGAGATTATGTGGTTTCTCTATATCATGTGATATATGTGGGCACATGCATACTTTTGCATTTATTTATTTATTTATTTATTTATTTATTTATTTATTTATTTATTTATTTATTTATTTATTTATCTTCTCATGTTTATGTTAGAGGTGGAGACCCTTTGAGAGCTGTATGCAATGTAATTTCATTTTAATGTGTGTTGATTAGCGTACATTCAAAGTGACAATAAAGTGTTCTATTCTATTCTATTCTACAGGTAGTCCTCAACTTACAACTATTCATTTCATGACCATGCAAAGTCACAACAGCACTGAAAAAAGTGTCTTAGGAATGTTTTTCCTACTTATGACTTTTTCAGCCTTTCCATGGTCACCTGATCAGTCCAACACTTTGCAACTGACTCATAGTTATGACGATGGTAGTGTCCTGGGGTCATGCGAGTTCCTTTTGCCATCTTCTGACAAGCCAAGTCTATGGGGAAGCCAGATTCACCAAACAACTGTATTACTACCTTAACAACTACAGTGACTCACTTAGCAACTCTGTGAAACCTGGCCATTAAATGAGCCAAAGCTCACTTAAAAAGAATGCCTTGCTTCACTACATACATTTTGGGCTCCGTGGTGGTGGTAAATCGAGGTCTACCCGTACATGAAATCATTAAATCGTGGAAAACAGAATCAGGGCGTAGCGTTACACAACTGGAGTTTGCTCAGAAAACTGGGAATAGATGAACAGAAAGTAATTAGCACCTTTTTTCCCTCTCTATCTAGAACTACTCACAAATTAACAGAAGCCAATACGTGAGATTAAAAAACAATTGCTGTGGTGTTGATTGGAGCAGATAAAGTATTTAGCCAGCAAATATATGTCTGCACAGATATACATCAAGCAAAGACAGTGACCTCAGAGCAATTTTTCCTACCTGTTTCTTCCAGATATCAATCACGGGATGTAGGAGTTCCTCTTCCTGCCTTGATCCTGGAACGGTAATCAGAAAGTCTACATCATGTCCAGTCTGCTTCCCCCTGTCAATTACAGGTTAAAAAAAAAGGAAGGACAAAATCATACAGGTTCTGTGGGAATCGGGTTCCGCTTTCAGAGAGGGACGAGCTCCTCTTATTCCCTGCTTGTCACTCTTCCTTGTGAAACAGAAGTTTAAAGTGCTTGATGTACTGTATTTTATCTCTAACTTGGAGTGGATCAATACATGTTTGTGGTAATGGGGGATGTTTCCTTTTTTTGTTTTTCTTATTTTTTAGAAGGCTTCATCCCCACCCTATTGGAGATGGATGCAAACCTAAATTGTTCTGTTAATACAACTTACGAGCACAATGGAGCCCAACATTTCTGCTGTTAAATGAAACATTTTGTCATGCCCTTGGTAGAGTTGGACTCTGAGGGAGAGGAGGAACAACTGACAGGGAGCGGAGGTGTGGCTCTGGAGGTTGTGGAGGAGGCTGGAGAGGGCCAGCTGGGCAGTCAGAGGAAGAACCATGAACTCAAAAACTGTCTAGACAATGGAGAAAAGGACCTTTACATTGACTACAGAGCTGATTGCATCAAAAGAAAGTCGCACAACCCACAACTCCGCATCCAACCCCACCCCATCCAATCCAACATCACTCAAAACTAGGCACGCACACCCTAACTATCTCTAAGCTGGCCTTAAATGCAAGCTTCTCAGTGCAAGAAGCCTTGTAAACAAAATACCTGAATTTCTCCTCTTACTAAATACGGTTAAATTCAACATTATATTTGTCTGTGAAACATGGCTCAACGCATCTCTCCCTGACTACATTGCCACAGTAAGAGACTATCATGTTTACCAATCAGATCGTGAAATCCATAGAGAAGGTGGTGTTGCTATCTTCTATAAAAAGTCCTTAATCTAAAAAAACATCCAAGTTACCCAAGAGCTTGCTCTTCCTGAGACCATTATGTGTGAACTGACCTTAAATATCACATTTCAGTTCTTATGTTACAGAGCCCCTGATTATGACATCGAACATGCAAACAAGCTAAATACACTCCTAACACACTGCACACACTTTTAACTTTCTTGGTGACTTCAATCTACCTCACATTAACTGGACCCTTTATGAATGTGCAACTGAACCCGTACATGCAACCTTCTACAATGCTGTAACAAATCTGGGACTGGAACAACTAGTAACCAACAATACTAGGCTTAACAACTGCCTCAATCTCATCTTCTGCAATAGTTTGAATTCAATTTATGGAATACAAATTAAAGAAGCCTTTTCCAACAGTGACCACAACATGATTGTCTTTTGTCTCAACATACATCCACACAAAAATCATCACAATGATGTTGTTCCTCTAAGTTTTGGATCGATTTAAGTTCACCCTTTTCATCCAAGAGTTCCCCATATCTAACTGTTTGTTCCTTCTTATAAATTATAGGATAGGAAAATGCTTCAATAGTCGATAACCAAACTGGAATTTTCAAATAACATTGTCTTTTTATCTTCTCCCAGTTTAACCACAAAGACTCCCGCATATAATGTCTTCTAAAATAACCCTGTGTTTTAGTTCCCTTATACCATAAAAAAGCATGCCAGCCCAACAGCAAATCATGCCCTTCGAATGTCAACAACCTATGCTTTCTTAATGTTATCCATTCTTTGACCCACATCAAGTTTGCAGCTTGATAATACAATTCCCAATTAGGCAGGCCAAAACCTCCTCTAATTCTAGCGTCTTGCAAAAGCTTTAGCTTTATTCTCGCTTTTTTACCTTGCCATATAAACTTCAACATGATTTTATTTAAATCTTCAAAATAGTCTTTTCCAAGCCTAATTGGTATTGTTTGGAACAAAAATAAAATTCTAGGTAAAATATTCATCTTGATTGTTGAAATTCTCCCTATTAATGACAATTGCAAGTTTTCCCACTTCTTCGAATCTGTAGCTATCTGTTGTTTGAGTTTAATATAATTATTCTCTTTTAATGTGCTACATCTTGCTGTCAAATATATCCCCAGATACTTAACCTTATTTGTAATTTGGATTTTCAAAAGATCTGCCAGTTCTTCTCTTTGTCTCAATAGCATGTTCTTTGTCAAAATCTTTGTTTTATCTTTATTTATTTTCAAACCAGCCATCTCACCATATGTCTCTATCTTTTCCAATAACCTTGGAGCTGTTTCTAACGGGTCTTCCAGAATAAAAGCTAAATCATCAGCAAAAGCTTGTAGTTTAAATTCTTCCTTCTTAATTTTCATTCCTTTTATGCTTTTATCATCCCTAATATTTCTATTCAACACTTCCAAGGTCAACACAAATAGCAAAGGAGATAGGGGATACCCTTGTCTTGTGCCTTTTCTTATATTAATAAAATTTGTAAGTTCCCCCTCCATCATTACCTTTGCTGTCTGTTTATTATATATGGCTTCGATTGCTTGAATAAATTTTTTAGCAAAACCCATCTGTTCCTATAGTAATAACATAAATCTCCAATTCACGTTATCAAATGCCTTTTGAGCATCTAGGAATATCAAAGCCATTTGCTTTTCAGGATGAGCCTCATAGTATTCCAAAGTATCCAAGATTACTCTCATATTGTCTCTGATTTGTCTCTTTGGCAGAAATCCATTTTGATCTGGGTGAATAAAATTATTTAAATATTTTTTAAGTCTTTCTGCTAAAATTGAAGCAAAGATTTTATAGTCTGCATTCAATAAGAAGATGGGTCTGGAGTTCTTAATCTGCAGTGGGTCAGCCTCTTCTTTTGGAATAAGTGTGATATAAGCCTCTGACCATGTTTTGGGTGTCATCTTCTTTAACATAACTTCATTCATGACTTCTAACAATGGGATACTCAATGATTCTTGAAATGTTTTATAGAATTCTGCCGGAAGCCCATCTGGACCCAGTGCTTTCCCATTGTTTTGTTTCTTAAATGCTTCATTTAATTCCATCATTGTTATATTGCTTTCTAGCATTTCTTCAGTCTCTTTAGGTATCTTCGGTAAATTAGCATTCTGTAAATATTGTTTGACTTTTTTCTCATCAATATTCTCTTGTTTATATAGTTGCCCATAAAAATCTCGAATAATTTCCTTTTTCTCCTTATTACCATAACAAACTTGGCCTTGATCATCTATTAACTTCAATATTTTTCTTGATTCCTTCTCTTTTCTCAATTTATATGCTAGCCATCTACCTGGTTTATTCGCATCTTCAAAGTAATTCTGTTTAGAATTTCTGATTTTCTGTGCCAATTCTTCTTTCTCTATTAATTCCATTTTATGTTTAATTACATCCAGCTTCAATTTAATATCTTTTTTCTGTGGCATTTTCTGTAATTCTTTTTCAAGTCTTTTATACTCATCTTCCAAGGCCTTAGAAGCTTGCCTTTTCCTAATATTCTTTTTTCTTGTATAATCTATTATCAGACCTCTAGCATATGCCTTCATTGTATCCCAAACATTCTGCGTTGAAGTATCTTCTTTTTTATTTTCTCTGAAAAAAAAAGCCAATTCCTTCTCCATCCATTGTATAAAATCTTTCTCCTTTAAAATAGTATTATTTAATGTCCATCTCGATCTTTTTTTTTTCTCCCTTCCATTTAATTGTCATTGGGCTATGATCTGCCCAAGTACTTGTTTCAATATTTGTTTCTTGAATATTGGATATTAATTCTGTTGATATCCAAATCATATCTAATCTGGACCATGATAAATGTCTATTTGAATAAAAAGTATATTGTTAAGCTTTAACATTTCTTTCTCTCCAAATTTCTTTTAAAGTTAGTTCGTCTGTCATTTTAAAAAAAGATTTAGGGAGAGCCCTTCTATTTTGCCCTTTCATATGCGCAAATACATTCAAGGTATGATGAAGATTCTAAAACGGAGGGATTCTATGATAAGCAGACTGATTTAGATAAGATCTTGATGGGTACTGATGAGAAGGTGATTAAAAAATTATATGGTTATTTACTGGGAATGAAATTAGAGGAAGAACAAGTCAAAGAAACTATGATTGTTTGGGGGAAGAATTTTGGATATGGGATTGATCTAGAGAAATGGCAGAAATTGTGGTCTCAAAATTATAAAATGACAATGTCAACAGCATATAAAGAAAACTTGTATAAGATGTTTTACAGGTGGCACTTTCCCCCGACAAGAATAGCAAGAATGTTTAAGAATAAATCTGAAAAATGCTGGAAATGTCATCAGATACCCGGCTCGTATTACCATATGTGGTGGACTTGTGAGGACGCTAGAAAATATTGGACTATAATTCACATGTGGTTGGAAAAAATGACAAAGAAACACAAAGACTTGAAACCAGAGATCTTCTTATTGGGAATTTTACTGATATATATAGTAAAGATTTGAAGTATCTGATTGTAAATGTATTAACAGCGGCTAGGATTGTATTTGCTAAAAATTGGAAGAATGAGAAAATACCATTACAGGAAGAAATTATTAAGAAAATATTGGAATGTGCTGAGATGAGTAGATTGACATTTGAAATTAGAGAGCAAGAGGATAAACAATTTTATGAAATTTGGGATCTTTTTTATCAATGGCTAGATGATAAAATATGATAATAGAATATTTAGAATGCTAGACAGTAAGGAATATCTTTATTTTGCTATTTTGCTATTATTTTGTTATTTGACATTATATTTATAAAGGGTTTTTTAGGATTGATTTGATATGATTATATGATTTGTTATAGAGTAAACTGGTTTAAAGTATTGTTAGCTCATAAAGCATGAATGATTAAAAATATAGTCAAAAACTTCTTTTTTTAGTGATATTAGGATATATAAGTTTGGATTGACAATATGAGTTGTTATGTAACATAATTGTAATTGAGACTACAGAATGAATGCACAAAAATGATGAACCAACTGACACACTGGATGTACATATGAGAGTTGATGTTTTTATGTTTTGTTTGTCTTGTTTGTTTGTGGAAAATTAATAAAATCTTTTTCAAAAAAAAATCATCACAATGATGGAATCCCCAATTATAACTTCAAAAAAGGCAACTATGCTCTTATAAACAACGATTCCTCATCCCCTGATTGGCAATTTCTATTCTCTTGATGCAATACTGTAGAACACCATTACAATATATTTTTACGTGAAATCAAAAGAGTTATATGTACCATTAACAACTCCGAAAACCAGAAAAAAACAAATTACCCATAACAATAAGGAAGCTTCAATCCAAAAAGAAATCACTCTGGCAGAAAAACAAACTTGGTCATGTTGGCAACATTAAAAACTGATACAAAAATTTATGCCACCAGATAAAAACTGAATGCACCAATTATTACATTAAACGAGAAGAAAACCTTCTACGCACAAATTTCCACCTGCATTTTCTACAATTTTGTAAACAACAAACTAAAGGACTCAAGGTCCATCATACCTCTGAAAGGACCTAATGGTAAAGATGACACTATTAAAGCCAACCACTTTAACACATTCTTTGGTTCAGTATTTGTAAACAGCAATGGATCATGCCCAGTATTTCCTAGTCAAACCACAGACAACTACAATGATCTAATACATATCGATTTTACAGAAGACAATGTTGAAAAAGCACTATGCAATCTAAAACCACCTCTATCTATTGGACTGGACAGAATATGTGCCTACTTCTTTAAAAAGCTATCGATTGCCATAGCTGAAGCTCTACGCATAATCTTTGAAAAATCTTTCAGGACCAGCTTCTTGCCAAAACTATGGTCACAAGCCACGGTCATCCCCATCTTCAAAAAGGGAGACCCCAGCCTAGTTGAAAATTACAATCTCTTTTTGCTGCATCACCTGTAAAGTCATGGAATCAGTTATTGACCAATCCATCATCCGCCACTTAGAAACAAACTACCTACCCTCTTATAAACAATTTGGTTTCAGAAAAAATTATCCTGTAATCTGCAACTCTTACTGCAAAAACATATGGACTACACAACTCGATCAGTGCAAAGCAATAGACGCAATCTGCATAGACTTCTGTAAAGCCTTTGATTCAGTGGTACATGACAAACTACTACTAAAACTAAAATCTTACGGTATCTCTGGACACTTGCATTACTAGATCGAAGCATTCCTGTCAAACAGACAACAAATGGTCAAAATTGGGAGCATCCTATCATATTCTGTACCTGTCAATAGTGGTGTCCCCCAAGGCAGTGTTCTAGGACCAACTCTCTTCATACTCTACATAAATGACCTTTGTGATCAAGAGAAACTGTGTTTTCTTCGCCGATGATGTAAAGCTGTTCAATACCACACACAATACTGCTACCCTTCAAAAAGACCTTGACTATGTATCAGAATGGTCAAACAAATGGCAACTTCAAATCTCAACAAATAAATACTCTGTCTTACATATTGGCAAAAAAAAAATCAGAAAATAAAATACAAGCTGAACAGTCAAGACCTTGTTGATGATTCAAACTCTGTCAAGGATCTTGGAGTACTCATCTCTAATGATCTAAGTGCTAGAGCCCACTGTGACTACATAGCCAAAAAGGCATTAAGAGTTGTTAACCTAATCCCCAATCCCCAAACCCCAAAAACTTTATTTTTAGACTGTCTACTATTGACCTCACCCCTTTCCTAAGAGGTCTGTAGGGGGCGTGCATAAGTGCACCAACGTGCCTACCATCCCTGTCCTATTGTTTCTTTTATTTTTATTTTTTATTTTTCTTATATGTATCCATGTATTCATAATGATGGTTTTACTTATACCTATTATCTTGACAAATTGACAAAAATAAAAAAAGAAATAAAAAATAAAACCAGGCCCATCCCCTCTGCATCCTAGGAACGCAGGGAGGAAAGGAGAAGGCAACAACCTGGCTTGTGAGAGAGGAAGTGGCAATGATCCTCCTCATTGGTTTCAACTGGGGAAATGAGTATATAAGAGAGACGGTTAGAACACAGGTTGCCAGAAGCAAAGTGTGCTTTATTTCGGTCTGAAATTATCTTGGTTGGCGTCCTTCCAACAGACTTTGCCTTGTTATCTCCTTGAATTTGGTAAATATTTCTCCTGTTCCGTGTGGACATTTCATCGTTGTAGTTTGTTTGGTTTTTTATTTCACCTCTATCTGTTCATTAAATTCAGACTGTATTGCTTCCTTTTGAAGACTATTGTTGAGTACGTTTTATCTCCAACTGAGTATTATTGAACAGTGGGGCCAAGTTGGAGGCATTAAAGGACATTTATTTACTTTTTGGATTTTGTTACGTTTGTGTTACACTCTGAGTCATTGCATATTTGTTAAGCAAATTGTCAACTCATAAGATATTTCTATGGTCTATGGTAACTGTTTCTACTTCTACTTCTATGGTAACTGCTGGAATCCTCCATTTTACGACCTTTCGGGCCACCGTTGTTCAATGAATCGCTGCAAGTTTTTTTCGGTTAGTAACCCGTTGGTTAAGTGAATCTGGCTTCCCCATTGACTTTGCTTGTCATGAAAAGTGATCACATGACCTTAGGATACAGCAACGGTCATAAATATGGACCTACTGCCAAACAGTTGAATTTTGATCAATGCGCATATGGATGCTTCAAAGGTCATAATTGTTAAAAATGGTCATGTCACATTTTTCAGTGCCCTTGTAACTTTGAATGGTCACTAAATGAAGGTAGCAGTTTCTGATAAATCTGACTCTTTTGTAACCATTCAACATTTGGGTCTTTGGTAACCATTTTATCTATTCATAAATTGAGAAAGAAATCAATTATCAGTAAAACAGAATGTCAGGTTTTCAAGTGATGAAATCCATTTAAAAAGAAAAGAACAAAGTCCATCTTCCAAAACAATTTCTTTTATTTAGGAAAGCATCAAATTGGTGAAGTCCATGGTAATTCCAGATCTAACACAACTCGGAATTACCCCACAAGTTAGAAACAACCCCCAAAAGTCACATTCTCCAATAGAAGTAATTCAACGTTGCCTGATGTCATAAATCTCCACCTCCAGGGGCCCAAGCACAGATAGCTCGTGTCCCACGGGAAGAAAAATCACCTAGCCAAAAAACTCTTTTTATCTCCACTCCTCCTCCCTTAGGAATGAGGCGAACCCAAAACCCTTCCCCCCATGACTGCCACAGAGAAAGTAAGGAAAAGAATATATATGTTAAGACTAACTCAAATGGCTACACTTATGTCAATTTCGGGCTTGACACAGATCTAGTTGTAGATAATTCTAATATTTCTTTCTATAAAAATAACATTACCGAAAGTTATTATTTGTCAACAGAGGAACAGACTCAAAAATATCTTCTGTATTTAAAACATAACAATATTGTACATGGAATAAATGAATTAACCAAACATTTCTACATCTCTCGGCGTTAGTATCAAAGAGAACAATGTTCAAATGTACAAAGTGCCACACAATCCTGCAAATTGTTGGGAGAATTCAAAGTTGACTGTGTATAAAATCAATACAACCTCAACAACGTTCTTTATTGGAAAAGGATCAGCTCTCAAAGGACTCTTTTCCCTTTTTTTGACAGTGCATAAATCCTGGCTTATATGAGCCAAGTCAACTCAGAGGGGGATATGAAGTGCTGGGTTTGAGCTAGATGATTTGCACAACCCAAAATTCCAGAGCCCCATTAAAACTCAATTTTTTTAAAAGATGCAGAACCATTCAAGGAACAAGTCTGGCCCTCAGTCTATAAACACTGTATGCAGAATCTTTATGAATTTAAACATAGGACAGCGAAGGTAATGGATGAAATATTGGGACATAAGGAAAATAGTCTTGCCTTCCTACACTGTGCAGTACCCATTAAGAAGCCTTAACAGTGAAGTTTACAGAAAATTAAGGACAACAGAAGCCTTAACACAGAAAACCCACTTACACAGACCAATGTTTACATTTTGATTTCCACTGGAGTACAAAATGTCACCAGAACTCTACACCATCGAGCTGAAGGCCTGCATACCAGCAAAGATGGGAAAGAAAAAGAATGAAAACATATCAAGGAAACCCTCAGAACATGTAGCTATCCTAAGTGGGCCTTCATCAAATCTCAAAAAAGACCCCACAGGAGCTTTTCTTGGATGAAAAGCTAAATGTCTTCAAAGAAAAACCAGAAAGTTCTGTTGCCTCTTGAAAAAGCACCTTTGGGACAACTGTGACCTGTATGACTGAGAATCTCCATAGACATTGGGACACACCATATGTAGGAAAAACTAAAAACTAGCCTACTTTCAGGATAATCTTTCAGGATAATCAGTAAAATTTTGTCAAGAGAGTCACATTGAGACTACATATCTGGCATGACCAAAGGATAGGCAGAATGCCTTCTCTCTCTCTTTCCCTCTCCCTCCCTCTCCCTCTCTCTCTCTCTCTCTCTCTCTGTGTGTGTGTGTGTGTGTGTGCATGTGTCTGAATTATTTCCTCAAATCCATCAAACAGGGCCCGGTGTACTCAAAAAATTATCTTGATTCTCTCAGAAATTCCCAATAGTTATTGTCAAGAAACAAAGGAAGGGAGATGAAGCATATAACATACAAAATAAGGTTCTAACCAATATAAATTCACTTAAATGGATCCAGGATGTATCACTTTAGTGCTATGTTAACCTCAGCCAATCTATGCTGTTTTTCTCCTGGTAGTTTTGTTTTGGTTCTTCTCTCCATACATATTATTGTCTATCTAACATTTACGAATGAGGCTATGATCAACTTGACCTCTAGATGGCTCTTTTAACTATAATTTCACAATTCTTTCTAGAATCCTCTTAAACTGCTATATGATTAGAGTTCCATAAAGATGCTTATTTTAGTCATAAAAGGACTTACATTTCTGTGCTCAACTGCATTGTTTATCCTTTCAAAGCTGAAGATGACAATAAAAAATGAGGCCATTTAATTATTAAGAGTCATGGCAAATAATTGATTCAAATAAACTAGGTAGTCCATATCTTCTCTTGGGTAGAATAAGGAATTAAACTCTGCAACCGACATATTCCCAAACAATGTGAAACAGTACAAAAATGTTTTGAAGTAACATAAAGAAATCTTTCTTTAAAAAGGAATCTAAATAAAGTTTTTTAAATTTACATTCGCCCAAGTTTTGCATAAGATTTTTTTAAAAAGATAGTTACCATTTAATTGTACCATCACATTTTTTTCCAAATCAGATTGTTAATAGTTTCAGCATCCTTTATACTTACTAAGCTCAGTTGGATAGAAAAAAGCTGAACATTAACTATTGTTCTGATTTCACTGTGGATCAGGTTATTCCACAATGTAAGAGAGAGAGAGAGAGAGAAGAGGCCAGCATTTCTTTAAAAGGCCCTTCTTTGGGGTTTAATCCCTTTGAGAGTTAAGCAGACCCTATCAAAGAAATAAAACACACAGTTACATTTTGCTCAGTGGCTGCAGTTCTCTGTGTGACATGTAACCAAAGAAGACATCCCAGCAAACTAGGACCAGCAAAATGCACACAAACATAAGTCAAGATAAAATCTAACAAGTGGGAAACTTCATCCCTGATGCTACCAAATGAGATAGATCTCCTATCTCATTCCATGCTTCCTTGATTACATTTTTTCCCAGTTCTTAAAAGCATCAAAATGAGATTTATATGAAAAAAATACCCTTCAAAATGATATTTGAAGAAAGATGTTGATCCTTAATGTAAATCAACCATTTAAAGGACCTTCTGCTTTGCAATTTAACAGCTGCTTTCATTTACAGCAATCAAGTAAAAAAATAGCAAAAGGTAAACATCCTTCTTATGTATAGAGTGTTATATGAAACACCTTGCATATGACTTACAGCCCTATTGAATTTTCAAAACATGGGCTTTTTGTGATCCAGGCTGAAATTTCCGTGACTGTTTTACCAGGAACCACGCTGAACCTCAGCAAGTGCCAGTCACAAGCAAACATATCCATGCATGAACGGTTCAAGTTGGCTACTTTATTGTATTCCACCCATAATACTAAAATCCCTCCAAACTACTTACCCTTCCTTGAGAACAAAGAGATAAAGTCCCATAGAATTTAAGGAGATCAGTTCTAAGTTTCTTGTAGGTCTGCAACAATTCAAGGCTAACTCCCCACTTGACCTTTCTTCCTTGCCTGGTTAGCAATTTCCCAATAGCAATGCTTACTTTTGCCTATCCATATATTGGATTGCACTGTATCAGCAGTTTACTGGAAGACTCTTCTTTATCATTTAGCTCATAAATGTATCGCTTTCTTTAAAATGTACCTCTTTCTTTAGGTTTTAATCATTATAGTAGAGCAAGTTGAAACAGCATAATAAAAAAACATGTACTTTATTGAAAAGATGTATGTGATAAAAAAGGATTGGGGCAGAGTCTTCAACAAGGCAGGAATTATTTTACATTTTTAGACTCTGGAAATTTATCCAGATTCTACAGCTGGATAAAAAATCTATATATTTATCCAGATTCTATTCATTTATCCAGGCACATTTATCCAGGCCTGCCACAAAGATAAAGGGGTCAATCTATTTTCCAAAATACCTGAAGACAAGATAAGAAACAATGGATGGAAACTAATCAAGGAGAGAAGCAACCTAGAATTAAGGAGAAATTCCCTAACAGTGAGAACAATCAACCCAAGTGGACTGGCTTGTCTTTAGAAGTTGTGGTTGCCCCAGAACTGAAGGCTTTCAAGGAGAGACTGGACAGCTATTTGTCAGAAATACTACAAGGTCTCTTGCTCAAGTATGGAGTTGGATTAGATGACCTCCAAGATCCCTTCCAACTCTGTTACTCTATGTTCTATATGTTAGCATTTTTAGTAGAGATCACATACCAACAATAATGATGCTGGTTTTACACTTCAAAATCTAAATACAATTGTCAACATGTGGACTACTGGGCCTCTATTCTTATACATTGAGTAACCACAGTGCAAAATAATAACTTGAACTGCACAGAGACCACTATTTCTACCTTGCTAAGTGACCCATTCATGCTAAAGATTTGAAGGAACCTCCTAAGTGTTGTCTGAAGCAGTGAAAGGAGTTTTAAAGAATGAGATACCAGCAGAAAATCTAAATAGATACCAAAGTGTCTGAAATATACAACATGAAACAGATCATTATTCAATGAATTCCTGCCTTACTTAGCAGGAATTTGGCAACATGTTTTTCAGAGGGAGGGTCCCTGCTCTCCTATTATATTAAATAAAGTTGAAAAAAACTCAAAAAACTATTTTCATAGCATGTGATAATTTGTGAAAGCTTGCAAATTATTTGGAAATGTTCACACCTCTTACGTAACAGGGAAATTCTCTTCTTCTATTTCTGTGCTTGCTTCCAGGTAAAATATTAAGAGTTTGTAATCCTTCTTCCCTCGTGAAGGAGAAAACTCAGGTGCATAAAGCATTAAATGCTTGCATTAAGCAGAGATGGGGGGTGGGAAACGACATAAATTGAAAGTAAATCCTCTTGCAGTATTTTAGAGTAGGTTCATCACACACATGTTCTAGATTTTACTTTGTCACTTAATTCCTGGTAATGGGTGGAAGAAATTAGATTCAAATATTCAAACCCTAATCAGACCTTTTTAAAATTAAACAACATTATAAGAGATGAAGCACTGTGACTTTAATTTTAACAAGTATTCCCATTATTTACTATTGATAGTTTATATTCCCCAAATTGCATAAATTGCTGAAGCCTCATACTTAGTAAACTTTCAATAGAATATCTCAAAAATGCAGTAATGATAGGTTTCAGTTGGAACATGATACCCAGAATTGGTGTGACAGACCTATTTCTAAGACTGTACTTTAAAACCTATACTTATTTTAGATAAGTAAAGATATGCCACGTATTAAAATATCATGAGATCAATGATCAGAAGACAATCCTTACAAAAACTGAAATATGAGACCAGTGCATTATATCATATCTGTTTACTCTCATAACGTACTGCATGCTTCTGTTAAAACAGATCTACAATGAAATGCACAAGGTTATATGTTACTGCTGAAGTGAATTGGATTGTTTATGCCATATCTATATGAGGATTTATATTTAGCCTCTAATCCTATGTACACACAAATCTGGAAATAGCTCCCATTTAGAGGTGTCGGGGCAAGGTTTTGCTGAAGGAGGCAATGACAAAAGTCGTATCATGTCATCACGATACAGTCTTCACCTCTTTCGTGCCTGCAGTGTGATATCATTTGTTATTTTGATGCAAGTGTCCTAGCCCATAGACACCTCTATTTCCACTGAATTTAAGAGATGCCTGCCAACTGGAGTTGCTGTGTGAAAGTTAAATCTAGCTCATTGCCATAGATTTAATTGATGGTTATGACTTATAGCTATTAGATAAGCCCTTCTGCCAGAAATAAGTAATTGTCCTTTCTACCCAGTGAATCACTTAATATTACAAAAAGAAAGGGCATTTCTTCGTTTCTCAATCTTTATTTTTGTATTTATTTCTTTAATTTCGTTCTATTTACAATACAAAGAGGGGAATATGAAAGCAGAGTACACATAACCTTATTTAATTAAATTACTGAATAACCTATAACTGGGTAGCATTATACTTTTATTGTGCATAATAGATGTAAAATCATAAAATCATCTTCTCAATTACTGCAATATTGATATAGGGGTTTGGTCAATATTTCCAGCAGAGTATTTTTTTTTTTAACATATTTGCTACCATAGAAAAATATTCAAAAACCTTTCTTGTTTTCCAACTAGTTCCTGGCTGTGTGGCTGCAAACAATAAACCTCTAGCAATTCTTTATGCTCTAAAGTATTATTTGGATTATCAAAAAAAAAAAAAAAAGATTAATATCATCATTTGCGTTGTAATAAATCCTCTTTTAATTTGTTTTAAAATACAGTCAAAAACAAACAATTATAAAAGGATTCATATAAGGTTATGTTATTTATTCCTTTATATTTTGGACATATACAGGAGTTTATCATGTTACATTCCCTTGGTGTTCAATACATATTTTAAAATATCTTTTCCACTTAATTTTAATGGTTCTCTATGCCAAATCGATATCGCAAAAATAATCGGTAAAACGGCCTTAATTCTTTTTATGCTGTTTTCATCTTGTTTGTTTGTTTGTTTGACTTCTATGCCACCCATCTCCCCTAGAGATGACTCTGGGTAACTTACAGACAGTAAAGCCAATAAACATTAAACAATGAATAACAACAACAATAGACAATTGTCTCAAAAGAAAGCAAAGATAGTATCCATGGTAATCGGTGCCTTGAATGCAGCCCCAAAACAACTGGAGTACCACTCGAACACCAACGGCACTGACATAACCACCATCAATCAATTGCAAAAGGCAGCTTTACTTGGAACAGCTTACATCCTGCAACAATACTTTTAACACATCAACATCTGCCTATCCCAGGTCCCTGGGCAGGACACAACAGATGGACAAAAATACAAAATCCAATCTGAACATCTGGCTGACTGTAGGCTAAACCCAAATTTTCAATTAAAAGATGGGGAGGAAGGAAGCAAGATGCAACATGGGGAGAGGGTCTTATCTTAATCCAGTAGCCATAATATAATGGGCCCCAGGTCAATAGCAGAGCCAGGTCTTTCGGCTCTTTTGGAAGGTCAGAACCGTGGATTCACATCTCATCTTGAGAGACACAATGTTCCAAAGGGCAAATGCCATTTTTGCAACCATAGTTGCTTGCTAGGATTACAGAATGCAGAATTTGATGTATCTAAAACCATAAACAAGCAAATTTTCTGAATTGTTCTCCTGTCATGGGAATAGTCCCACTTTCAAAAAAACAACAGAGACCTTTAATTTCCCAGTCCTGGTACTGTTTAATTTTACCTTCCTCTAGGGCCCCATCTTTTCCAGAATTTTGAACATATTCAGAAGGAATGTTTTTTAACTTTTTTTATAAATATGTTTTAGTGAAAGAAAACACTTTGATTTTTGTTAATGGTATATTTTTGCATTCCATCTTTAAGGTTGACATCATAGTAAGAGTTAGTACATTAGGTTGCAAATAACCAGGAGCATTTGTTGAGTTCAAAGCACAGAAGAGTGTATTATTGCCTACTGTGCACAAGAATCTAATCAACTAACACTCAAAGCCAAATAAATGTCGATGGAATTCATGGGCAGCTGGACTTGAGTCTTATGTGGCAACACAATGATTCCAAACTGATGATATGTTTAACTCCACACTCCAATTCTGCCTGCTCTTCTCCTACATAATATTTGAAATCTCAACCTTCTTCCATCAATAGTTTTATAAAGAAGCTATGAATTTATTCTTGCTTTTTTATTTCTTCAAATAAAAAGGATGTTCAGAAAAAGGAAGAAAAAGCTATGGCTGTGATCTCTATCTCAACCCCTCCACAAAGTAAAGCAAGACATAATTTTTGGAATGGTATTCTTCAGTTATGGATAATTTATGCACAAAACACCTCATACATCTTTTTACTAACAAAAGAAAACACTTGCATTCACACATGCTTATAGAATATTGAAAGGATTTAATTTGATTACTGTTTATTTTGTTGGCTATTGCGATATTTTATTGTTTTGACAATGTAGTCCTTATGGTTTGGAGTTTTTTTAGTTCAAAATTCTAATAAACTGTCTATAGAAAAGCAACATTGAAGACATACTCCTCAACTTATAACTATTCATTTAGAAACCATTTAAAGTCACAGCAACACTGAAAAAAGTGACCTCAACTGGTCCTTGCACTCATGACTATCACAGTATTCCCATAGTCATTGTTATGTCCTGGGCATGGGAATAAGAACGGAGACGAGACATCGGTCTGTGACTTCAACTCTTTATTTAACAAGAAAGAACAGAGCTCGAAACCTGGGTAGCAGTAGCTCTTTTATAGAGCTTGCTGCCATCAAACAACCAATGAACTGAGTCTATCGCTTTCACAAGCGTCCAGGCAGGGGTTTCCGTTAACAGCCAATCAGACTGGCCAAACCTGACCAATTACGACTCGCTATTCACGGGCCAATGAGAATTGCAGGATTACAAGCCTATTGTAAGATGAAGCTGTTTCAGTTGTATCGCTGCAATGGTTTAATCCATAACACCCCTCCCACCTTGGTTCCGTCTGAGGGGTGGGGTGATGTATTCTCGCAGATAGGCAAGCCGCTTCACCTATCTGCTCGACCTGTGCTGTTCCACCGGGTTCCGTTCTGGTTCTGGTTCTGGCTCTGGCTCTGGTGGGCTGTCCACTGGGCTGGATAGCGAAGACTGTAGTTCTGGGTTGCCCTTGTCGGTGCTGTCTTCCAGGTTCCCTGGATCCGCCTCCGTCACGGTGTTGTCACGTGGCGAGGCCGCTCCCTGGCTCGGTTCTCCCTCGGATGGTGAGTATCCCCTGGGCTGTTGGGTTTCGATTTCTTCTTCGTCCTCCTCCATGTTCCTTCCCCCTCCAGCTGGAGGTTCCAGCACTAATTGGGAACGGAGTTGGTCTATGTGGCGTTTCCACATCTTACCGTTTGCCATTTGTAGACGATAGGATCGGGGTCCCGTAAGTTGCATTATGGTAGCGGGGACCCACAATGGGTCACCCGAGAAGTTTTTTGCAAACACGAGGTCACCTTCCTGGAATGCCCAACAGTTGCTGCTGGATCCTGGGGGTTGTTCTGGCATGTAGTTTGGGTGGAGGTGATCAAGATGCGAGCTAAGTTTCCGGCCCATCAGGAGTTCTGCTGGGGTTTTGTTCGCTGTTTGGGTTTATGTGTTGGATAAAAAGCATTCGATTTATTTTGTCATCAATGTCACTGTGGTCCATTTTGTGCAGGGTCTGTTTTACAAATTGAACTATTCGCTCAGCCCTACCATTGGCTGCAGGGTGAGCTGGCGATGTTAAAGCATGGCGGATGCTCCGATCTGCCAGGTATTGTTTGAATGGCAGAGCAGTGAATTGGGGGCCTTTATCTGAGATGAGGACATCAGGAAGTCCGTGGGTAGCGAATAGTTTATTCAGTTTTTTAGTGACTGAGTCTGTGATGGTGCTTTTCATTTTTTGGACTTCAAGCCAGTTTGAATAGGCATCCACCGTTAAGAGGAAAGCGTGTCCTCTTGTGGGTCCTGCAAAATCGATGTGGATATGAGACCATGGACCTCGAGGCGCTTCCCACTGAGTTGGGGAGTCTTTGGAGGAGCAAGGCGAGTCTCCTGGCATTTACTGCATTTTGCTACCCACGTTTCTATTTGTCTGTCTAAATTAGGCCACCATGCATAACTCCTGGCCAATGCCTTCATGCGCACGATGCCTGGATGTCCCTCGTGCAGCATTTTCAATACCCTATATTGTAACTTCTCCAGGACTATGACTCTGTCTCCCCATACTATGCAACCCTTCTGGGAGAACAGTTCCGTTTGATGATTTTTAAATGGCTTGAACGTGTCATCAGTTTTACTGATCGGCCAACTGTGTTCTACCCAGCTGAGTACTCGTGCCAAAACAGGGCCCTTTTTTGTCTCTAAGGCTATGTCTCGAGCGGTTAAAGGTGGCGATTTGAGGGTTTCTATTTTTAGTACGGTAATGGTTGGAGCAGAGTCCTCTATAATGTCTGGTAGTGGCGAGCGGCTCAAAATGTCAGCATGGGGAATGGTTTTCCCCGGGCGATGTTGCAATCGGTAATCGTAGGCGGATAAAAATTCTGACCAATGTGTCATTCTTGGTGATAATATATGGGGAGTTTGTTTGTTTCCTGCCAAAATCCAAAGTAGCGGCTTGTGGTCTGTAATTATGGTAAAGGGTCTCCTATATATATATTCATGGAAGCGTTTAATTGCGGATACAATAGCGAGGGCCTCTTTATCAAGTTGACTATAGTTCCTTTCGGTTTTAGACAAAGTTCTTGAAAAGAACGCAATGGGTGCCTCATTTCCATTTGGGAGGACATGGCTTAGGATGGCTCCTACTCCAAATGGTGAGGCATCACAGGTAACCATCAAAGGGAGAGTCTCGTTGTACTGCATCAATATGGCATCAGAGGTTAAAAGGTCTTTTATCTCTTTGAACGCTATCTCTTCACGCCATCCCCAAACCCAAGAAGCCTTTTTATCGAGAAGTCTATTTAGGGGTTAGGCTAAGGTTGCCTTCTGGGGCAAGAAAATGTTATAAAAGTTAATGAGTCCCAGGAAGGCTTGAAGGTCTGTCTTATTCCTAAGTCTCGGGCTTTTTTTATTGTGGTTAGTTTTTTTTTGGTGGGGTGGATTCCCTGTCTGTTGAGAAGGTATCCCAGGAACTCCACTCTCTCCGTACAAAGTTGACACTTGTCTCATTTTACCTTAAGACCCACGTCTTTGAATTTCTGCAGAACTTTTCTGAGCCATTGTACTAATAATTCTTTAGTGAAGGCAGCTATTAGGACGTCGTCAAAATAAGGCACAATGCCTTTTATGCCTTGTAATTGTCTCTCCATTAAACTTTGGAAAATGCCCGGCGCCACGCTTACTCCAAATTGGAGTCTATTGCACTTGAAAGCACCTCTATGTGTAACTATTGTCTGGGCTTCTGCAGTTGCTGCATCTACAGGGAGTTGCTGGTACGCCTGAGCTAAGTGCAATTTCGCAAATATTTTTCCGCCACCCAGGGAATGAAGAAGGTGTTGAACCACCGGTACTGGGTAAGCGCTCTGTTGAAGAGCATGATTTAGAGTGGCCCGATAGACCCCGCAAATTCTTAACAAACCATCTGGCTTCATGGGCGTTACTATCGGGGTTTCCCAACGGGCATGGTCAATCGGTTCCAATATGGCTGGGCTATCAGTTTATCTACCTGCTCGTCGATTTTAGGTTTTTAGGCAAAAGGTACTCGACGGGGTTTAAGCCGAATGGGAGCTACATCGGGGCTGAGATTAAACAATATAGGGGTCCCCTTGTACTTGCCTAATGTTCCTGTGAACACATCCTGGAATTTCTGGATGAGAGTCTCTTCCCAGTCGTCATTTCTGGTATGGTGTATGCTGGCTAGTTCAATTCCGAGTGGGGTGAGCCACTGTAGCCCTAACAAGCTGGGTCGGTCATGATCGACGACAGTTAGGGGAAGCGTTGTTGTGCGGTCCTTGAATGATACTTGGATGTTGCTGGAACCGACAACTGGGATTCTGTTTCCCTGATAATCTTTCAGGATGATTCACTGCGTGCTGAGGTCCTGGCGGGAGATGGCAGGGATCAGTTGTTTGAGGGTTTTCCAGGATACTATCGACAGGGACAATCCTGAATCAACTTCCATCACACATGGTCGATTCTCAATAATAACCTTCACGCGTATCTTCCTTGCATCGAGCAATGAAGCGTGGCTGATGATAATGGTTTGGTGGGCCTCTTCTCGTCTCATTGAAAAGGCAGGTGCTTGGTTTCTGTAGTAGTAGAGGTTGTTCCATTGGTGGTTCAGACGGTCCCGGTTCTCAGGAGGTTTGCCTATCTCCCGACGGAGGTTGTTCTCCTTTCGGCTGGGACTGGACTTTCGTCTGTTTCTGCAGACCTTCATGATATGGCCTTTTTTCCCGCAGTTATGGCAGAGCGTGTCGAAGAATTTGCAGTCCGATCGTGGGTGGTTTGCCCCGCAACCTGCACATTGGTGCAGACATCGCTAGTTCCTTTGCTCTCGTTCCGAGCAGAGCCGGTTGACCTCCTCTTCATCACTATCTGAGGATGACTCGAGGTCTTCGTGGTGGGTAGTGGTAGCGTGCTTCTCAGTGGCGAGTGAGACTTCGTCGGCAAGTTGGCGAAGTGGTGCGTTCGCTCGGCACATTCGAGCGGCTGACTTCCTGGTTGCTTCTGAGGCAGTAGCATCGGTGATGACATCTGTAAGGCTGATGTCGCCTTTTGCCATCAGCTTACTCTGCACATGTGGTGTATTTAATCCCAGAACTATTCGGTCTCTTAGGGCTTCCTCTAAGTTTGCAAAACCACAAAGGCCTCCTAAGTTCCGGAGGTCAGCTACGAAATTACCAATGCTCTCATCCTTCCATTGGTCCCTCTGGTAAAATTCGTGTCTTCGTATCATTGTAGGTACTGCGGTTGCGTAATGAGCCCTGAGGATTGGAGCGAGGGTGTCCCAATCCATGGTCTTCACTTCTGCCGGTTTTGCTAACGCTTTAGCCATTTGAAAACAGCGGGGCCGCAATGAGTCAGGCACACCACTCGTTTCTTGCCAGACGTCACATCTTTTAAATTGTTGGTCTTCAGGAACATCTAGAAGTGGTCTATATACGAGTCCCAGTCTTCGGTTGCTGGGTCGAATGCAGCGGATGGTATGGCGCCGCTAGTCATCTTGCCGTCTGTTGCATGTGCTCTTTCGGCACGTGCTCTGTCTTTGTCCGATATGTTCTAGGCAGCTCTATCGTCTCCGCATCCCATCCTCGTCACCAGTGTTATGTCCTGGGCATGGGTGTAAGAACGGAGACGAGACATCGGTCTGTGACTTCAACTCTTCATTTAACAAGAAAGAACGGAGCTTGAAACCTGGGCAGCAGTAGCTCTTTTATAGAGCTTGCTGCCGTCAAAGAACCAATGAACTGAGTCTGTCGCTTTCACAAGCGTCCAATCAGGGGTTTCTGTTAACAGCCAATCAGACTGGCCAAACCTGACCAATTATGACTCGCTATTCATGGGCCAATGAGAATTGCAGGATTACAAGCCTGTTGTAAGACGAAGCTGTTTCGGTTGTATCGCTGCAATGGTTTAATCCAGAAAAATCATGAAATCAAAATTTGGTAACCAGCATGTAATTATCACCATTGCAGTGTCCCAGGATTATGTGATCAACATTTGTGATCTTTGCACCTTTCAACAAGGAAAGACAATGAGGGAGGTTAGATTTGCTTAATAACCACATGATCCACTTAACAAATGCAGTGATTCAGTTAAGAATTGTGACCCCCCCCCAAAAAAAAATCAAAAAATCAGGTGTAATTCACTTAACAACTATCTTGCTTAGCAACAAAAGTTATGGTCCCAATTGTGGTTGTAAGATGAGGACTAACTGTAAGAGCAATGTATCTTCCACCAAAAGCCAAGTTCATATTCCAAGTCAAGCCAAGGGCAAATCAGCTGACTTTGAGTCCTTACAAAAAGTAAATGAAAAAAAAATCCAGTTTTTACTATCTGCAAAACAATGAGCAACCTCATACTTTTACAGTAGGAAATTACACGTGAGCTGAATTGTAATAGTAGATGAATTAAAACTATCTGTCCATCTAATTAATGCAGGGCTGTCAAACTGGATTTCTTTGAGGGCCAGATCAGCATTGTTGTTCTCCTCCAGGGACTGGCTGGGGAGGAGACAGGATGGACGCCTCCTGCAGCACTCTGCTGGCCAAAACGGGACATGGGAGGCCCATTTTCAGCCTGGATGGCCTCCTGCACTTTGCCATTTTGACTGGCAGAGTGCTTCAGGAGGCCACCCAGGCCAAAAATGGAGTGCGGGGTGGCTGCACACAGGCCCCCCGTTTTCCATTTTGGCCAGCAGAATTTTGCAGGAGGCCATCCAGGCTGAAAATGTGCACCTTCCCACACACCATTTTAGCTGCCAGAGGTATCGCAGGCCAGTCCTTTGCTATTTCTAGGCCGGCCCCATAAGCCAGTTTTAAGTACCCAATGGACTGGATCCGGCCCACACAGGCCTTGAGTTTGATAACCCTGATCTTTTGCCATTCTTCTCTATTTTTTACTTGTACTGCACACTTTCTTTTTATTAAAGCAAGAAGAAACCAAAAAAATATGTTGCCAGATAAAATCCAAGGCTTAAGAACATATAAGCACTGCATCAACTTCATCTGTGCGTTTGCTACGTGATCCTTATTTTTTCATCTGCCAACTGGGGACAACAATGCATGATTGATGAAAATGCTAGAGGCAAGATTTCATTCTGTAATTCCTCATGATGTATAGTCAGAAGCTACAGAAAACCATAAGCATGTGGGATGGCAAAACAGAGCCATGACAAGACATTGTAAAGGCTGTGTCTAAAATATTTCATTATATACTCTCAAAATTGCACTCTTTTCCTTAAAAAGAATAATCTTTGCAGTACCTTAGGATTATTACCAAAGAGATCTAATTCCCAAGTTATTTTTATGTTTTCAAGGAATAGAACTATATGAAACAGAAGGTTGAGTAGTTATGTATTACTGTAGCTGAAGGACGATTAATGTCCATTCTGAACAAGCAAATGGGAAGTTGATTAAAGAAATGCCCAGAAAAAAACCATTCCGGCACTTGGATAGTGCATTATTACATTTCTTTCATCTTTCCTGACTTTCTAAGTTCAACAGCACAACCCATCTGCCTCATTCAAAACATGGAACAATCCTTGCAGGCTAAGATAGGCCTACAGTATAGAATGTCATCTGTACCTCTATAACTGTCTGATTTGGTTCTGCAACCCAACAAGACAGACACAGACTCCAGAGAGTCATTAGAACTGCAGAAAAAACAATTACTACCAACCTGTCTTCCATCAAGGACCTGTATACTGCACGAGTCAAAAAGAGGGCTGTGAAAATATTTACAGACCCCTCACATCCTGGACATTAGCTGTTTTAACTCCTACCCTCAAAACGACGCTATAGAGTACTGCACACCAGAAGAACTAGATTAGTTTTTTCCTAAAAGCCATCACTCTGCTAAACAAATAATTCCTTTAACACTGTTCAACTATTTACAAAGTCTGCACTACTATTGCTATTAATCTTCTTATCACACCTTATCACCCATCTCCTCCCATTTATGACTGTATGACCGTAACTTTGTTGCTTATATCCTAATGATTTTATTGACTGTTTCCTAGTATGATTTGATAGCTGATTGTACTCTATGACTATTATTAAGTGTTGTACCTGATGATTCTTGACTCTTGACAAATGTATCTTTTCTTTTAGGTACACTGAGAGCACTTGCACCAAGACAAATTCTTTATGTGTCCAATCACACTTGGCCAATAAAGAATTCTATCTATCTAGAAAAGATGTATTCAATTATTGAATATATTCAATATTTGATTATTGTAAATATCAGGCTACAAGCTGACATTCACAGCCTGCCAATCAATCTGCCTGACAGATGTACTGTAGACACAGAATCAACATCTTCTTGAGTATGCTGCCTCAGAGGCACAGAGAGATTATAAATACAGAATGTTATTTTGACATAAAAAATGGATAGGGAATCCATCCTTCATTTATTTTATTTGAGTCAAATTGTAGAGTTCAGAGATACAATAGTTCTTTTGTGATATTCCTGGCCACCATTTACAGACTTTATGAATAACATAGATTTTTTTTTCCTTCTTCCTGGGTAGTGCTTCCCCACAAGTGCGGGATTTGCTTTTTTTCTGGATCAACCAAATGTTGCAACAGTAATGGATTGACCAGTTTCTCACCCAAGCTTGACAATGTGGGCTGAGATAGAATGACTGACTGAAAATCACTCAGCCAGCATTCACGCTAAGATGAAACTAGAACTCACAGTCTCCTAATTTCTAACTTATAGATCAAACTGGCTCTCTATTATGCAAATATAGAAATAATCTTAAATCTGAGACTAATGCTTGGCAAATTAATATTGCCATTAGTCAAAACCTTGTTTATTTTGTTTAGATCATTTTTCTCCAGCTGACACCAAATAACATTTTGTTGCTAAAATGGACTGCAGTTCCTATCATCTCCTGTTAATAAGTTCAGTAGTCATGCTACATGGAAAATCTTTTCCAGAATGCTACCTGTATTATTCTCTCATCTTGTTACAATTAGCCAACTTATTTGTCTTCACAAAACCTCTGATTTTTTTTTAAAGAAAATAATCCAATGGCCTACCTAGATCAATATTGCCAAATGGCAGAAATCTGGATATTTATCTACAATTTAATGTATATTTTTATTTTTATTTTCCACTGAAATTAAGATATTAATTTAATTGCTGTTCCATTTGTCAAATTATCTCTTGTTTCAGTCTTATCTCTGTTAAGCTTTGCAAATGAATTGTTCTAACCTATCATTTTTGAATAGCTGGTTTATGTTATTTTATTACATTATCATTACAGCAGCATCTTTGAAAGTTTAAATTGTCAGTTCATGTTTCTCACTGTTTCTCAGTATTATCCATTATTACAATCCTTTGTGCCATAACTTTTTTACCATGTGATGTTTGATGAGGAACTCTACTTTTCTTTCCGACACAGCAAAAATCCCCATGATTATAGGTAATAATAAAATCTTTGGAAAATCTGGTCATATATTTTACTAACTTTGGTCAGCTTAACATTATGTGCTTAGGAATATTTCTTTAGCTAGGGTTTGTTTGGGTTGTTGTTGCTTTGCAAAGACAAAATATTTTATTCATTTTAGATGTCAAGGTCGGCTGATTCCAAACAAAATTTGAGCAGCTTACACATTTACAAGAACATGTCATATAAAAAGAAAAGAAAACACAAGTGCCCACACAGAACCACACCAATATCAACCCAAGAAAACCATCCATGGCTTTTCTCAAGCTCCCTAATCCCAGGCCTAGGAACAGAATACAGTCCTTCAAAAGGTGATTTGAAGGTGAGATCCAAGCATACTGCTTTATGCACATCCCTTTCAAAATAAAAATGTGCTTTGTATAAAAGGTTTGCCTTTAGGCTTAATGGGATGATATTTTTATGTACTACTGACTTTTACCAACTTCACCTCTACCTACCTGCACACTGCAGAATGAGGTAAAATCCAACAAACTAAGAGTTATGTTATCTCGGTGCTGGAACAAACATGAAAAACAATATTAATATTTCACATAGGGTTCCAAAACACCACCAACACAGAGATATCAACTTGTAAAAGCTACAGAGTATTTTTATTTATTTATTTATTTGTCAAAAGCTTAAATATAACAGAAAGAAGAATAAACATAAGTTTAAATACAAGAAATAGAAACTAATAATTGGGGACAAAAGGACAGGGATGGTAAGCACGACTGTATACTTATGTACACCCCTTACAGACCTCTTAGGAATGGGGTGAGGTCAGCAGAGGTTAGTTTGAGGATAAAGGAGTGGGGGTTTGAGCAGGTAACAACAGAGTCAGGTAGTGAGTTCCAGACATTGACCACTCTGTTGCTGAAATCGTACTTCCTGCAATCTAGTTTGGAGTGGTTTACATTTAGTTTATATCTGTTGTGTACTCTAGTGTTGTTGTTGTTAAATCTGAAATATTCATTAACTGGTAAGATGTTGTAACATATGATTTTATGTACTATGTGTCGTATCCGTAAATAAGGCTCGTAGTCAGTGACTTTCAATTCAAGCTCTTTATTAACACTGGTGGAACCGAACCGCAAAAGACAAAAAGCTCGCGGCTTTTATATCTTTTGCTTCGGCGGCCGCGGCCAATGGCAGCGATTCAAGTCTCCCGCTCTTGGCTTTAACCAATCGCGGGAGACTTCAATCGGGCCAATCAGGCGCGGCTCGCCTGGCCAATCAGAAATCCCCGCGCCTTAGCCAATCAAGGCACGGGGATTTCGAGTAGTCCATTTGCATACATGACACCCCTCCCCTCTTGGTATGGTCTTCTCACGTGGTGTAGTCACGCAGGTAGGCGGGGCTCCGTCGAGTCCTAGTTGACCTGCGCAACTCATTTTCCTGTTGTATCTCGGCAGGAGCGGTCATCTTTTTGGCTGCTCCTGCCTCTGAGCGAACCGGCTGGATGATCGGGCCGGTTCCTTCACCGCGGCTCCCGCCTGGGCCTACCGGGTCGGTTGAGTCGCGGATTCCGCCGCTCCCGCTTGGCTTCTCCGAGTCGGTAGAGCTGGCCAGACGGTTCTTCTCCGGCTGTGATTCGCGAAGGCTGCGTTCTGGTGAGTTTTTAAATTTTATTTGTTCTTGCGGTTGTTTAACCGGGTGTTCCCTCCCCCCTTGGTTCGTGTCTTGGGGGTTGAGGTTAGTCAATGTTCGTGACCGGAGCTGGTCGATATGTCGTTTCCAGGCTCGCCCGTCGGTGGTTTGGAGCCGGTACGACTTTGGACCAGTGATCTGAGTTATGACGGCTGGGATCCATAGGGGGTCCCCCGTCATGTTTTTGGCGTATACTAGGTCGCCTGGTTCAAATGTCCGATACCTGGAGCTGGAGTCTGGGGGCTGCTCCGGGTTGTAGGTTGGGTGTAAACGGTCGAGTGGGGATCGCAGCTTCCTGCCCATCAGGAGCTCTGCAGGGCTCTTGTTGGTGGTTGTGTTTGGCGTGATGTGCTGTATGAAGAGCAGCCTGTTGATCTTGTCGTTGATCTCCCCGTGGTCCATTTTCCGGAGGGTCTTTTTTGTAAACTGGACCATCCGTTCCGCCCTACCGTTCGCCGCCGGATGCGCCGGTGCCGTTAACGCGTGGCGGATGCCTTTTTCTGCCAGGAACCGTTCAAAGTCGATGGATGTAAACTGTGGTCCGTTGTCCGAGACAACGACGTCTGGGAGGCCATGGGTGGCAAACAGCTTACACAGTTCTTTAATGACGGCCTCTGTGGTGGTGGATTTCATGTCGGCCACCTCTAGCCAGTTTGAGTATGCGTCAACTGTGATTAAAAAGGTGTGCCCATTTGTGGGGCCGGCAAAGTCTAAATGTATTCTGGACCAGGGTCCCCGAGGTGTCTCCCAGTCCCGGATAGGTGCCGTGGGTGGGCTGGATCTGGTCTCCTGGCACCGGTGGCATTTGGCGACCCATGTTTCAATTTGTTTGTCCATGCCAGGCCACCAAGCGTAACTCCTGGCCAGGGCTTTGGTCCTGACGATGCCAGGATGACCCTCGTGCAACATCTCTAGGACCCTGTTCTGTAATTTAGTCGGAATCACCACCCGGTCTCCCCAAAGGATACATCCTCTCAGTAGTGAAAGTTCAGTCTGGCGCTGGCGGAAAGGTTTAAAAGTCTCGTTATTGTCTTTTTCCGGCCAGCCTTTTTGTAGCCAATGTAAGATTGGCGCTAAGTGTTTGTCCTTAACCGTTTCCCTCGCTATGTCCGATGCGGTAATGGGTAAACACTCGATGGACAGGGTATTTGTTGTTGGTGCAGGGTCAGGGTCAGAGTCAGGTAAGGGGGAACGGCTTAAAGCGTCCGCGTGCGATATCTTCTTACCTGGCTTGTGTAGCAGTTCATAGTTGTAGGCTGCCAGGAATTCAGACCATCTTGTCATCCGGGGTGACAAGATGTTTGGTGTGGGACGGTTTCCCGCGAGAATGCCCAGCAACGGTTTATGGTCAGTCACTATTTTGAATGGGCGGCCGTAAAGGTACTCGTGGAAACGCTTAACGGCGGCCACTATAGCCAAAGCTTCTTTGTCCAGCTGGCTATAGTTCCGCTCTGGTTTAGTCAGAGTTCTCGAGAAAAAGGCGATAGGTGCTTCTCTCTGGTCTGGGAGGGTATGGCTGAGGACAGCGCCGACGCCGAAGGGTGATGCGTCGCAAGTGACAGCTACAGGCAGGGTTTCGCAGAATTGCATTAGGACGGCATCAGAGGTGAGGAGGTCTTTGGTCTTTTGAAAAGCTGTTTGTTCCCGTCTCCCCCAAGTCCAGGCTGCCTTCTTGTCCAGGAGTCTATGTAAAGGTTCCGCCGCCGTAGCCTTTTGAGGTAGGAAGACATTATAGAAGTTTAGTAAACCTAAGAATGCTTGCAGCTCTAATTTGGACTTTGGGGTGGGGGCTTCTTTGATGGCCTTTACTTTTTTTGTTGTGGGGTGGATGCCCTGCTGGTCTAGGAGGTAGCCCAGAAACTCTACTTGCTTTGTACAAAGTTGGCATTTTTCGCGTTTGACTTTAAGTCCTGTTTCTTTAAATTTCGTTAAGACTTGTCTTAAACGGTTTTCTAGTTCGGCTTCATTTGGCGCCGCCACTAATACGTCATCGAAGTAGGGCACCACCCCCTTGATGCCTTGCAGCAAGCGTTCCATCAGGCTCTGGAAGATGCCTGGTGCCACGCTGACCCCAAATTGAAGTCTGTTACATTTAAAAGCCCCCCGGTGGGTCACTATTGTTTGGGCCTCTGCCGTTTCCTCGTCCACAGGTAGTTGTTGATAGGCTTGTGCGAGGTCGAGCTTAGCAAAAACTTTGCCCCCTCCCAGTGAGTGCAGTAAATGTTGCACTACCGGGACTGGGTAGGCGCTTTGTTGCAACGCGCCATTTAGGGTGGCCTTATAGTCCCCGCAGATTCTCACGGACCCGTCTGGTTTTACTGGGGTCACTATAGGGGTTTCCCATCTGGCGTGATCTGTCGGTTGTAACACCCCTTGTCTGACGAGCTTGTCTAGCTGCTCGTCGATTTTGGGCTTTAATGCAAAGGGTACCCTTCTAGGCTTAAGCCGCTTCGGGGGAACCCTTGGGTCTAAATCAAATGAAATAAGGGGCCCCTGGTACTTGCCCAATTCTCCATTGAAGACCTCCTGGAATTCTTGGGTTAGCCGCTGTTCCCAAGCTTCAATGGATACGTGGTTGACACCTGTCAGCGCGATGTTAAGCGGAGCAAACCATTGTAACCCCAGCAGGCTAGGGCGGTCGCGGTCGACTATTGTGAGTGGAAGTTGTTCTGTGTGGCCTTTGTAGGTTATGTTAAAGTTCTTGGTGCCCACTACCGGAACGCGATTACCTTGATAGTCTTTTATGATGATTTTTTGGGCAGGTACGTTTCTTCTTTGTAGTGTAGGCACTAGTTGCTTGATTTCGCGCCAAGCAATCATAGAAAGGTAGGAACCGGAGTCCACTTCCATCTTACATGGTCGACCCTCTATGTGAACTTCTACGTGAACCTTTCTAGCTCCGTCGGAAATGGCGTGGCCAATGGTCACCGTCTGGTGGGTTTCTTCTTTACGTCGGCTGTCACCGCTTCTTTGCGATCGTTGTCTCTGGTCCCATCGACCTGTTGGCTGGCGCTCTCTGGCTCTGGGTGGGGAGCTTTCTCTTTTCCTGTCAAGTTGTTCACGTTTGGGCGGGCTGCGGGGTTTTTTCTGGCGGCAAACTCGGGCGATGTGGCCTCGTCGGTCACAATGCCTGCAGATAGCGTCGAAGAATCGGCATTCTGACCTGGGGTGGTCGCCGCCGCAACCGGCGCAGTTGGTCCTCGACCTGCGACCTCTTTGACTTCGCTGTTCGCCTCGTCCCATTTGTACACGGTGTATGTCCTCCTCGTCATCTGACGCGCTGGAGGTTGATTGGTATTCGCCGTAGTGTGCGGTCGCTTCGCTTCTGGTGTTGGCCGACCTCGCGGGGTTGTTGTTCCCGCCCTTCGCGTCAGATCTTCGCATGGTGTCTGCTGACGTGCGGGTGGCTTCTGCTGCTGCGGCCGCAGTGAGGGCATCGGCTAGGCTGATGTCGCCTTTGGCCATGAGTCGGCTCTGGAGTGTCGGATCCCATAGCCCGAGCACGAAGCGGTCTCTAATGAGACTATTAAGCCCTTCAAACTCACAGAGTCCTCCCAGGCGCCGTAATTCAGCGACAAAGTCGCTTAATTTTTCGTTCGGCTTCTGGTTTCTGCGGTAAAACTCGTTTCGCCGTATCAGGATGGGGACCTCGGGGGCGTAATGGCGTCTCAGTATGGGCTCGAGGACGTCCCAGTCGATGGCGGTTGCGTCTGCTGGTTTGGCCAATGCCTTGGCCATCTGGAAGACCTCTGGTCCGCAGTGTGTGAGAAAGACGGCGCGTTTTAGCGGGCCCGGGGCGTCCTTCATGCCGGCGCATTCCAGGTACATCCGGAATCGATCCGAGTACGATTCCCAGTCCTCGGCGGCGGGGTTGAAGGGAGCGGGCGGTGCTATTTTCGCCATCTTAGCTGTCGCTGGTTCTTAAACGGATACGGGGTTCGGTTCAATGGCGAGATCCCACCTTCGTCGCCAGTGTCGTATCCGTAAATAAGGCTCGTAGTCAGTGACTTTCAATTCAAGCTCTTTATTAACACTGGTGGAACCGAACCGCAAAAGACAAAAAGCTCGCGGCTTTTATATCTTTTGCTTCGGCGGCCGCGGCCAATGGCAGCGATTCAAGTCTCCCGCTCTTGGCTTTAACCAATCGCGGGAGACTTCAATCGGGCCAATCAGGCGCGGCTCGCCTGGCCAATCAGAAATCCCCGCGCCTTAGCCAATCAAGGCACGGGGATTTCGAGTAGTCCATTTGCATACATGACACTATGTTTAAGTCTAATCTTAGTCAGCATAGTTCAAGATTATGTTCATAATCTAAATCGGGGTCCCCAACCTCTTGGGCCGAGGATCGGCCTTTTAGGGCTACACAGCTGAAGGTGAGAGGCAGGCAAGCTGCAAAACCAAGCAATCCCCCCACCCCAGTCCGTGGAAAAATTGTTGTCCACGAAACCAATCCCTAGTGATGATAATAACAACAACCAGGCACTCTCCTCCAACCTGAACAAAAAATCAGAAATGTCTTAACCGTAATACTGGGGTTTATCTCCCAGAGGCTATAGGCTTGCTCATATCTCATCTGCCAAGGGCAGAAAGAGGGAGCTATCCTTGGAGGAATTTGGAAATCATCCCTCAGCCTCAGGGAAACTTCTCAGGTCAGTCTTTTCCAATGTTGAATAGTTCAGTGAAGGAAGATAAAAGCAGGAGGACTCAAGCAGATCAGAGAACCCACTGGTGCCCAGGTGAGGGACAAGCTGATTCTGGAGTTCATCCTTTTCCATTATGTTACAAAATAAATTCATTTTTGCATTTTATCTTATAGTCAGTTTTATACTGGGCGGGCTGAAAATGTGCTAGATGTTGTGAGATCTGCACATACAATCATCTACATCGCTCTGTATTTTCCCCCCCTTACATATTATCTTTAGGCTATGAGCAAGCAAGGGTCACAATTAAGCAATGTTTCCCTGACTTAGACCATCAATGGATGCTGGTAACATCATCCAGCTTTTGATGGCAGACAGCAGGAAATACACTTTGGCACTATCTCTATATCTTACAAAACTTAACATTCCAAACCAGAGAAGAGCTTTTATTTTTAGCCCAATATAATGCTCTCCCTTTAGCATTTCTGGCTAAAAGATACCCCAAAAACCCTATACTTATTTAGGTTATGTCTTTTTGACTCAAGAATCAGGATACAAACTATCAAATACATTCTTCTATATGCCAATTCTATACAGAACCTCAACCTGTTCAGTTTACTCCATGCCTGACTAACAAAACAGGATACAACAATCAACAGTATAAGCAATTTCTACTTTCTGAGACCAACCTTAAATATAACACACAAAGTTATACCCGAATCTAGATAGCCAGAAATGGCTTGGGCTCAAAATAAACTTTTGAATTTTGAGTGTGCATGCCATGTCATCTCTTGTACATTAGTTTTCTCAGGTTTGAGTGGGGTGTGTAAGAGAAATTTATAATTCTTAAGTCCCTTTTGGATTATTTGTTATGTGTGTGTGTATGTGTGTGTGTGTGTGTCTGTATATTTTTTTTATAATACTGTTATTCCATGTTTACATTATCCAGATTATTAATTTTAATTTCTTCTCATTATATTTCTCTGGCCTCAGCAAGTTCTTCAGTATGTTTTGATTTAATATTTTCTCTTAGCTATTTTTTTTTGTCTGTGTGTATTTTTCTTAACTATCCTGACATTTTCAATTTAGTTTTGGATATTTTCTTTTTTCAAAAAGCAGTTCTCTTGTGCTGGTTAATAATTGCAATAAAGTTAAGTAGGGCACTCTTCTGTTTCTTTGCAATTCTATGCACAGATGTCCAGAAGGAAACCCTATCAAATGCAGAGAGATTTACTTTTAAGTAAAGAGGCATGAAATTGATTGGGCTGTCAAGCTTCAAGTGAAAATGTTTCCTCAAGAGCAACCATACTCTCAAGTCTCAAATGAACGGAGTGTTGACTGAAATGTGTATAGTTCATATGTGACGATTTGTAATTGTATTCGAATACAGAAGAGTCCAACTTCAGTTAAAGGGGAAATCTGGTTCCTAAAAACCTCCAAAGCAGTTTCTATTGCTGGAATCCATTCCATATTTTATTATTCAAACCAAACACTGTTCTTAAGTTTTGACTCGCTGAAAATCCAGCCACAGGTTCATGTAAATAATACAGTTCTACCTGGCAGTCATTCACAATATTGTAAGCCTTCAAAGCTTAAAGCTTATGAAATGTAACATACCAATCTATCACTATTTTATATGAAGTCATAAAATACAGGGTTGGAGCTTTATTTTTGCTGTCTTGGCAGATCTTGTAAATTGCATTCGTTTCCAATCAAGCATTTCAAATGGTATCATGGCAACTTCTTGAATGCATAATTTTTTTTGAGTGCCAATCAATGCTGAAAGTCAGAAGCATGGGGAGAGGAGATGGGTCTAGTGGTTCCAAAAGATATACACATTCCACGGAATATTGATGCAGATTGGGCACCAGCTGTACTCAGCTGAAATGTTAAGAGCGTACCACAATCCATTCTTTCATCTTAAAACATCTATCTGGATTTACATACGTACAAAATAACGGTCAGCACATTTTCTCACGCTTGGCAGCACATTTTCTAACTGGTGCAATGCCCTGTGCAGTGGAGTAAGGCAACATGGACAATTTAGAATGATGATTTTTGAAGATGCAAAATTGAACAAGGAATGAGGGCAGGGACACTACTGGTGAAATAAGGATTAGGTAACCCAAGAGAGTATGGGATTTTAAAAATAATGAATATGTCAGATGAAACTTTTAAGGTTGCTTTGTAAGTCCCTCCACCCCCCTCTTTCAACAATGTTCATGTCCTGCAACAGTCTTTTAAGCAAAGGGAGAGAAAATAAGCTGAATCTTTTAATATTTCAGCTGCTACTATCCAAGCCAATTTCTCCCCCCATCTCTCTCTCTCTCTCTATATATATATATATATATATATATATATATCTGGCATTCAGCTTTGTTCGGGTATTTTCCCACGTGGTGCTTTTAAAGTTGTAGCAACGTTTCAGCAGAATCTCATCTGCCATCATCAGGCTTCTGTATGGTGTTTGACAAACACCATACAGAAGCCTGATGATGGCAGATGAGATTCTGCTGAAACGTTGCTACAACTTTAAAAGCACCACGTGGGAAAATACCCGAACAAAGCTGAATGCCAGACATGTAAGTACCCGCGAAAACTTAAGAAAACATATATATATATATATATATATATATATATATATATATATATATATATATATATATATATATATATATATATATATTTTGTTGGTTTGCACAAACGAGAACTAGTGTCATAGTGTGTTATCTCTCCCCATATCAGATCCTGGGATCATTGTGGCAGAGAGCACAATCTATAAACAACAACTAACCTCTCATGTATTACTTAAATATTAACCTTGACACTTCAGGTTCAATATCAGGTTATAATGCATTTGTAGACTCTGTCCCAGTCCAAATCCAAAGCCCTTTTAATGTAAAATAGCAATAGCACTTTATAGTGCTTTACAGCCCTCTCTAAGCGATTTTACAGAGTCAGTCCCTTGCCCCCAGCAATTTGGGTCCTCATTTTACCCACTTCGGAAGGCTGGAAGGCTGAGTCAACCTTGAGCCTGGCGAGATTCGATCTGCCAAATTTCGGCAGCCGGGAGTCAGCAGAAGTAGCCTGCAGTACTGCATTCTAACCACTGCATCACCGAGGCTTGAGCTCTACTAATATTTAGCCACTCTGCCTTTTTAAACAGAATTAAAGAATTCGGCGACAATGGATAAATTACTCCTCACATCCTATCTTTACCTATATGAACTGTAACCAATGGTAAGTCCTTGAAGTTGACAGCTTCATGAAAAGTCCAGGGTGCTCTGAAAGATGTTTCTGCTTTCATCAGAAGAACCATAGCATGTTGTAGCATTGAGTTGTAAGATTTGGAATACACATACAAATGTGCAACACACGTCAAAAAAGGGTCTGGCATGGGTTACAAAAACCCCAGTGCTGCTTTTGTCAGGCTTTATATATGGAAATACAGGAGGAAGATCTACAGCTTAGACAATGGCCTAAGAAGAGAAGCTTAATGTTGTGTCCGCCTGGAAGGAGGCCAGGAGTCGGTGACTTTGTATCAAGCTCTTTATTGAAGTCAGGAACCAAACTCTAAGGAAAACTTTGCGGCTTTTTATTTCCAAGCCGCGGCGGCCACAGCCAATGGCACCAATTTGAATCTCCCGCGATTCGAATCTACCAATCATGGGAGATTCTCAGCGAGCCAATCGGCGTGGCTCGCCTAAGCAATCCGATCTCCCCGCGCTTTGGCCAATCAAAGTGCGTGGATCTCAAGAATTCAAATTAAGGTACAGAACACCCCTCCCCTCTTGGTTTGGTCCTACGTAGCGTAGTCCTGTAGGTAGGCGGGGCTCCGTCTTTGCCTACTGGACCTGCGCAGGTCAATCGTAGGTTGGATCCCAGCCGGTTCGGTCGGGGTCTCTGTTTCTCTTGACTCCGTCGTGGGAACCACCTGGTATGTCTGGCCGGGCGGCTCTCCGCAGCTCCCTCCTGGGCTACCCGAGTTGGTTGAGCTGCGGGTTTTGCCGCTCCCGCTCGGTCTTCCCGGGTTGGTTGAGCTGGCCTGGCTGTCTCTTCCTGGCGAGGTTTCGTGCTGGCTGCTTGTAGGTGAGTATGGCTGGTTTCTTTCTTCTGGGTTTTGGTTCCCGGGGTATCCCCTCTCCTCTTGGTTTGTGTTGAGGGGGTTGGTTTTGTTTGGTTGCGTGTCGGTGGTGTCTTGTGTGGCAGTCCTCAATCTTAACTGATCGATGTGGCTTTTCCACGCTCGTCCGTCGGTTGTTTGCAGCTGGTACGAGCGTGGGCCTGTTAGCTGTGTTATGATTGCTGGGTCTCTGGTTAGGTTCTTCGCGTAGATGGCATCGCCTGGTGCGAAGGTTCGGTGTTTGCTGGTGGAGTCTGGGGGTTTCTCTGGGTTGTAAGTGGGGTGTAGTCTATCGAGTGGGGACCTTATTTTCCTCCCCATTAGCAGTTCTGCCGGGCTTTTATTTGTTGTGGTGTTCAGGGTTATGTGCTGTATGAAGAGTAATTTATTTATTTTGTCCTGGATCTCCCCGTGGTCTATTTTCTGGATGGTTTTTTTGTGAATGGAACCATCCGTTCTGCCCTACCATTCACCGCCGGATGCACCGGGGCTGTCAGTGCATGTCGTATGCCCCTTTCCACTAGGAATTTTTTGAATTCCAGTGAGGTGAATTGGGGCCCGTTGTCGGACACGAGGACATCTGGGAGGCCGTGTGTTGCGAAGAGTTTCCAGAGCTCTTTGGTCATGGCTTCCGTGGTGGTTGTTCTCATGTTGCTTACCTCCAGCCAGTTGGAGTAAGAGTCTATGGTTATTAAGAAAGTGTGTCCTTTTGTGGGCCCGGTGAAATCTATGTGGATTCTAGACCAAGGTCCCCTGGGGGTTTCCCACTCTAGGATGGGTGCTGTGGGTGGGCTTGGTCTAGTTTCCTGGCATCATTGACACCTTGCTACCCAGGCCTCAATCTGTTTGTCCATCCCTGGCCACCAAGCGTAACTTCTGGCCAGGGCTTTCGTTCTAATGATGCCCGGGTGCCCCTCGTGTAACAGTTCCAGAAACTTCCCTTGTAGTTTTTCCGGGATGACCACCCTATCCCCCCATAGTATACACCCTTTTAATAATGAGAGTTCTGTTTGCCGGTTCCGGAATGTCCTGAAAGTCTCATCGTTGTCCTTTTCCGGCCACCCTTTCTCAACCCAATGCAAAACCCGTGCCAGATGTTTGTCTTTATTAGTTTCTCGGGCAATATCTGACGTGGTTATGAGTAGGTTGGGTAGAGTCTCTATGCTGAGGGTGGTCGTCGTGGGTGCTGGGTCAGTGTCTGGTTTGGGTAACAGTGAGTGGCTTAAGGCATCTGTATGGGAGATAGTCTTACCGGGTCGGTGTGTGAGCCCGTAGTTGTAGGTGGCCAGGAATTCGGACCACCTTGTCATTCTGGGAGACAGAATGTTCGGGGTGGCCCTGTTCCCTGCGAGTATTCCCAGCAGCGGTTTGTGATCAGTGATGATGATAAACGTCCAGCCATAGAGGTACTCGTGAAACCTTTTTACTGCAGCGACGATAGCCAAAGCCTCTTTGTCCAGCTGGCTGTAGTTCTGCTCCAGTTTGGTGAGGGTCCTTGAAAAGAACGCGATGGGTGCTTCCTTTCCGTCGGGGAGAGTGTGGCTGAGGACAGCGCCGACGCCGAAGGGTGATGCGTCGCATGTGATGGCTGGTGGTAGGGTCTCATTGTACTGGATGAGGACGGCATTCGAAGTGAGCAGGTCCTTGGTTTTCCTGAAGGCGGCTTCCTCGCATTTCCCCCAAGTCCAGGTAGCCGCCTTGTCCAAAAGCCTATGCAAAGGCTCCACCGCAGTCGCCTTTTGGGGCAGGAAGACATTATAAAAGTTAAGTAGCCCAAGAAATGCCTGCAGTTCTGTTTTTGACCTGGGTGTGGGGGCTTCTTTGATGGCTTTAATTTTTTTGTCGGTGGGGTGAATGCTGTGTCGGTCTAGGAGGTATCCTAGGAATTTGACCCGCTCTGTGTACAGCCAGCATTTTTCCCTCTTCACTTTAAGCCCGGTTTCTTTGAATCTCGTTAGCACCTCCCTTAGGCGACTCTCTAGTTCAGCCTGGTTGGTTGCCGATACTAGTACATCATTGAAGTAGGGTACCACCCCCTTGATGCCTTGTAAAAGTCTTTCCATGAGGCTCTGGAAAATTCCAGGCGCCATGCTGACTCCGAATTGGAGTCGGTTACATCTAAAGGCTCCCCGGTGGGTGACTATGGTTTGTGCCTCTGCAGTTTCCTCGTCAACCAGCAGTTGCTGGTATGCTTGGGCCAGGTTGAGTTTCGCGAAAACTTTGCCCCCTCCCAGTGAGTGTAGGAGATGTTGCACTACTGGGACGGGGTAAGCGCTTTGCTGCAAGGCGCCATTTAGGGTGGCCTTATAGTCCCCGCAGATTCTCACTGACCCATCAGGCTTGATTGGGGTGACTATTGGGGTCTCCCACTGGGCGTGGTCTATGGGTTGTAGGACCCCTTGCTTGACGAGCTTGTCAATTTGCTCGTCGATTTTCAGTTTGAGTGTGAAAGGTACCCGCCTTGGTTTTAGGCGTTTCGGGGGAACATTTGGGTCTAGGCTGAAGGATATAGGGGGCCCTCGGTACTTGCCTAGGGTGCCATCGAACACTTCTTGGAAGTCCCGGGCCAGTTGCTGTTCCCAGTCGGCTTCGGCGATGTGGTCGATGCCTGTGACTGCTATGCCAAGCGGTGCAAACCATTGAAGTCCCAGCAGGCTAGGTTGGTCTCAATCGACGATGGTCAAGGGAAGTCTTTCAGTGTGCCCCTTGTAGTTCACTGTGAACTGTCCTGTTCCGACTACAGGGATGCGGTTTCCCTGGTAGTCTTTGAGGATTAGTCTCTGGTTTTCTAGTTCCCTTCTCTGGATGGTAGGCACCAAGCGTTTAATTTCTTGCCAGGCTACCATTGAGAGGTAGGACCCGGAGTCCACCTCCATTTTACAGGGTTCGCCTTCGATGTCTACCTCCACATAGACCTTTCTGGCGTCTGTGGTTGTTGCGTGGCCGATGGTGACCGTCTGATGTGTCTCTTCTCTCCGCCGGGTCTCGCCACCTCGTTGGGTTCGTCCATTCCATTCCCAACGGTTGTCTGCTGGGCGGTCTCTGGTCCCGGGGGGTGTGCTCTCTTGTCTCCGCTCACTCGGGTCCCATTGTCTGGGGCTGTGGGTTTTCTTGAGGCGGCAGACGTGGGCAATGTGGCCCTTTTTGTCGCAGTGCCAGCAAACTGAGTTGAAGAACTGGCATTCGGATCTGGGGTGGTCGCCTCTGCAACCGGCACATGCGGTCCTCGACTTATGACTCCACCGGCTGCGCTGGTCGTGGCCTGCCTGGAGACGGTGGATGTCTTCCTCCTTGTCTGAAGTGCCCGAGGTGGAGTGGAGTTTGCCCTGGTGGGTGGTAGTTTCAGGTTGGGCCTCGGTCGACCTTGCAGGGTGGTTGTTTGCGATGCAGTCCCCGGCGTTCGGTCTCCACATGCGGTCTGCTGATTGTCGGGTTGCTTCGGCTGCCGTGGCTTCAGAGATGGCATCGGCGAGGGCGATGTTGCCCTTGGCCATCAACCGACTTTGGAGAACAGGGTCCCAAAGGCCGAGCACGATTCAGTCCCGCAGGGCCTCGTTCATATTGGAGAACTCGCATAGTCCTCCAAGGCGCCGCAGCTCTGTGACGAAATCACTGAAACTCTCGCCCAACCGCTGGTCCCGCTGATAAAATTCATGTCATCGGATGAGGATGGGTACGGCTGGAGCGTAGTGTCTCCGGAGTAATGGCTTGAGGTCATCCCAATCCATCGCGGTAACATCGGCAGGCTTGGCTAGCACTTTTGCCATCTTAAACACTGCGGGGCCGCAGTGCGTTAGGAAGACAGCTCGTTTCTTCGGTCCGGTGGCATCCTTCAGGTCGTTGCATTCAAGGAACATGTGGAATCTGTCCGTGTAAGATTCCCAGTCCTCGCTAGCGGGGTTGAAGGGGGTTGGTGGCACGATGCTGGCCATCTCGTTGGTTGGCTGGCTTCCGTCGGACACGTGCTTCGGTTCAGGATAAGAATCCCATCCTCGTCGCCAGTGTGTCCGCGTGGAAGGAGGCCAGGAGTCAGTGACTTTGTATCAAGCTCTTTATTGAAGTCAGGAACCGAACTCTTAGGAAAACTTCGCGGCTTTTTATTTCCAAGCCGCAGCGGCCGCGGCCAACGGCACCACTTTGAATCTCCCGCGATTCGAATCTACCAATCGCGGGAGATTCTCAGCAAGCCAATCGGCGCGGCTCGCCTAACCAATCCAATCGCCCCACGCTTTGGCCAATCAAAGCGCAGGGATCTCAAGAATTCAAATTAAGGTACAGAACACTTAATCTGCAGCAGTGGTGGGATTCAAAATTTTTTGCTACCGGTTCTGTGGGCATGGCTTGGTGAGTGTGGCAGGGGAAGGATACTGTTAAATCTCCAGTCAGAGTTGGTACTTGCCGGTTCTCTGAACTGCTCAAAATTTCCGCTACCGGTTCTCCAGAACTGGTCAGAACCAGCTGAATACCACCTCTGATCTGAAGGTGTGAGGAAAGCATGGAAGCATTTCAGAAAGGGCCTTCCCTAGTTTTCCAGAGGCTTAAAAAGAGAAGGGGGGGGAATACTTTCCATCTGGCAAGATTCTGTTAATGTAACCTTACAATAAAGTAGGATTAGTAGTTCATCTGGGTATACTTGCTCTCTGGGTTATCTCTGAAGAATGACAGGGTGAGACTTATTCACCTGTCCACCTCTTATGAGAACAAACACGAGTCAAATCATAAACCTCTGACAATTTGAAAAACAAAATTCAATCAATTTATACAATAAAATATATTTCAGCTTACTTCAAAAAAGTAAAGAAATCATTACAGTGGTACCTTGGTACTCAACTGCTTTGCAACTCATTGAATTTGCTACTCAGTGCATTTTGATGTGAAAATTTTGTCCTTTGTTACTCAGCCTTTGTTTGGTACTCAATGCACAAGCTACAACTTGTTGGTGTCAGCTGCCTGGTGACTCACAACATTATTCCTTATGGGGAAAAGTAGTTTGGTACTCAACGTTTTTGGTACCAGAACCAATTAATAATGAGTACTGAGGTACCACATTATCTTAATGTGAGATGGTCTTGATTTTTATCCAAATCAATAGAAGTTTAGCTTTTCATATTAGAAGGTTTGATAGGACAGTGTCAGTATTTAATTTTATTATTACCAGTTTCCTCAACAAGTATTTACCTTAAATATATATGCACTGTCTAAATATCAAGTATCAGAAATATATAAAGTATCAGAATTTTTTATGATAAGTTTCTCTGTTAGCACATTACCTGTTTGCTAGAATTATTAAATGATAAAACATAATAATTGGAAGCCCTAGTCACTGACAGATTTGCTCAAACAACAACTGATTGCTTTAGTTTCATTAATAATGTAGCAATGGAAAAGAGAAAGGTCAGCTGCATAAAAATTATTTACTGAAATAAGTGGACAGTGTTTGAGGTTATTAATTATGAAAGCTCTGTACTTTAAAGAGAGATCTGATTTTATAAAGCTGTTTGTTATGATTACTGTGTTTTTTTTTAAACCACTGGTAGAAAAAATGGTTTTGAAGCAAGACAATTTCCATTTACTAGTTCAGATTTTTATTATCCAAAAGAGAGTTGTTTGTTTTGGAATTACATTTCTATTCTCTTCCTCAGAATCTCATTAATATATATATATAAACTAGTGAGTCTGAGCTTTTAAATTTTTGTGAAGGAAGTAGGAAGAAGACATGCTTCTTTACTGAGGCTCTAATAAAAATAACAAATTACTTAATGGCAGAGTGCTTGCTCAGTTAATGCATTCTAGTTGGCTAGCAGAAATAGACATCCAGTTCTGACTCCCTCCTTTGATGGTTTTAAATGAATTATTTCATTGTCCTGTTTACCACTCCAACTTTTAACATGCTCTTATTGGGGGAACATCAATTTTAATCTATTGGCAGGCAAAACAACGCTTCTTCTCTACAGTCCTTCAAAATATAACATTGACAATCTGTAATTCTGTTTAAGCTCTGGTGCATCTGGATCCCCCAATCTGGATGGCAAAAATCCAGAGGTTCCCCAAATGCTACCATGTAGATATAGAAAATGCTCTGATTGCTGCTAAGCTGGTAGTTGTCCATTTAGATTTCCAGCTCTGCTATAGGAGAAATTAAGTAAAGATGATGGTCTTTTTCATTAAATGCTGACAAGTGGAAAACTGAAATTCACACTGGATGGGATAGGCATTTAACTTAAAATGAGAATTGTCTTTCTTGTCTCCCCAAACTGGCACAGCAATATATATATAAGGAGTGTGCAGCTGTTTACACACCTGCTGAAAATGTACCCCTTCTTCCGAATCATTTCAAAAATGTAAGTCTTTATTGAAGCATAGCACAACAAATGACTTAATCACTTGGTATGATGGATTGGGACAAAACACAATCTGGTACAAACTGAATTCTTAGGAAGCAGCTTTCTACGTTCCTGGGCTCTTCCCCATGCAAATTATTGATACCTTCAGAGGGAAATTTGAGCTCAGGAACTGGGATAGAGAAAAGGTTAAACTGTGGCCTTGATCTGTTTAGGGAATCTCAGCAAATACGAAGAGACATTTATAGAATTGTGGAATGATAGAGTTGAAAGGGATCTCTGGAGGATTATTCCAAGCTCAGAAAAAAAATGGGTGGGACACGAAAGGTGATCCTATGCCCACTATCTGGCAAATTTGGACATACGCACATCACAGGGTGGGCTACTGGGGGTTCTCAGGGGTTTGGGAGAGACCCTAACTAAGATTCTGTGTAGTTCGGAGAACCCCCAAATCCCACTCCTGGCTGGCCCCACCTACCCCACCCCACCCCAAGAGTCCCCACACGGCCTCTTTTGGATGCAGGTTAAGTGCAGGGTGCGTGTGGAAGCTCAGGAAGGATGAAAAACAAGCCTCCCGGAAGCTTGGGAAGACCAGAAATGGGCCCGTTTATGGCTTCCAGAGAGTCTCTGGAGCCCAGGGAGGCCATTTTCCTCTCGTGAAGGCTCGAAGAAAGCCTCTGGAGCCCAGGAAGGGCAACTGGCTCTTTTATCACTTATGGACTTCAACTCCCAAAATTCCTGAGTGAGCCATAAAAGGTTTCCCATCCCTAGCCTACTGGTTTTTCAGTTGTGAGGGAAATCAATTTTTGACTTGAATGGGACTGTTTAATATATGCACAAATGTAGGATGTAAGTTTCCCTACCCCTGAACTAGGCTATGCCCACCATGGCCACACGCACTCAGCAACCAGGCAGAAATCCTTTGCTAAAAATTTTGAAGCCCGCCTTCAAAAGTGCACATGTAGATGATACTGGACCTCAGAGGTTATTGGAGATTGTATTTAAAAAAAAACAGTGAAAAATTAGAAAGAAAAATAGTGCTCCTTAAAATTTAGCTATGAAAAAATAATTTAAAATAAGTGTGAGCTGGATTTAGTAGAATTATTTTTATTGTGCCAAGGGATCTCCAAAGATTAAGGCAGCCTGGGTTTCTCAGAATCACTGAGAGATCCTACAATCTACTTTATTTATGGGGTTGCAACCACAGCTAGAAAAAGTAGAACATCAAAGTCTTAATAATGCTGCAAACAGAAAAGGGGAGGTGATATTCTTCCTCTCTTGCTGCATTCTGTACATAAAAGGTGGGGGAAAGTCTTTTTCCATAGTTGTTATTGGATAATAAAGGAAATTGTGATGGAATTTCACTTTTGTTGCTTTGATTAGAAGCAGTTCTAGTCCAGAATCATTTCACTTTGGCTAATAGTTATTGTTTCCTAATAATCTTTTATCTTAATTTTGCGGCTTTTATTTCTTAGAGATATTAAGGATATTATTCACTTAGTAAGGTTGGGTGACTGAGTCTTCTGCCTATTTTTATTCACCTCATTTAATCTCGGAATAATATGTTACAGATCATCTTTAATATTTTTTCTCTCATGAATCTTGGTAAAAGATGGCACAATTATGAAAAACTTAGCACAGATCAACTGACAAGATAGTACAGACTATTTCTTATAGTATATTAAGCAGAATATTTTGTTTAAGTAATAAATGGTGACATGAAATGAAACATACCAAAGAGTTAATATAGAATTCAAAATAGTACATAGTTAACTATCCCAAAAGAAACTGGAGGTCCCCAAAAAAAGAAAAAGAATCTGGATGATATCAAGTTAATTTCTTTTCAAAACTTTAAATAAAATTCAGAATGGTAAGAAACAAATAAAATATTTTACTACTAAAGCAGAACTAAAAATTTAAATGAAATGAATAGTCTGTTATTAAAGTCTACTCAACATAAATTCCACTGTTTTTAATTATAATAAACCACATAAGTATATGCCAATACAATTGCCACAATTACATTTTTCTACAAATTTTATCTTTCCACTATTACTTTATTAATGTGCAGCTATATTTTATGTTTTGAAGCTTATCTTTTTTTATGAAGATTTCAGATAGTGCTTGTCTTACAGCCCCTTGGAACCAGGATTTCTGTTGAAAAGCAAGGCAGTTATTAAATGAATTGCACCTAATTTTATGACATGTTTGGCTGCAGGTGTTAAGTGAATCCCTGCAGTTGTTGAGCGAATCATGTGGTCATGTGAATCAAGTGAATCCTGTTTCCTCTTGTTGGAAGTCTGCTGTGAAGGCCATAAATGGTAATCACAATGATCCCAGGACATTACAACCATAGTAACTGCAGGTTGCAAACCACCTGAATTTTGGTACTTTGCTATTACAGTTAGTCCTTGACCTACAACCACACTTGGGAATGGAATATCTGTTGCTAAGCAAGGCAGTTGGTAAGTGATTCATGCCTGATTTTACTATCTTTTTTTTGTTGTTGTTGTTGCCACAGTTCTTAAGTTAAACAAATCCAGCTTTCCCCATTGACTAGACTTGTGGAAAGCCAGCTGGAAAACGTCACAAATGGTGATTAAATTATGCTGAGATAAATTATGCTGTCATAAATACATACTGGTTTCCAAGCACCTGAATTTTGACCATGGAGATTCTACAACCATCATAAGTGCGAGGACTGGTCATAAGTCACATTTTTGTGACTCCAAACTGTCTCTAAATGAATGGTCGTAACTCCAGAACTACCCGTATATCTTAAATATTTGTTTCAAAATAAATTCTTAGGGCTTCATTTCTTTCCCCACTGAAATTAATGTTTTAAAATTGCTTAGCTTTTGCTTCAACCAATTTTCGAAGATTCATGAAGTGAAATATCCACAATGGACAAGCACTTGCTGTGTGTTGTTGCCCGCTTTGTAAAGCTTATGCTTGAAAAATAAAGCAATGATTAGTAAAACAGCAACAAGGTGGAAATGTATGGAATGAATGTCACCACTACTAACAGAGCTTTCACATCCATATGCTGATATATATTCGCCCAATTTCCACAAAATCCACAAATTGAACTTTATGACATTTAGATTTCATAGATTAGATGATTAAACAAGCTTCTCTGGAAACTTTTTCACTGAAGGTGCTTGCTGTGAATGGTTGTGCAAAATCCTTTTCCATATTTTCTTTAAAACGCTCTTGCTCTCCAAGGCCACAATTAAATTCCTCCATATGGATCCAAAGGCAAATAGGCTTTGTTGAAACATTGCTAAAACTCTCTTGCAAATTAGTTACTTCATCCCCTCTGGATAATAGCTTCAGATGTTATCCAAGTTTCTTCTATGGCTCTCCTGGCATTACTCATTTTGTAATAACCAAACAGGAGCTCTGGCATCAGCAAGTTATCCAGGTAGTACTGACTTATGCAAACTTTATGCAGGAATATGTTGTAGCCAGTGATGCAAAACAGGTGAGATATTCTTTTGGAAAGTCAGTTCAACCATTATGAGCACTCAGATAATTTGAAAATAGAACTTTAAATTCTATTTACCTGAAATGTGGAAATCTGAACCCACAGTTCAGTAGCATGCTGTACGATGTGGGTTAGATCTCTCTCCCAAATTCCAAGCATTAAAACTGACCAACATGGGTGTCCACACTTATTCCATCTGTCCCATATCAATAGGCAAGTTATGACAGAGAAGCAGCATATTTAAGTTTATAGCGAAAGCAATAACACTTAGATTTATAAACCGCTTCATTGTGCTTTAGAGAGTCAACAAATTGCCCTCAACAATCTACGTCTCCTTTATCAGCCTCGGAAGGATGAAGGGTGAGTCAACCTTGAGCCGGTCAGAATTGAACTGTTGGCAGCAGGCAGAGTTAGACTGCAATACTGAACTCTAATCACGGCACCACCCATTATGATCTGCTAATAATTGCCATATCTGTTACTTGGATAGGACCTGCCTAATTTTAGCCTCACACAGCATTAAAATAATGCAAGTTATGAAGAACTTATCTTGTTCTGATTCCATTTCAAAACCACTTCTGAATTTTGTGCTTGAAAACTGAAAAGAAAATGAATTTTTAATTTTACATTTGGATGATTAGAATGATTTTTTGTTATGGAAATGGCAATTTAGAAATGTAAAGCAAAAGGTTGATACAATAACATGTGTGTGTGTGTGTCTGTGTATATGTATGTATATGTGTATATATATGTGTATTTATATATACTGTATGTGTGTGTGTGTGTGTGTGTGTGTGTGTGTGTATATATATATATATATATATATATATATATATATATATATATATATGGCATTCAGCTTTGTTCGGGTATTTTTCCATGTCATTATAGTTGTGCTTTTAAAGTTGTAGCAATGTTTCAGCAGAATCTCATCTGCCATCATCAGGCTTCTGTATTGTGTCCATCTGTGAGTCAGACTTTTACAGTTGTTTCTGTTGTGAATCAATAAAAGTACTTGAAACCGGACTTCCGGTTTGTCGGCTTCGCCAGTGGCAGGGTTCCACAATCCTGCGCGATCCCTGCCGTGCTAGCCGTTTTGGTGCCTCCGATCCGGACGGGTTTGGAGGCTAAGGCTGCCCCGCAGAGGCAGCCGAAGATAGGGGGAGCTGGTGAGGGGTTTAGGGGTGCTGCAGACCCCTCCCCAGCTGGCAAAACCCCCTTTTCTCAAGGCGGTCAAGCGGCGGTCTGTAATGGCTGCCACAAAGAAGCCAGCAGCTGGGTAAGATTGAGCAGGAGGAAGAGGGGAGAAAGTTTACAAGAGAAAGTTTTTTGGCTGATCCAGGACTTAAAGAGGCATTTAATCCTGAGAACTATGACTTTTTGAAAAATACGTGGTTTCCAGAGGAGGATTTCAAGCGGCAAAATTGAGGTGCTGAAAGGAAAGTTTACCCTCCTTCCCTATGGAATCAACAAATGGTCATTGAGAAACCTGTTGTTCTTTATAAAAGGTAAAAACTTGGCTTCTTGTTATAAGTGGGAAGGGAGAGGACAAAAAAAAATATATTAAGATTTTCCTGGAGGAGATGCCTTGAAGATCTTGAGACTAGAAATTAATTGCAACAAGACTGTAAAATACAGACTGGGCTTTTTTTCTTTTCCCTTTTACAGATACCACCCCAGGAAGAGAAAGTGAGAACTTTGTGCGTTGTTTGGACTGATTGATGTCTCTGGGACTTTGAGGAATTGTTTTATTGCTCTAAGAAGAACAAAGAATGGCTTTATCTGATGATGAACTTAGAAAGGAATATCAAGAAAGTAAGGACACTGTGAAAGAAGCTTTCCTTTCTTTAGAAATGGCGCTTGCTATTTATCAGCAAACACAACAAGAGATGGAGGAAATAGAAGGAGAAGAAGAAAAAGAAGAAGAAGACACCATCTTCAGTGAATCTAAAAAATTAACTAAGAGAGAAAGGTGAAAAAAAGGAAGGAAAATGAAGGACTTAAGACTTAAAAAAACATTTAAGAAAGGAAAAAATAAGATGCAAAACCAACTTAATGTTACTGAGCAAAAGGAGAAAGGATTACAACAGAGAGGGAAAGCTAAAAAGGCGGAGGTTAGTGGGGAGGGGGTAAAAAGGCCAGGGGGGATAAGAAAGGAAGGGAAAAAGGAGGGAAAAGCCACAAAGGTATGAAACAAGATGGGAAAAAAGGATTTTTTTTTAGGGATAAAGGGTAAGGTATGATTTTATTAAAAAAGAAGATTCTGCAAGGTACATAAGATGGTATTATGTATTAGAAATAGAAAACTAGAATATTATAAGAATTAATAAAAGATTAAAATATTGAAATGTTTAGTAATGATAGATTTTAAAATTTAATAAAATTGTAGCACTTGTTTTTTGAAATAGACAATCGGAATGTTATAAGATTTAATATTTAGATTTATTATCTAATTATATTAATTATTATGAACTTATTATTTTTTCTCTTTAAAGGTTAGTAGGTAGAATGTACTAAGCAGAATCAGATTGGGTATCAGGTGTTATTTTACATATTAATTTAGGGGGAGGATAGAAAGGCATCATACTCTGATCAGTGATTTCAGGAGAAATTCTTTTTTTTTTTTTACTATAGGGAATGAGATAAATGGATAATCTTGAAAGAATGGACAAAAAATACAAATATAATGATTTAAATTAAAATGAATTAAATAAAATAGAAATAAGAAGAATGAAAAGCGGGGAGAAGTTATATAGAAGATATAGAATGGTAAATAAGATAGGTAATGGTATACAAGATGAGCATGAATTTAATTGAAGTCCATACAAAGAGAGGTAATCTGGGGCCAAACTACTTTCTTAAAACAAGTTTTATATTTTTGTGTTTTGTGTGTCTATGTTTTGTTTGAGAATTAATAAAACCTTGGAGGAATGTTGGATGAGAATAATGGTAATCAAGTCAGAGAGGAATGAAGATGATGATTATAAACTGGACAAATATAGAAAATAATAATAATAACAATGAAATTGAATACGAAAAGAGAAATAATGAGAAATTTGTTAAGAGATATCTATATGTTTATATTGAAATGGTGTAAAACAGAATTATGTTGCATAAAATAATATTTTACTTGACTTGTAAAATTAATAATGAAAAGAGGTTTTATGTATTTAATGGTTAATGATGGTTTGTTTGTCTTTAAAATCAATAAACCTTATCTATCTGCACAGTAAATATTTCCAGATGCACAGAGTCTCTAAGCACAGAGTCTCTAAGATGCACAGACAGATCTTCACAATGATGGAACAAACGAACGAATTGTTTTCTGCAAAAGCCCCCTCCCCCTTTGCTCCTCTTTTAATCCTTATGGGAGGGGCCATTCATCATCCACCTGTGATCTTACTCCCACGTCGACCCTGAGTTTATAATTGTTTTTGGGTTTTTTTGGCAGCTCTGCGCATGCGCAGGCCGGGAACTGATTCCAGCTGCTCCTCCGCCTCACTGCTATCTGAGCCCAAATGCAGCTGATGATTGCCAGCCTGCCCTGGCCCCATCTCTGCCTCTGACACAGATCCCTCATCCAAGTCTTCCTCAGCCTCCATGTTCCTCCCCAATTCCTTGCTGTACAACTCTGCAGCCAGCTCCACCAGCTGCCAGTGGGCCACAACAATATCTTGTTTTAAAAAAAATTAAAACTATGGGTATAGGTAGTCCTTGACTTATGACCACAATTAAATGCAACATTTATGTTGCTAAGCAAGACATTTGTTGTGAGTTTGCCCCATTTTACGACCTTTCTTGCCACCATTGTTAAGTGAATCACTGCAGTTGTTAGTAAAATGATTGTTCAGTTAATCTGGCTTCCCCCATTGACTTTGCTTGTCGGAAGGTCACAAAAGGGGATGACACCGCAGCCCTCATAAATATGAGTCAGTTCAGTCAAGCATCTGAATTTTAATCACATGGGAATGCTGCAAGAGTGAAAAATGGTCATAAGTCATGTTTTTCAATGCTGATGTAACATCAAATGGTCACTAAAGAAACTGTTGTAAGTCGAGAACTGCAGTATTTATTTTTAGCTATACAGTTATTTCTTTCCTACTGATTCTTCCAGTGGTGGGATTCAAACATTTTTACTACCAGTTCTTGGGCGTGGCTTGGGGGGCGTGGCATGGCATAGCAGGCATGGTGTGACTTGGTGGACATGGTTTGATGGGCAATGGAAGGGGAAGGATACTGCAAAATCCCCATTTCCACCCCACTCCAGGGGAAGGATATACTGCAAAATCTCCATTCCCTCCCCACCTGACCTGCTTCCCAGCTTCATTCTCCTGTGCAGGGCAACCAAAGAAGATTCAGCCATTATCAGCTGGGACTCAGGAGGCAGAGAATAGATGGGGGTGGAGCCAGTCATAGGTAGTATTTGCCGGTTCTCCAAACTATTCCAAATTTCCGCTATCAGTTCTCCAGAACTGGTCAGAACCTGTTGAATACCACTTCTGGATTCTTCTTTGAAACAATTCACATGAAATTATAACCTCATGGAAGAAGTTTCCAGCACAGGACAAGGTTAACCACCCCTGTCTTATTACTTATTATTATCCATTACTAGTGGATAATAACAACTCCACTACAAAATATTTTCAATTTTCAGTTTCTTTATTTGTATCCTGCTTTTATTAATTTTACAAATAATTCAAGGTGGCAAACCTACCTAATACTTCTTCCTCCTCCTATTTGCCCCACAACAACAGTTCTGTGAGGTGCATTGGGTTGAGCGAGTGTGTTTAGCCCAAAGTCATCCAGCTGGCTTTTGTGCATTAGATAGAACTAGCACTCACAGTCTCCTTGTTTTTAGGTCAATTAATCATTTAGTGCTAATATTATTGTTAAAGTTGTTAAGTTTGCTTGCAAAAAAAAACCCCACACACTTGACTTTCTTGCTACAGAATGAAAATATACTTCATTCAAACCACGTTTTGTTTTGTGTTAATATCAAGCAAAAAATGACATTGCTTACATCTAATAAGAACAAAGTTTTTAGATTTGCATTATATTCTCACATCATCTTCCCTGGCAATATTGATTCATAAATTATCAGAACACCCGATGAGCAGAAACTCAGCACAGTTATTTGAAACCAGCAATTCTAACACCTAAATTACCTTGATAAATCAGTTTCAAAAAATGTGAGCATGTACCACCAAATTATCACTTTAATACAAGTGAAGCAAGAGCTGATGAGTATAACCCTATTTTAGTGGATATATGTCTTAAATAGAATTAATGTGGTAATTGGCATTCTATTTGATGCTAAGTACATTTATAAAGATAAGTACATATATAAATACATTGTCTCTGCCTTGAGAAGAATCTTGGCCAAGGCTTATGCAACTAACATTGGATTCAGAAGAAAACTGTGACAGAGTTTGCTAACTTTGTTAATATTTAAGATGCTATAAATTCATTCCGTTTTGTTGCAACAGATTTGTATGGCCTTCCCCATATAAAATGATTTCTTGTTGTTGTGGTTGTTGTTGTTTCTGTTATCTCTGATTTCTCATGATTGTGGTGTTATGGCAAGTATATTGCCTACAAAAACAACTAAGAGCCATTTGGTTCAGTGGTTTAAATGCAGTATTGCAGACTAACTCTGCTCACTGCCAGGAGTTTGATTCCTTTGATCCTGACCAGTATAAGGTTGACTCAGACTTCCATCCTTCTGAAGTCAGCAAAATGAGAACCCAGATTGTTGGGGGCAGTATGCTGACTCCATAAACTGCATAGAGAAGGTTATAAAACACCTTGAAGTGGTATATAAGTCTAAGTGCTATTGCTGTTGCTATATTCACTCCATTTGAGTATCTCTCCTACCACACCTTTTCTCACAAAATGGCAACAGTAGTCCAAAAGCATTACTCTCATTCTCCTTAAAGTTTCAGATTTTATCATTCAGTTCAATCACCACAAATTTGTTTGGGAAAATTGATAGAAGAAATGAAACCAAATTAGACTTAGGAAAAGAAATTAAACCAAAAAGGGCATCGGAAAAGAAATACCATTCCATGATTGATCTGACAACAAATCATATAATCGGTTTACAGGATCCTCCTGCTTTAAAACTTGAGCATGTTGACCCTTGTTAACCCTTTTCTACAACTGACTTAAATAATTAAAAATAATGCAAAAACATATTCTAAAATCAATTAATCATTAAAGCCTGAGGAAATACAGGTTTTTTTTTCCTGTATTATTACAGCACTTTTCAGATTTGCAGTGCTGAAAGAGCAGCAACCAGCATGAATCCCGAGATAGTGAATGCTCCATAGCCTAAGACTAAGCAGAACAGTGCCTGCTCCTGCATGCCAGGAAGATGGGCCACTGCAACCCAAAGTAGAAATGTTATTTGAGAAAACGTCTCAGATTTGACCCTCCCTAATCTCTCTTGTACAAGGGACATGGTGGCTCAGTGGCTAAGACAACAAGCTTGTCGATCAGAAAGGTCAGCAGTTCCGCGGTTCGAATCACTAGCACCGCATAATGGAGTGAGCTCCCGTTACTTGTCCCAGCTTCTGCAAATCTAGCAGTTCGGAAGCATGTAAAAATGCAAGTAGAAAAATAGGGACCTCTTTGGTGGGAAGCTTCCATGCACCTTTGTTGTTTAATCATGCTGGCCACATTTCCACAGAGACATCTTTGGATAGTGCTGGCTCTTTGGCTTTGTAACGGAGATGAGCACCACCTCCTAGAGCCGGAAACGACTAGCATGTACGTTTGAGGGGAACCTTTACTTTACCTTTAATCTCTCTTGTAGACAAGGCAGGGAAGCGAGAGGTGCTTTCTGACTTGCAAGATTGATGTTAGCCATACAAGACAGACCAGACTAGGAAAATAAACTTATGAGTACAAATTCTGCTTTTATTACAGGGTTACAGTAACGGAATTTTGCAAATTTGAAAAAAAAGACAGCAAAAGAAACTACTATATTATATGAAAAGTATAGTAAAGAATAGTAACGCATAGCAATTTTGGTCACCACCATATAAAAAAGATGTTGAGACTCCAGAAAGAGTGAAGAGAAGAGCAACAAAAATGATTATGGGATGGAGGCTAAAACACTTTACATAAACTTAGTAAGGCCACACCTGGAATACTGCATCCAATTTTGGTCACCTCTATATAAAAATGTTATGACTTTGGAAAGATGCAGAGAAGAGCAACAAAGATGATTTGGGGCCTGGAGGCAAAAACATACAAAAAACAGTTGCAGGAATTAGGTATGGCTAGTCTGGTAAAAAGAAGGACTGGAGGCAACGTGATGGCAGTGTTCCAGTATTTGAGGGGCTGCCACAAAGAAGAGGGATCAACCTTTTTATAAAGCACCAGAAGGCAAGACAAGAAGCAATGGATGGACACTAATAAAAGAGAAAAGCAACGTAGAACTAAGGAGAAATTTCCTGACATTGAGAAAAATCAACCAATGGAACAGCCTGCCCTCAGAAGTTGTGAGAGCTTCATCACTGGAGGCTTTTAAAAAGAGATTGGGCAGTCATTTGTCTGATATGATATAGGGTCTCTGCTTGAGTAGGGAGTTGGACTAGAAGGCTCCAAGTTCTCTTCCAACTCTGTTATTTTGTTCTGTTAATTCTGTAAAAATCAGAAAATAAACAAAAATGGCCATGTCACCAAGGAAAAGTATAGACAAGTAACCCAAAACTATAACAATTGAACTATAAAACAAAATAATAAAATAAGTGGAGGTTAGAAGAAATTGAAAAATTATATATATAATTTTATATAAAATAAAATGGGTGTGTGTGTGTGTGGAGTGTTCATACTTAAAGGAAAAAGATGGGGGGGGGTGTATATCAATTCTCAATGAAAATACCAAACTGCTAGAAGATAACCAAGAAAAAAAAATCAGTCTCTTCCAACAAAAGAAGTACATATTTGCCCAGGAAATGATAAGGTACAGGATAAAGAAGCTGGATGAAATTCCAAGACTGATAATACACAAGATAATATTTAAAAGGAATGTCCACATTTCCAGCAATGCATCAAAGATACTGAAAGAAATAGATGGTTGTCTAGCCAGTCCTTAAATTATCTTTGAGCAATTTTGGAGAACTGGCGAAGCACATATTGTCCAATATTCATGAAGAGGGTATGGGAAGATTCCCAACAAAATAATTTCAGTCCAATTCCAATGGATTCAGATAATTAATGTCATTCGGTTGTATCAGCAGCTATAAGGTAACTATCAGCTGAACTGAATTTCTAGAAATGGAACTATGGAGATTGGCTTATAACTGAATGGTGACCTCAGGCCAAAAGAGGATTTCTTCAGCTTATTGATGATCCTTTAGAAAGAATGGATGCATTCCTCCTATAGAGAGGATCACTTTCCTTATCATGAGACCAGTACCATCCTGACTGACGAAATCAGGCTGGAGGAGATTTAAGGCTGAGTGAATGAGCAGTAATTATCATCTCTCCAGACCATCTGTTCTCAAGCCCTGCAAGCCAAAAAGAATCCAAAATTAAAAAATTGTTACCCCCTAGTACATCCCAATGATCTGCTCTAGAGGTGGAAAAAAGTGCATGGAAAGAACAATGCATATTGTTCATAACATGTCACGGGCTGGCTGCATTCTCATTTTTCTTGGGGAGGAACACTGTGTATTATTGAAAGACAGCACTGCCTTTCTTTATGGACTTGATGCTTGTAAAGCACTTTATGCTGGCTCGGAAAAGAGCTTAATGAGCCCCACTCTGTTGGTGATCTGATCCATCACAAGAATTTCTCCATATGTACTCCAGTTGATGTCCCATCTGCTTCATTGCTCTCAGCTCTTTAATAAACTAAGAGGAAACCATCTGGATCCATCAGACTTTGAGGTGAAACTGTTTTAACTTGGAAAGATTTATGCCAACTGTCTAGCTAAAACTGACCAGGGAGTGATTTCTCTGTGACACAGGAATTCTCACACAAGGCGTCTTGGTTTTCAGATCATCTGCTCTATGGGAATAATGTGGTTTAAAAATGCAGGGTATAAAAGGTTTTCCATGGGCCATTAGCATAAATTCATAATCATCCTGGAATAATAGAAATCCTGAGAGGCAGCTTTTTTTGGACTCTGAAATTTCTTGATCAAGAAGTCTAGGATAATCCAATTCCATATTTGAAAGTATTAAAGGAATAGACAAAATGTCTACTCCTGTAATATTTAGCAACTGCAGCAACAAATCTTGAAGATCTTCTTATTAAACTTTTCAAACCGCAAATCAGAGAACAAAACAATGTAATATTGCAAAGGTTTTTTTTAAAAAAGTTCCTTGATTTAAAATAAATATATCAGGAAGAATATTAGCCCAGAACATCTTTGGTAAAGTACTGATTTGCATATGCATGAATCATTCCATATTTGGGGTGCCAGAGTTGAGAAGATCTTCTCTTGAATCTCCACAAAATATTTCTTTCCCCAATGTGGGAACAGAGTAAAAGGCCCCAGCAAATTTAACACTCAGGTAAATTATATATAAGAAGCAGCTGTCTTGCAGACTGATGTCTTGAACCAGGTAGAACTTTAAACAATGTTTTTAATATCTTAAGATAGCAACTTTTTGATTAGGATCTAGCTGGCCTAATCTGGACTTGGAAGCTAAACTCAGATAGGTCATATTAGTAAGCTCAAGGATACAGCATACGAACCCCCCACACACACACATACAGATACATGCACAAATACTAATGACAAATCACTTCTTTTCTGTTACCAAGAAAATTGTATGGTGTCCCCATGGGGCAGCTGCAATTGAACTCTACTTTATTTTATTTTTACCAATGGTTTGAATTCAAACAGGAAGCTTAATGGCTCCATTTCTATAAAGGTAAAAGCTTCATCTGTCCAGTTGTGGTGCTCATCTCTGTTTCGTAGCTGAGGGAGCCAACATTATCTGAAGATATTTCTATGGTCATATGGACAGCATGACTATATGACAAGGTGGACAGAACACGGTTACCTTCCCACCAAAGTGGTACCTATTTATCTACTCACAGTTTCAGATTTTCAATCTGCTAGATTGGTAGGAGCCAGGCAAGAACAGGACTTCACCATGTCATGCAGCACCCGTGTCTTGAACCAGGACTGGCAGCTTTCCAGCTGACAAGCTCAGTGCCTTTAACTGCTGAGCCATTGCAAACCTCTCCCCCTCCCATTTCTATAGAAGGAAATTCATAAGACACCCAAAGCACAAAGCATTAATCTGAACCCTACCATCCAAACCGTAGCACCCTGGTGAGATCTTGTATTTAATGATTTGATCAGTTTACTGAGTCACTCAACGTAGAAATTTTGATTCTGGGTAAGATTCACACCAAAAGTAGGAACAGCCAGATAAAATGTAACACAGAAGAGATCATTCCATCTATTACAGGTAGGGTTATCTGGCCCAATACCTGCCTTTACAGACCACCAAATTTGGGGGGGGGTTGCTGTTCTAAAGGGAAGGGACCAGGGGTGGTATGCAGCAGTTCTGGAGAACTGGTAGCGGAAATTCTGAGTAGTTCAGAGAACCGGCAAATACTACCTCTGACTGGAGATTTTACAGTGTCCTTCCTCTGCCACGCCCACCAAGCCACGCCCACAGAACCGGTAATAAAAAAGAATTGAATCCCACCAGTGGCAGGGACTACTAAAGAAAAGGCATCCCTCCTGGGTTTTGCAAGTTGACATTGCGTTACAGAAGGGAACTCCATTTTCCTTCTCTCCATTTCCCCTACTCAGCTTTGTTTTTCTTGTCCAGTCGCAGGGAATTCTTCCCCTTAGCTGCTACAAGCCCATGACCACACATGTTCTCAACTGTCCAGTCATCTCTTTTTCTGCATTTCCTATCATATACTTTACTATATGATGTACAAAGAGTTCTTGGTCCTCTCTGAGCTTGGTTGTTTTCTTGCAGATGTTTCGTTTACCCAACTAGGTGACATCATCAGTACTGATGAGCACCAGTACTACACTGATGATGCTACCTAGTTGGGTAATGAAATGTCTTCAATAAATCACCCTAGTTCAGAGAACACCAAGGGCCCCAACAGTTCGACTCTGAGCTAAAACTATTTTCCTGAACTGATCAGGTAAAGTTTCTGCTTTTGTGAAATTAAAATAAAGAATAGAATATGTGCTCCATCTTCAGGAATAAAAATAAGATAGTCAAACCTTCCCTAATAAGAAAATATTGACTGGGCATCCTAAGTTTTCAGCCTGTTGTTTACATTTCAACTTCAGAAGAATAGTAATAAAGTCTTGGTGACCAATAAGAATATGATGCTATCAGCAGAAGGGAGAGAAAAAGTGAACCAGTAGCAAAGATACTTCTTAAGAGAGAAGTAAATTTAGTAAAATTAAGTTAAATAGCAGTAAGGTAGTATGCAAAATTGCAATTATTTTCAGCATTCTTTCATGGGGAATGGAGAAGAGTTCTAACTTAAGAAAAATTTTCCATATCCTGAATTCTAAATATGAGTAAGGTTTTATCTCAGTAGGGGTCTCCATTTTATCGAGACAGTTCTTGTTAAGTTCTGCACATGGGCGCATGGATTGGAGACGAGATGATGAACAGTGAACTTCAACTCTTTATTTAACATTGTGAAACAGAGCAAAAACTATGGCAGCAACAGCCCTTTTTATAGGCAAGCTGCTGATCAAATAACCAATAAAAAATGGGAAGCGTTAGTTCCCTTAACCAATGAGAGAGGCCCGCTAATAGCAAATCAGATTCTCCTGAACGGACCAATCCGATGTCGCTATTATCGGCCAATCAGAAGTGCAGGGTCAGAACCCTGCACTTTTCTAAAGGTTTTAATAATCTTTATTAAGCACTTTTATTAATTCACTTTTATTAATTCACAACACTCCTTCCCCCCGGGTTCCGTTTAAGGGGTGCGGTGACGTAATCTTTGAGGTAGGCCGGTTGTTTAGATTGTCTGTTAGATTTTCGCTGTCCCCCCGGTACTTGTTTATAATCTTGTTTGGGCGGGACATTTTCTGGTGAGTAGGTTACCTCCAGTCCTTCATTTAAAAACTCGGTACCGCTAATGTTTTCGTTGTCCTCTTGCCTTTGTGGGCTTGCTTCTGACGAGGTGTCTCTTTGAGGCAAGTCCACCACCCTCTCTGATTCTTCCGAATGCTCACTTCTTTTACTCGTGCTTTCTGTTATTTCGAACTCGGTCTCCTCAGCATCTCCTTCCCCCTCAGTTTGGAAGTTACCGGAGTCGCAGAAATGAAGTTGCAGCCTCGAACGCAGCTGATCAATATGGCGCTTCCATATTCTTCCGTTGCGACTTTTTACTCGATACGACCTGGGTCCTGTGACTTGGATTACAGTTGCCTCGACCCACAAAGGATCACCAGAAAAGTTTCTCGCAAAGATTAAGTCTCCTATCTGGAATTCGTGGCATTTCCCACTGGATTCGTGTGGTTTTTCTGGTTCGTATGATGGGTGTAGTCGGTCAAGGTGGGAGCGGAGTTTTCGTCCCATTAACAATTCGGCCGGAGTTTTGTTGGTGATGCTGTGCGGAGTGATGTGTTGAAGGAGGAGTATCCAGTTAATCTTATTTTCGACATCGCCATAGTCCATTTTATGCAGGGTTTTTTTGACGAATTGTACCATGCGCTCGGCTCTTCCATTGGTCGCAGGATGCACCGGCGAAGTTAGCACATGGTGAATACCACGGTCCGCCAAATACTGTTGAAAAGAAAGCGCAGTAAACTGGGGCCCGTTGTCGGATACCAGAACATCTGGAAGTCCATGGGTTGTGAATAATCTGTCCAATTTCCTGATACCGATTCCGTTGCGGTACTTTTCATTTCATGGATTTCAAGCCAGTTTGAGTAGGCATCCACCGTTACTAGGAATGTGTGTCCTTTAGTAGGTCCCGCAAAGTCAATATGAATACGGGACCGTGGTCCCCTGGGTGTTTCCCACTCTGTTGGGGTTGCTTTCGGTGGGGCATTGCTAACTTCCTGGCATTTGCAACAAGTCTTTACCCAGGCCTCAATTTGTTTGTTGATACCCGGCCACCACGCATAGCTTCGTGCGAGGCCTTGATGCGCACCATGCTGGGGTGGCCTTCATGCAAGGTTTTCAATACTGCTCATTGCAGCCACTCTGGGACGACGACTCTATCCCCCCACAGCCTTTCTGTGAAAACAGTTCCGTCTGTCGATTCTTGAAAGAACTGAAGTTGTCAGGGATTTGATCCAATGGCCATCCTCACTCGACCCAGCTAAGAACTCAGGTTGCCATTTTGTCCAACAGACGATGTCGGGGCTTGGCTACGGTTGCTTTATGGGGCAGGAACACATTATAGAAATTGATAAGGCCCAGGAAAGCTTGGAGATCAGTCTTATTTCGGGGCCTTGGAGCGTTTTTGATTGCCCTAAGCTTGCTATCGGTGGGGTGAATGCCTTGTTTATCGATTAAGTACCCCAAAAATTCTACCTTATGCGTACATAGTTGACACTTACTTTTTTTTTTTACTTTAAGGCCAGAGTCTTTAAATTTCTGGAGAACTAACCTCAGGCACTCCCTTAGTATTTCTCTAGTTGGAGCAGCAATTGAACGTCATCAAAATAAGGTACAACCCCTTTTATACCCTGTAGTATTCTCTCCATCAAGCTCTGAAAAATTCCTGGGGCCACGCTAACTCCGAATTGGAGTCGGTTGCACTTAAATGCACCTCGGTGCGTAACGATCATTTGTGCCTCTGCCGTTTTTTTGTCTACAGGCAGTTGTTGGTATGCCTGTGCTAAATCCAATTTAGTGAAGACTTTTCCGCCCCCCAGGGAATGGAGAAGGTGTTGTACCACCGGTACCGGGTAAGCATTCTGCTGAAGGGCATGATTCAGAGTGGCTCAGTAGTCCCCACAAATTATTAACAATCCATCCGGATTGATGGATGTTACGATTGGGGTTTCCCAGGGAGCGTGGTCGGTTAGTTCTAACACACCGTGGGCTATCAATTTATCAAGCTGCTCGTCAATCTTTGGTTTAAGGGCAAATGGAACTCAACGAGGCTTAAGGCGGATGGGAGCTACTTTGGGTTTAAGGTTAAATGATATCGGGGTCCCCTTGTACTTGCCTAATTTCTCTGTAAAGGCGTCCTGGAACTCCCGGATGATGGCCTCTTCCCAGTCATCGCTGTTAGTTCGGTGAATGCCAGCTACTTCAATTCCAAGTGGGGTGAACCATTGGAGGCCTAACAAACTAGGCCAATCCCGGTCGACTACGGTCAGTGGTAGGGATGCAGTACGATTTTTAAATGAGACACGGACTTTGCTGGATCTGACGACTGGAATTTGATTTCCCTGATAGTCCTTAAGTATGATTCTTTGGAATCTGAGGTCTTGCCGCCAGACGGTGGGGATTAATTGTTTAAGGATCTTCCAGGAAGCCCTCAAGAGGGACGATCCTGAATCGACTTCCATCAGGCAGGGCTGGTTTTCGATGACGACCTTCACCCGGATCTTCTTGGCATCTAATGATGAGGCGTGACCGATTGTAATGGTTTGGTGTGCCTCTTCCCGCTTTGTTGCCTGGGCTAGTGGTTTGTTTCTGTAGGAGTGGTTGTTCCATTGGTGGGTTAAGTTTTCTCGATCCACAGGACGACTTCCTGTGGGCTGGTGGTAGTTGGTCCCCCTCTTAGGTGGGTTGGATCCTTGCTTGCTTCTACAAACTCTTCCGATGTGACCTCTTTTCCCACACACATGGCAGAGCGCATCGAGGAATCTGCTGTCTGATCGTGGGTGGTTTGCCCCACAACCAGCGCATTGGTACTGTACTCTCTGCTTATGTTGATGGCGTTGGTCTCGTTCAGACCGGAGCCGGTTGACCTCTTCTTCATCGCTTTCTGAGATGATTCGAGGTCCTCGTGGTGGGCTGTCATTGCCTGTCCTTCCATGTGAGGCAAGATTTCGCTGGCGAGTTGGTGGAGCGGGGCATGGGTGCGGCGCATTCGTGCAGCCGACTTCCTGGTTGCTTCTGCTGCAGTAGCTTCAGTGATGGCATCTGCAAGGCTAATATCACCTTTTGCCATCAGCTTACTTTGGATCCCTAGTGTATCTAATCCCAGAACTATTCAGTCTCTCAAGGCCTCTTCAAGGTCGGCGAACCCGCAGATGCCTCCCAGATTCCGGAGACCCGCAATGAAATCTGCAATGCTTTCTCTCTTCCGCTGGTCTCTCTGATAAAATTCATGCCTTCGAACAAGTGTTGGTATGGTCAGTGCATAGTGGGCCCGTAGAAGGGACTCGAGGACGTCCCAGTCCATGGACTTCACCTCAGCCGGTTTAGCTAGTGCCTTGGTCATCTTAAACACGGTCAGCCCACAGTGAGTTAGGAATACCGCTCGCTTCTTTCCGGTAGTGGCATCCTTCAAGTTGTTGGTCTCCAGAAACATCTGGAATCGGTCCATATATGAGTCCCAGTCTTCTTGTGCTGGGTCGAATGAAGCGGGTGGTATGACGCTGCTAGACATGGTTCAGCCATTGGTGCGTCTTCAGCCACGTGCTCTGTTTGGCGCTCTGTAGTGCTCAGTCAGCTCTGACATCTCCAAATCCCATCCTCGTCACCAGTGTTAAGTTCTGTGCATGGGCGCAAGGATTGGAGACGAGACGATGAACAGTGAACTTCAACTCTTTATTTAACATTGTGGAACAGAACAAAAACTACGACAGCAACAGCCCTTTTTATAGGCAAGCTGCTGATTAAATAACCAATAAGAAACGGGAAGCGTTGGAAGAAGGCGGAGCCTCCTCACCGACGGACGTTAGCTCGCAACTCTCTGCGACTATCGTTCGTGCTCTTTCATTGGAGAGCCCCAATTATCCTGATCAGGGGCTGAAACTGCCTTGGAGGGGCAGCGGAGTAAGAAGAAGCAGCAAGCCTGTCTGTGGGGAGCCGCATCTCCCCCCCCCGGGCTTGGCTTTTTTTCCTCCCGAAGACGACTGCAGCGATGGTCTAAAATGGCCATCCCAAAGAGGATGACTCAGCTTGACTAAGATTTGTGCAGGAGGAAAGAAAGAGGTGGATAACATCTGAACTGGGACAACTGGGCAGTATAACCAAATAAAAGTACCTCGGGATTAAGGTAATATGGAATTTTTAAGAAAAGAAAAGTGAGCTGTGAAATTACAAAGGGACAGAGAAAAAAAAAGGAAACTATTTTTGACAGCTAAATGGGGCTTCGAACCGGGAAAGGAAGAAGCTGGAATTAAAGATTTAATGAAATTGGACTAAAATAATTTGGGAATAATCAAGTATAAAATTAAAGCTGGACTTAATATTGCCAAAGAATAATAATAATAATAATAAAGTTTATAAATTGGAGACTGGATTGTCTTGGAATATTGAGGTTCGAAAAACCTTAAATAAAAATATAGGGGGGAAAAAAGTGAAGACTTCGTATAATGGAGAGTGTCACCTTTTGATAAAAATTTAGTTCAAATAAAAAGGAAAGCATTTTGTTTTTGAATGAACTGATATAAAGTTACAGAAATATTGAAACAAAGTAAGAATTTTAGAAAGTGAAAGCAGAACTAGAATAAAGGAAAAAGCAAGGAAGGAAAGATTGTTTGTGGGACTGACTGATGTTTTTGGTATGAACCCTGAACTGGAATAGCTGAGAACTTTAAAAAATTGAAAGAAGAAAGAAGGAAAGTAAAAGTGTTGTTGTTGTTGTTTTGTGGACTTTGAAGATAAAATATAAGAATGATGATATCTCTTTGGGACTTAAAAATGGAACTTAAAAATATGAGAGAATTACTACAGGAAAGAGGCGAATCACTTTGCTCTGTGCTAGAAAAAATGGAAATGGCGATTGAAGAACAGGAAGAAAGATTCTTAGAAGAGCAGGAATTGACTCAAGGAGAAGACATTTTGAATGGACAATTAACACAAAGAACATTACAAAGAAGTGGGGAAAGAAGGAAGGTTAAAAAGTTGAATTTTAAGAAAGCAATTAAAAGAGGGAATAATTGTGAAGTTAGAAAAGGCAGGAAGATTCAGCAGAAAAGGGAAAGGGAAGATATTAAGAAGGAGATGAATTGGATTGAGAAAAGTCATGGGCAAAAAAGAGGGAGGAGAAACAGTAAGACTAGTAAAAAGTTGAAAGGAAATTGTTTCTTTACAATTAAAAGAAGGAATACTTGTGAAGTCAGGAAATGTAGAAAGAATGAGAAAAGACATGGGGAAGAGAGCGGGAGGAGACTCGGGTTCGCTCCCTGCACCGGAAGCAGTAAGAAACAGGCATGTGACAGAAAGAACCACAGAACTAGTAAAAGGTTGAAAAGAAATTGCCTTTTCAGAGATAATGGTTGATGAATTAAAAGGGGGATTCTGCAGGGTGACAAGGGGTAATAAGAATATTTCTGCAATTAAAAATATTTAGAAAGGGTAATATAGATATTGATAACTCTTATTAAAGGGGGGAAAATATGCTGTGGAATCCAATTGAGAAGATGTAATGACTAATGGTTTATTGGGAATTAAGATGAAGGAATAAAGGTATATTCTAATCATTAAGGTGTCACACTCAAAATAGTAAAAGAGGGGAAACTTATACTTGTTCTTTTTTCTTTTTGTGTGGATGTGTTAAGATCTGTATCAATTTAGAACTTATTAAATGTGTGTAATTGAAAGGGTATGTGACAGACTAAAGAACCAGCTAAATTAATAAGTTTAATATAGATTATTAAAAGCAAGGAGAGACATTGGTAACTTCATTATTACCACTATTAGGCAAATATATATTATTTGTATTTTTAAAATAAATATTAAGGATTATATTTGAAATAATTGAAATGAAATTAAATGTTTAGATTGGGATCAATGAAAGAATTTAGAATTGAACCTTATTAGTATTTATTAGGTAAAAAGAAACGGTAAGTGTTAGTTCCCTTAACCAATGAGAGAGGCCCGCTAATAGCCAATCAGATTCTCCTGAACGGACCAATCCGATGTCGCTATTATCGGCTAATCAGAAGTGCAGGGTTAGAACCCTGCACTTTTCTAAAGGTTTTAATAATCTTTATTAAGCACTTTTATTAATTCACTTTTATTAATTCACAACAGTTCTGAGAGCCAGTTGTAAAAAATACTAAATAAAACTGGAGCAATACTATTGTATGTACACCAAAGAAACACAGTTGCTCTCTCAAAACATGATCATAATTTGGTTATTTATAAGCCTGTAAGTCTCTAAATGCATAAATTGGCCATGAAAGCTCAATTAAATCATATTACATGAACACTGAATAAATGGATCTGAAGACCTCAGGGAACGTCTAACCTTGTTTAGAGATCATGCCATATGCAAGGTAGGGAGAGAGAAAAGAGAGAGAGAAAGAGAAGGAGATGGTGATGAAGTTAATCATAGTATTTATTTCTATTTCACATGAATCAAGTGGTTTTCACTTAGACATTTCTCTTTAATATTGGCTAACAGCTTGTTTTCGCTTCATATTCAATAGGGTTTTTTTAATTCTACCCAAACTTTATATACCTGAACCAAGAGTACCCAAACTAAACAAGGACTAAACTTTTTCCTTAATAAATTGATGACATGGAGGTGAATATTGGCATTTGATAAATAATTTAAAATGGCTGTTATTTATTCAAAATGTATCAAGTTTGCTTTTCCTTAAAAAGACTAATTAAAGAGGCTATTCAGGTCAGCTTCTGGTAGTAAAGTTGACTAAATTACATTGCAATGTTTTAATTTAAAGGATGGGATCAGGAAGAAAGAAAGGAAGGAAGAGAGGAAAGAAAGAAAGAAATAAAGAAAGAAAGAAAGAAAGAAAGAAAGAAAGAAAGAAAGAAAGAAAGAAAGAAAGAAAGAAAGAAAGAAAGAAAGAAAGAAAAGGAAAAGTAAGCCAGGGCTGTGAAAATTTAATTTGACTTAGCAACACCATTAACATTTCAGTTTTATGTGAGGGGAGGCTTTCTAAAAATATGCCTGCATAATTTAACCATTCAGAATTGCCAAATGGAGAGTTCCCACACAGAAAAAAAATGGGAAGTGTAACCTTAAAAAGAAATTACAGAAAGAATCAAAGGTGACAATTTTATTGGCTCCCAGGGATATCTGACAGACTATCCTTATGAAGCATGGAGATGAATGAATTTTCATGAGTTGCAATGCGAGCAGATGGCTCCATTTGGAGAGTTGTTGGCTTTGTGTTAACCCCTCAACTTTTATGACTCTGCCATCTTTTTGCTTAGCTTCACTGAGAGTTTTGAGACACCACAGGAGATTATGCAAATGGGCAGTTATGCCGCTGAGTTAATTACTAGCAAGTATGTGTCAATCTTGTCAGAATCAAGTTAAACATCAGCGTGGAGAGGAACAGAACAAATGCAAACCTCAGCAATAACCATCCATCATCTTGTCTCTGATGAAGATTGGAGAATATGAGTGACTCATACTAATACAGAAGAGAACGGGATCACTCCAGATGAAGAGAAGGAAACTTCTGTTCTGGATTCATTTAATGTGGTACCCAGTGCCTTATATTTCATAATGTTTAGAATTTAGTATAAAGGTACTTTAAGGGAAACACAGTTCTGTGTTAAATCAAAGAGATAGCATCTATGACCAAGCAACGTTTCTAAGCTTCAAGATCTAGCAACATTGATATGCCCATTGTTCTTGACCTCCTGACTTTTAGCTAACAATAGCAATAGCATTTAGACTTATATACCACTTTACTGTGCTTTACAGCCCTCTCTAAGCAGTTTAGAGAGTCAACACATTGCCCCCAACAATCTGGGTCCTCATTTTACCTACCTCGGAAGGATGGAAGGCTGAGTCAACCTTGAGCCTGTTGAACTGTGAACTGCAAAATTGCAGGCAGCCAGCAGTCAACAGAAGTAGCCTGCAGTACTGTACTCTAACCACTATGCCACAATGCAAATGTAAATTATTAATGGCGAGAAGCTGAAGACTGTGATCAGACATATTTCTCCTTTGCTTTTCACATCACAGATAATTCTCTTATTTTTTTATTTATTTGTTTGTTTTTACATCTATCTCTTTCCTGTATTTCAGAAACTCAGTACAGCCTAACTAATTGTTTTTTATCCTTTGCGTTTTGTGAGATAAATCAGGATGATAGAGAGAATGAAAGTGATTTCACAGCTGGATGGGAAGTTAGATATGAGTTTCCCAGTTCCTAATCCAACTTTCTAACCACTGCTAGTGGAAAGGGTTAAACACTGCTGCCTTCTGTTATAGACCCTTTTCTTTGCAGCAATATTCATATATATTAATCATTTGCATCTTTATTTGAAAAATTATCTAAATTTATCACAGGGTTAAACTGTGAAGTAGGCATTTTGTTTGTGTCTGCCTTCATTGTTTTTACAAGTAATTGAAGGCAGTGAGCATATCCAACACACTTTCCTCCTGTTGTTTTTCCCACAACCCAGTGGGGTGAGTTGGGCTGAGAGTCACTAGCCCAAAAGTTCCTGGTTAAGGAGGGCCTTGAACCCATGATCTCCTGCTTTCAAGCCTGGTGCCTAACAATTTAAGTGTCTTTAAGCCTAAAATTAATTTAAAGTTTGGGTCCTTTTAGCGTTCTGCCTCCTAAAAACTAGATAAAATAGACAAGAGAGAAATCACACGAGCTGAAAATCTCAGCCCAACTTTCTCCAGTAATTTTATGGTGTCATTAGCCATGCTTCTTATGATTCTCAGGCAGGACAAAAGAAAAAAAAAATCAAATAAACCCCGGGGCCAAAAAAAGCTGCTGATTTCGAAAAGGAGCAAATGAGTGGGTAAATAATGAATAACGAATGAGGTGGGAGAATAAATTAGTATTAGTATTAGGCTGAATAAATCAGCCGCAAAAATATCCCCATAAAGCTAAACAGTTGGAAGAAAAAGATGAAGGAACAAATGAAAGTTATTACAACTTGCTTTGAGTTTGACTGTTTTCAGTGACTTTATTGGGTTCTCTCTTTTTTTAGGTTTTTTTTTTTAGGGTTTTTTTTTTTTTGATGCTTTAAGGGTGTTTCATTGGGTCCACCACCTTTGTTAACTTCTGCAGAAAAGTGACATAATTAAAGGAACAGATAGAGCGCAGAAGGGAAAAGAAGTGTCCTTGAGTGTTTCCAGCAGCTATGAAATTCAGCTCCTTCTGTCATCTACTCTGGAAAACAGAAGAAACAAACCTGAATCTGATGATGGCGGCAGCTTTGCTTTCTTCTTCTTCTTCTTCTTCTTCTTCTTCTTCTTCTTCTTCTTCTTCTTCTTCTTCTTCTTCTTCTTCTTCTTCTTCTTCTTCTTCTCCTCCTCCTCCTCCTCCTCCTCCTCCTCCTCCTCCTCCTCCTCCTCCTCCTCCTCCTCCTCCTTCTTCTTCTTCTTCTTCTCATAGATGAGAACTGGGAAGAAACCTCTAATGAACATTCAGCAGTGATCTTCAGAGAAAGAAGCAAAACCAGTGAGGAAAATGGCCCATCAAAATCACTGTGCCTAAAGGCAACCAGACTCTGGATCTACCTTAACAAACATGCACTCCACGCCTCATGAGAGAAGGAATAATCCTGCTAAATAGTGAGACATGGACACACCATCCATCGATCAGCCTATGATCATTTCTGCTCCTTGCAAACAGCTAGCCTCTCAAAAGTATAAAAGCCCAGGAAGGTTACAGATGAGTTGGGTGACTCAGAAGCACATCAGAATGCAAACATTTTATTTTTGCTTTTTAGTTTTTACTTTCCTCTTTCTTCCATTGGTTTAATAAATATGGTTTCGTGGGGCTTTGATTGATGTTATTGTCATCATTAAACTTAATTTCCTAAGACTGGATTTGCAGCGGAGTTTTCAAAGCAATTGAGATGTGGGGGTGGCAGTGGAAATCATCAAGGCCATCTGGAAAAACTTGTAAAATCATCATTTCTGCTTCCTGTTTCAAAAGTGATTCAGCCTCAGGCAAATCACCTTTCATCTTTGACCGTTCCTGTTTAAAGGAAAGCTTTTACTCTCTTCTGTAAAGGAAAGCTTTTACTCTCTTCTGCTCATGGAAGTTTTAGAACAGCTGGGACCCTGCCTGGATTGATTCATTGCCAAGTCCTTTCTCCATTATATAATAGCTCCAGGGTCAAATTTATAGGTGACTTCAAAGGACAAAAATGTTGACATTTAATGCTTCCGCTTATGAAATACTGGCACTTCTTAGAATATGTGTATTTATTTTATTTACTACACAATGACAGCAAACCTTCTTACAGGGTGTCCTTGATGTACAACTAATCATTTAATGATTATTTGAAATTAAAATTGTCTCAAAAAAAAAGTCCTCAAGGTAACAACTGCTGCACACACACACACACACACCTGGAGACATGATTGTATTTCATTTGGCAACTGGCTCGCATTTTTGACTGTTAGCAGCCTCCTGAAGTCACACTATCATATTTGGTGACATTTTTGCCATTTTCCATTTTTCTCTGGCAAAATTCATCCATTGGATAATCTGGGTTCAGACTTACAATTCACTTAACAAGCATTTGATTCACTCAATGACTGTAGCAACTCATTTAACATCCATTGTAACAAGAGTCATAAATTCATGTCTGGTCAGGTGGTAGAAAATGTTTTTCTACCTCTGAAGGAAAATCAATCCTAAGGACCTAATTGTAATTAATATACAATTGCAAGTATAAATGTGGCTGTACGTCAAGACTAATTGTATTTACCTCTTCTAGCTTTTCTTTTCTTTTTGGTGGGGGGCATGTCACTACTCCCACATTGCTTTATCATTCCAAACTTTTCTCAATTGGCCGTTTTATCATCATTGTTTTTCCTTTTAGACTGAATTCCATATTCATTCTTTTTTTCCTAATCCCAATAGGAAAGAGGCTGAAGAGGAGTCCTACGAGCATCTAGGAAGCCTTAAGGCAACTATGGATTGATGATTTAATCTGAAAATCAGTTTATATATCAGTAAGTCCAGAAGGCCCTTTTATTGTAAGTAAACAATTTGAGCCTTTTGCTTAGTTGAAAGAAAAGGTAGGAAATGTATCTTGTCTGGTCAGGTGGTAGAAAATGTTTTTCTACCTCTGAAGGAAAATCAATCCTAAGGACCAAGAGATAAATAATCTCAGAAATAATATGTCAAATCCCCTGTTCACAGATTCTTCTCATCTGATCTCAAACCAATGCTATCACACTGTTTACCTGCTGTATTCAGTCAATGAAAAAAATGGGTCTTCTTCTTTCCTTGCTACAAGGTCACTCCAAAAACACTTGTTCAGATGTGTGAGGGAATGGTTGCTTTCTGCTCTTCAAGGTTGCATTAATCAACTGATAGAAAGAAGATTTATGCCACCAGATAAAAACTGAATACACCAATTATCACATTAAACAAGAAGAAAACCTTCTATGCACCAATTTCACCTGCGCTTTCTACAATTTTGTAAACAACAAATTAAAAGACTCAAGGTCCATCCCACCCCTGAAAGGACCTAATGGTAAAGACTGCAACGACGACACTATTAAAGCCAACCTCTTTAATAAATTCTTTGGCTCAGTATTTATAAACAGCAATGGATCATGCCCAATATTTCCTAGTTGAACCACAGACAACTACAATACATATCGATTTTACATATCGATTTTGCAGAAGACATTGTTGAAAAAGTACTGCGCAATCTAAAACCATCTCTATCTATTGGACCAGACAGAATATGTGCCTAATTCTTTAAAAAGTTACCCACTGCCATAGTAGAACCTCTAAGCATAATCTTTGAAAAATCTTTCAGGACCAGTTTCTTGCCATAACTATGGTCACAAGCCACACTCATCCCCATCTTCAAAAAGGGAGACCTCAGCCTAGTTGAAAATTACAAACCAATCTCTTTATGCTGCGTCATCTGTAAACTCATGGAATCAATTATAATCCAATCCATCATCCTCCACTTAGAAACAAACAACCTACTCTTTAATAAACAATATTGTTTTAGGAAAAAACTATCATGTAATCTGCAACTCTTACACTGCAAAAACATATGGACTACACAACTCAATCAGGGCAAAGCAATAGACCCAATCTACATAGACTTCTGTAAAGCCTTTGATTCAGTGGTACTTGACAAACTACTCCTAAAACTAAAATCTTACAGTATCTCTGGACACCTGCATTACTAGATAGAAGCATTCCTGTCAAACAGACAAAAAATGGTCAAAATTAGGAGCGTCCTATCAAATTCTATACCTGTCAACAGTGGTGTCCCCCAAGGCAGTGTTCTAGGACCAACTCTTTTCATACTTTACATAAATGACCTCTGTGATCATATCAAGAGCAACTGCATTCTCTTTGCTGATTATGTAAAGCTATTCAACAGCACAGACAATACTGCTACCATTCAAAAAGACCTTGATTATGTATCAGAATGGTCAAACAAATGGCAACTTCAAATCTCAACATATTGGCAAAAAAAATCAGAAAATAAAATACAGGCTGAATACTCAAGACCTTGTTGATGATCCAAACTCTGTCAAGGATCTTGGGGTACTTATCTCAAATGACCTAAGTGCTAGAGCCTACTGTAACTACATAGCCAAAAAGGCGTTAAGAGTTGTTAACCTAATAACTAGAGCATACAAAACATTTGCTAGACCAATACTCAAATACAGCTCAACAGTCTGGAACCCACATTACATATCTGATATTAACACAGTTGAGAAAGTCCAGAAATATTTCACAAGGAGAGTTCTCCACTCCTGTACTCATTGCAGAATACCTTATGCCACTAGACTCGAAATTCTGGATCTAGAAACCTAGAAATACGCCACCTTCAGTCTGATCTAATTATAGTGTATAAAATCATATATTGCAATGTCCTACCTGTCAATGAATACTTCAGCTTCAACCATAACAATACAAGAGCAGACAATAGATACAAACTCAAGGTTAACCGCACCAAACTTGATTCCAGGAAATACGACTTCAGCAACAGAGTGGTCAATGTCTGGAATACTCTACCTGACTCTGTGGTTTCTTCCCCAAACCCCAAAAACTTTAACCTTAGACTGTTTACTATTGACCTCACCCCTTTCCTAAGAGGTCTGTAGGGTGCGTGCATAAGCAAACCAACGTGCCTACCATCCCTGTCCTATTGTTTCTTTTATATATTTTTATTTTTCTTATATGTATCCATGTATTCATAACTATGTTTTTACTTATACCTATTATCTTGTAAGCAATTGACAAATAAAAATAAATAAAAATAAAATAAAAAAGATCGCGTGAAGTATTTACAAAGCTTTTGCTAAGACCACAGTTGGAATACCGTGTCCAGTTTTGGTCACCATAATATAAAAAAAGATGTTGAGACTCTGTAAAGAGTGCAGAGAAGAGCAATAAGGATGATTAGGAGGATTAGAGGCTAAAATATATGGGGAACAGTTGCAGGAATTGGTTATGTCTAATTTAATGAAAAGGACTAGGGATGATGACATGATAGCAGTGTTCCTGACATGTTCCTGACATGATAGCCATGTTCCAATATTTGAAGGCTGCCACAAAGAAGAGGAAGCCAATCTATTCTCCAAAGCACCTGAAGGCAAGGCAAGAAACAAATGGATGGAAACTAATCAAGAAGAGAAGCACCCTAGAACTATGGAGAAATTTCTTAACGGTGGGAACAATCAACCAGTGGAATGGTTTGCCTTCAGAAGTTATGGGTGTTGCATCATTAGAGGTTTTTAAGAAGAGACTGAACAACCATTTGTTGGGTCTCCTGCTCAAGCAAAGAGTTTATTTATTTATTTATTTATTTTGTCAAGCATGCATTTGATGATATATATAAGTATAAACATGATTATTAATACATGAAATAGATATGAATAAAAGGGAACATTAAGACAGGGACAGTAGGCATGTTGGTGTACTTATGCATGCCCTTTACAGACCTCTTAGGAATGGGGTGAGGTCAACAGTAGACAATATGAGGTTAAAGTTTTTGGGGTTTTAGGAAGAAATCCCAGAGTCAAGTAGTGAGTTCCAGGCATAGACCACTCCGGTGCTGAAGACGTATTTCCTGCAATCGAGTTTTGTGCAGTTTACGCTGAGTTTGTATCTATTGTGTGCTCTCATGTGTTGCTGAAGTTGAAGCTGAAGTAATCATTGACAGGTAGGACATTGTGATGGTAACTTTATGTTGGACTAGATGACTTCCAAGGTCCCTTCCAGGTCTGTTATTCTATGTTCTTTTCAAAAGCAGCTGAAGCCAGGCAGGAATGCTTCCCACCCCACTTCCCCCCAAGGCTCAGCCCAGCTCATTTTTTTTTTCCTTAAAATTTACAGCCCTAGAAACCTGAGAGATTGACTTGTGCCTGCATTCATTTACTCAGAGTAATCCATGCTGGCATTCCAGCTGCCAGGCTAATTGAGCCACACCCTGGCATTTTCAAGGACATGCTGAAACCCAGAGGCAGCCTCACCCCATCCAGACACTTAGTGTATACAAAAGCAAATGCCAAGACAGAGTGTATGAGTGCAAGGAACCAAAACAACTCCATGAATAGGCCAAAGTACTTTCATCATAATTGATCACCCAATTGACAAGAGTCTCACCAGACTAATTGCATTCTCTTGGGAACAAGCAGATATAAAGGCTTCAGTAGTCTAGGCTCCACTGCTTCCTTCTAAGGAGTGACCCAAGCTAGACCACCTCTTTACTTTCCCTTCTGTTTTAATCAATGATTTCAATCAGAATAGAGCTGGAAGGAACCTTGGAGTCTTCTAGTCCAACCCCCTGCTCAAGCAGAGACCTATACCATTTCAGACAAGTGCCTGTCCAAGTCTCTTCTTTAAAATCCCCAATGATGAAGCATTGATGAAGAATGAGGTCCAGTGCAGTGGCCTAGCAGTGGAGCTCTCGCCTCACAATCAGGAGGCTGTGAGTTCAATCCTAGGTAGAGGAGAATATAGACTCTCTTGCTCAAGCAGGGGATTGGACAAGATCACTGGTTGCCAACTGGTGTGGGCCACGAGAAAATTTTGGTGGACCTCAGAGAAATCTCACCCGCAGAGCACCCCCACAAAGCAATTAGTCCAGGCTGCACAGAAACACAAGGCTGCTGCCCACATGGCCCGCAGGTATCCTCCCCACCCACTTACTGCTTACCCAGCAAACTTGCCTGCTAAATTACTATTTTTCCTTTTTCCGTCCATCAGCTGTTCTGCTGTGCCAGGAGATTTAGATTAGCTAGGAAGCAGGAAATGGTTGGATTTCTTGCTTTCTAGCTAGTCTTCAGATCTTTGGCTCTGCTTTTAAGTGTAACCAAACCTCCCTTAGGACTTTTTATTCAGTGCAGACTCACAGCAAGCAAATTTGAGAGACTGAGCTAGCCGATGGCAGATAGATAGATCACTAAATGATTCTGTGAGCAACTCCATCTGCCTGCCTGATTTGCCTGATTTTGGGTAAAAGTTGCTCTTTTTGTTATAAAAAATTCAATATTTATATAAATATTTATAATATTTACATACAAGCCATGCCCAGCCAGTCACATGACCACCAAGCCACACCCACAAATTAGGCCATACCCACAGAACCAGTTAGTGGTTCCTGGGATTTAAAATTATGAGTTTGGTGGTCCCTGAAGTCCAAATGTTTGGCGACCCCTGGACTAGATGACTTCCAAGGTACCTCCCAACTCTGTTATTCAATGTCCACCTACAACTTCTGAAGTCAAGCTCTTCCACTGGTTAATGGTCCTCACTGTTAAGAATTTTCTCCTTCATTCCAGGTTGCTTCTCTCCTTGATTAGTTTCCATTCGTTGTTTCCTATCCTGCCTATGGGTGCTTTGGAGAATAGTTTGATCCCCCTCCCCTTTGTATCAACCTGTCAATTACTAGAATACTGCTATCATGTCAGACCTAGTCCTTCTTTTCTCTAGACTAGCCAAATCAAAATCCTGCAATCATTCTTCATATGTTTTAGTTTCCAGTTTAATTTCATCACAATGGCCAGGATTGCAAGCTACAGTAAGCAGCAAATCCTGGTGGGATTCATGCCTGGAACTCAGCTTGGAAGCTCAACTGGAATGCTCAAAAACCACACGGCTTCAGGGCAGAGTTTGTAGCAAATAGAAGAGGAGCAACCACAGTGAAACAGCATCTCATCCCACTTAGTTCAAGAACATTTGGGAAAAGGAAAAGGCTGTATGCCACTTTATGGACTTTGAGACTTTGTTTGAACTGGGTATTACAAGATTGAGTACAATGGACTGAGTACTGTTAGGGGTGGAGGGTTATTTTATTATTTTTATTCTTTCTACATTGTGCTTTTATTTTCTTTAAGCTGCCTAGAGTCACTGTGAGTAGGCGGCTGTATAAATTTTCCAAAATAAATAAATATTAAAGACATATTTATGTGACATCACCTGGGGAATCCCAGAGCTGACTCAAAGCAACAGCTTGGAATTGGCGACAGTGTGTATTGCGATGAAGCCAGTGGTGGGATTCAAAAAAATTTACTCCCGGTTCTGTGGGCGTGGCTTGGTGAGCATGGCAAGGGAAGGATACTGTAAAATCCCCAGTCAGAGGTGGTATTTGCCGATTCTCCAAACTACTTAAAATTTCCATGACTGGTTCTCTAGAACTGGTCAGAACCTGCTGAATACCACCTCTGAATGAAGCATAGTTTTCTAGACTATGTTGTGTCCAGACTTTGGAAAGCAAAAACTCTCTTGCAGGATGAATGACAACTTGTCAGATGTGCTAAACCAAGGAGAATCATGTTATATTTTACAATTAACCAAACTGTGCTCGTTATTCAAAACAATGCTAAAAATATCCCCCAAATGGGACACTTTTAAGAGATTAGCCATCTCTTTGAGCCTCTGGCTACGTATCCCAATTTCTCAAGTGGATTTAATGTCTGCAGATGGGCTGCCAATTCCCAAGGATCTCTACAGAATACTACTTTCATTCAGTACCACAATCCTTCTTTTCATGCTAATAAACATGAGAAATGATGGCTTCTTGGCAAATTTCTCTCACCCAAATTTTCAAAGATCTAACAAGCCTCTGCTGCTGCTGCTGCTGCCCTTGGATTCTGGGCTTATTGCCAAGACTTAAACTGGCGGAAAAACACAGATAAGAACCAGTTTGCTAATCTACCCAAGGACCTTGAGAAGACCAAAACAGAATCTTTGCTTAGAACATCTTTATCGTGGGCCCATGCAAGAATATAAGAGAACATCTCAAAGAAATAACACATCCAATGTACACAGACAAGCATTTGTTTCTTTGGTTAATATCCTGCACTTTTTTTGTAGAGGACCTTAAGATGGGATATAAAGGGCCCCTTCCTATTTTCCTACACAGTAACCACCATGGTGAGGGAGGCTGAGGTGAGAGAGAGAAAATGGGTCACCTGTCGAGTGTCTATGATTGAAATGGATTAGAACAGGGGTATCACACTCAAGGCCAATCTCACCAGATGGCCGCCATCAAGTTGTAGATTAATGCCAGGCAGGCCTGGGGCTGAGATGCTGTGGCCAATCCTTCACTGTTTCCAGGACAGCCCCACGGGCCAGATCTAACCACCTCACAGGCTGGATCTGGCCCGTGGGCCTTGAGTTTGACACCCCATTGTTGGGGGGGGGGTTTGTTAATTTTATTTGAGTTTTCACAAAGAGAAAAAAAATACAAATAAAACATCTTTTTTGAAAGTAGCATAATCCCGGGTTACATCTCTTCGTACAGATACAAATTCAATTTCATGCTCATTTTTATATTCTATTCCATATCTTATTACTATTTTACATTTTCTGCATAGCTTCTCCCCTCTTTTAATTTTCTCAATTTTATTTTAATTATCTCATCTCAATTCAAATCATTGTATTTATATTTTTTGTCTGTCCTATTTCAATTATCTATTATCTTTTCTCATTAAACAAAATTTCTACTGTAGTTACTGATTGGAGTATGACGCCTTTATATCTTTTCCCTAAAGTTGTAACATTCAATATAATACATAACTTCCATTCGGATTCTGCTTGGTATATTCTTAAAATACACACAGTATTCTTAAAAAAAAGAAAAAAATATATAAATATATATAATTAAAACAACATTCCATTCCAATTCAATTCAATTCTATCATTAATATTAATATTCATTAAAGTCTTAACATCTTTAACATTACTTTTCAATTAAATATCATACTTCTATGGGATAAATTATAAGCTTTCCATAGTTAATTCCCCCCCCTTCACTTATATTTTATAAAACATTAACTAATTAAAATGTTCCCATTCCTTCCTAATTCAATTTTCTCATTTATTTTATTTCACTTATTTTATTCACAAACATTTCACTAAATTACACTATTTTATCCCTCATTTTAATCGTACGTTGTTTCCAATTTTCTAAAGTTATTTCTATTACTAATATAACAATACAATCTTATGTACCTTTACAGAATCCCTTTTTCAGTTAAATTTTCACCCATTATTTCTAAATAGATCCTGTTTCTCTATATTTTGCTCTGGTCAATTTTCACTTTCTCTTCCTGGGGTTACTATTTAGTTGCAAAGTTTCAGTTAAAATGTATCTTTTAGAAGTCTTGTTGAAGTTTTACTGTAGATTCTTTTTAATTCTAGGCAGTCTCCTCCCTCTTCCAGATCCTGCCCTTATTCTTTTTCTTTCCCTTCCTGCTTATGAAAAAGAAAAAATTTAATACCCATAAACCTTTATTATCCCTTTGGCATTTTGTTTTATTTTCAGCTTAATTGCCTATTGATGTCAAAGCGGATTTTTCCAATTTCTTATTTAAGTCTCTTAGTTGTCAGTATAGGGAAGAAGAGAGAAGAAAAAAACCCAAACCTTTCCCTTTTCACTTTCCTTTGCTGCTTCCGACTCTTCTTTGGGAGCGATGTTATTTTTTGTAAGTTTAAATTCCAGGGTACCTTAGTTGTTGCTTTTGCAGTTTAACCCAGTCAACCAAAACTTTCACTTCTTACCTTCCTCCTGCACATTCTTTTCTGGTTGAGTTCTTCTTTGTGGTAGCCATTTCTGACCACCGCTGCAACCGCCTTCAAAAAAGGGAGTAATGGCCAGCTGAGGAGGAGAGATGTGGCTCTCCTCAACCCTGCTGGCGGTCTCCCCCTTCTTCACCACCTCTATGGGGTGACACCCAAAATTGTTGATTACAGATGAACAAGAGATAAGCTTATTCCAAAGTTACAGAGCTACAGACAGAAATTCCTTTGAAGCCAACCAAAATTGCACCCAAGGAACATTTTAAAAGGAGCAGATACAGGTAGTCTTTAACTTACAACAATTTTAATTAATGACTGTTTGAAGTCACAACGGCACTGAAAAATGTGACTTATGACCATTTTTCATACTTGTGATTGTTGCAGTACCCCCATGGTCATGCGATCAAAATTCAGACACTTGCAACTGACTCACATTTATGACAGTTGCAATCCCAATGTCATGTGATCAGCTTTGGAGACCTTCTGGCAAGCAAAGTCAATGGGGAAGCCAGGTTCACTTAACAGCTGTGTTACTAACTCAATGTCAGTTTCTGGCAATTTCCGGTAGTTACAAAAAGAGATGACCGAGTGTGGAAGGGGACAAAACTCTATGTCCCAGAATCCCTACACACTCTAGTCCTTCAATGGAGCCACAACGCCAAACCAGCAGGCCATTTCAAGTTCTTAAAGACTTTACACTTAGCTCGGAGACAATTCTGGTGGCCCAGCATAAAGAAAGATGTGGACAGTTATGTGAAGAGTTGCACCATCTGTACCACAATGAAAAAAATGACCAGGAAAACCCCCTGGACTGCTACAGATGGTAGTGGAGCCAACGAGGCCATGAGAGGAGATCTCAATGGATTTCATAGTGGAGTTGCTGAAAAGTGGAGGAAACATGGTGATCTGGGCATTCAACAACTACAGTGATTTGCTTAACAACTGTAGCAAGATAGGTCATAAAATGGGGCAAAACTCACTTAACAAATGTCTCACTTAGCAACAGAAATGTTGGGCTCATTTGTTGTCCTAAGTCGAGGAGTACATGCATTGCTCAACCAGATGTTGCAGAACTACTGCCTGACCCTCCATGGACTTTCCTGAATGAAAACTAAGCTCATTCTTAATATTCTGTCCTGCTCGATCCATTCTAATAGTGTTTCCTAGAGATTGCTTATGCACAGCTTGTTAATAATTCTAAGTGGACTGGTTGGTCTGTAATTAGCTAGATCAAAGCATTTCTGTTTTTTATAGATCAAAACTACAATGACTAGACTCTGATCCCAGGGGATAGTACACAGTCTGATCAGTACAAATTAAAAGATTAGCCAACATTACTCTTCATCATTCTACATTTACTTTTCTTAATTCTGGTGGTCAAAGATCACCTGCTGGAGCTTTTCCAAACTGAAATTGGGCTATGAGTTTGGTATCCCCTTTGTAAGAACTGGAGTAACAGACTTTTCTGTTATTCAAAAAGCTCATTTTCCAATTAATTTGATTGTTTTATTCTGTAACCATGTACTTCCTAGGGCTATACAGTGAATGGGTCGTTATAATGTGTTGGTGAAGGGTCTTGTTCATCCCACTGAGGCTCTGAGCTCTACTGCCTGGAATGAAAGTCATATATTATGAGCCACATAAGAGCTTTAATCCAGGGGTGGGATTCTACTAGTTCGTACCTATTTGCTAGAACCGGTTGTTAACATTCTAAGCAGTTCGGAGAACCGGTTGTTAGAAGAAATTACTGGCCTAATCCTGTGAGGAAGGCAGGAAGGAAACATTCTGGTGTTGCTTACAGAAACTGCCTCTCCATTAACTCTTATGACATTCTTGGCAGGACTAGACTTCCTGTCTCAGGAACGTCTCTAGAGTATTTTCCCCCTCCTTTGCTGGTACTTTGCTTGTGTGGAGTGATCATTCAAAGTTACAATGGCACTGAAAAAAGTGACTTATGACCATTTTTCACACTTACAACTGTTGCAGCATCCCCACATTAATGAGAGGCCAGGCAAGGAGATGCATGCCTCGATGTGAGTGATATTGAGTTGGCCACACCCAGCCTATAACATGACCATCAAGCCATGTCCACCCAGTCACATGACCACCAAGCCATGCCCACCATCTAAGCCACACCCACAGAACCGGTTGCTAAAAATTTTGAATCCCACCCCTGCTTTTATCATATATAAGAGAGCAGTGCATACTTGAATCCAATGAATCTTATGATGAAACTAATACAGTGGAATGCACTGACTCAGAACTTTTAGATGAATAGAGGTATGTGGAATAAGCATTAGAGATATATAAGACAAAAAAAAACTCTATGGTCTGAATAACTTCAGTTATTTAATTTATCACAAATATCCTTTAGGTTCAAGTTTCCTGAGATATTTATATAGATATTGAAAGTCTCCTAAATAAATAAATAATAGTATGTGAGCTGCACAAATTGTAGTTTTCCATATTTCCATTCTCCCAGCTCCTAGATTTCTTTCTTGTTTTTTTTTTTTTTTGTAATCAGCAGTCTCAATGAGCAAGGAGTGAGGGGAAATTAACTTCATATACAAGTATTTCCATAGTAATGATCTATAGCCTCACTCTACCATTGCTATGGTGATAGAAAGCCTTCATTAATGATGTATTGCCATAGTGATGATGGGATGACACTAAACTGCTTATATGGAAAGCCTCCTTGAAATCCAATGTTAATAAGCATGCGTTTGTTGCTTCATTTTGTTCTTTAGGGCATCTTCCTTTTTTTTTGTACTTTAATTTGTTTTATTTGTACTTCTATAACTGTCTGGCTTGGTACAGCAACCAAACAGGACAGGTACAGACTTCAACGGATAGGTAGGACAAAAAGCAGAGAGCAGAAAAAAACAATTACAAGGACCTGTATGTTGCATGGATCAAAAAGGGAGCTGAAAAATATATCTTCAGACTCCTCACAACCTGGACATAAACTGTTTCAACTCCTCCCATCAGGACACTGGTACAGGGCACTGCATTACAAAACAACTAGACACAGAGATGGTTTTTTCCCTTGTGCTACCATTCTGCTGAACACCTAATTCTCACAGTCCTGTCTTATGTCTAAGGATATCTACCCATGTAGCATGGCTGTATTACTATTACCCTTTTCATCGTTTCTACTATCTTCTTTTATTGGTATTGGTATTATGATTATCCTTCAGCACTGATGAAGCTTCTCGGATGAGAAATGAAATGTCTTCTCCTTCCTCAAGGAAAAAACAGTCCAGTTGCCTTTTGAAAAAGCACCTTTGAGACATATTTATTAGCTAATGTGATATGCGTAGGCATACACACAAATTTACCTGTCAACTAATCATTTTTTTTTACTCTGAGAGATGCAGCTGGAGAGTTATGATTTGAATGGGGGTGGTTTGTCAGAGCCTTGACAGCACCATTTATAGGAAATTATTGGGGGAGGAAAGGAGATCATATTTTGGGAAGGCAAGTGAGTAAGAGACTTGTAAGATCACCCTTCCGACTATGTGATCCCTGACTGGATTGGATAATCTTTCCAGGGGGAAAACAGGAAAACAAAAACAGAAGGTGGGTGAGAAAGCAACTAAACAACAGTTAGCAAAAGGCATGCTACTGAACAAGTCTGAGATAAAAGGAGAATATATATCTCAAATTACTAGTCTGTCAAAATATGAAACCGAAAAAATATTAAATGCAGTTCTGGTTGGTAAAAATGCAGGTTTTGCTATACTCTTTTAATAATACATAATGGTGAAGTCCCTACTATAATTGGCTTCGTAAAATACTTTTGCTTCTGTTTTGATGTAAGGAGCTAGCTATCATAGTGCATCGTTATATAATATGCAACACTAAATCCAAATACAGTATGCACATACTTTACAATAATTTCTTGAAACATATTCTGATTTCCTTTGTATGGTGTTCAGTCAAGAGCCTTGCTAAGAACACCATAAATTCATTCCCATTGACACTGGATGGAAGAAGAGATACTGTTAGGTTTTTTTTTATCATCGTTTTCTTGCTCTGCAATTTTTAAAAAAATCACTCAGATGCTTAAAGGTGTTTTTGTCGTATCCTAACCCGGTGCAGCAGATATAAACAAGCAAAAAATTGCAGGGCACAAATTAATAAAATAATATTTAGAATTCAATTGAGTTACATCCCATGATGCATAAATGGCATAAGAAGCACAATTTCCACAAAGCTTGATCTTTATTCAAAACAAAACAAAACAAAACCAAAGAATCAGAATATTCTTCCAGGAAATTAGTTTAATGTTAGTGAAATCCTGTAGTCCTTTAACATCAGAGAAAGATGTCTGTTTTCAGAAAATGGAATCCAAAGTTTTGCCCTGGCAAAAGCTTCAGGAAATAAATGGATTATCCAGGACATTTCAGGTGAAATTCTCAGATAAATATAGTGCATATTGCTAATTTAGACTGACTATCAACATTTTAGATCAGCATTTTTCAAACTTTGCAACCTTAAGATGTGCAGAGTTTGGCTTTCAGAATTCCCTATGCTGACTGAGGACTTCTGAGAGCTGTCCACACATCTTAAAGTTGCCAAGTTTGAAAACTTGGTTTCCTCCATACACAGGGTTCCTCCTTGAGTGCTATTCACTATAACTCAATAGGAGGGGAGCATTCAAAGCAGGGCATCCTATATGATTTTGGGATAAAGTAAGAAGTTATGGAAAGATGCCATTCCTTCATAAGTTCTGAACTTCTTCATAAGTTTATACCAGCACCCTGAACTGTAGCTGAATCTAATTTAGTCTTGCATCTACTAGTTTACTTTGATTCTCCAGTATAGCATGAATCAGGAACAAAATCTAAATCAGTCATGCAATTATCTGTCCTGCAAGACATCACTCCAATATGACGGGGTACCAGCCGTGCTAAGACTGTTGCCTTCAAACTCTCTCCTGTCTCTAGGACTTTGCAGTGAGATGTGAGAATAAACTTGGGAGACAGGAAGAAGAGCCACAGACTAGATAATAGTCTGATAAGAGAAACCTGAGTCTAAAGGAGGGACCCTCCCTAGTCTAGATCAGGGTCGCCAACCTTTTGGACCTCACGGACCACCAAACTCATAATTTTAGATCCCAGGGACCACTAACTGGTTCTGTGGGCATGGCCTAATTTGTGGGTGTGGCTTGGTCATGTGACTGGATGGGCATGGCTTGTATGTAAATATTATAAATATTGAATTTTTTATAAAAAAGAGCAACTGTTACCCAAAATCAGGCAAAGCAGGTAGGCAGATTCATTCAGAAAACTATCTATCTGCCATTGGCTAGTAATTTGTTAAATAAATTTTGCTTGCAAGCAAACTTATAAAATTAACTCCCAACACACCATGTATGTAAATATTGTTTTTTTTAATAAAAAAACAATTTTTACCCAAAATCAGGCAAAGCAGGCAGATTGAGTTGCTCACAGAATCATTCAGTGATCTATCTATCTGCCATCGGCTCACTCAGTCTCTCAAATTTGCTTGCTGTGAGTCTGCACTGAATAATAGAACCTTCAGTCCTAAGGGAGGTTCGGCTATGCTTAAAAGCAGAGCCGAAGATCTAAAGACTAGCTAGAAAGCAAGAAATCTAACCATTTCCTGCTTCCTAGCTAATCTAAATCTCCTGGCACAGCAGAACAGATGATGGTTGGAAAAAGGAAAAATAGCAATTTTAGCAGGCAACTTTTCCAGGAAAGGATTGAGTGGGCGGGAGCACTCCTGTGGGCCATGTGGGCTGAGCAGCCTTGTGTTTCTGCACAGCCTGGATTAATTGCTTTGGGAGATTTCTCTGCGGCCCACCAAAATTTTCTCACGGCCCACCAGTTGGCGACCACTGGTCTAGAAAACAAAGGCAAGTGAGGGGGAAAGGTCTTCCAGACTTGCAAGATTGATGTCCTAAGGTAGGGTTATTATAAGGTTACAGTAACAGAATCTTGCAAGTTTTGCAACTGCCTCCCCTGCCTTTATTTTCCATGGAGCTGGTGAGAATCACTTCTGAGATGCTTTCTCTAACCCCATCCCTCCTTTGGATTAATATTTTATTTCATAATAAAAAAAGTTGGATTTGATTCTTTTCATTAAAATTCTGTTAATATAGTTAAATTTTGTTTACATAATTTACATAACATTACACCCTCTCTATATGTACTGTATGATATAAAGTCCTAATTGTTAGAATTATTGTAAATGCACATCACGCTAAGCTTGTACAGTAATAAACATCAGTGTAAAGCACTTGTTAGATATATACATATCTAGCTCCATTCCTAGCCAAAATGATCTTCTGTGCAAAAATACTAATACTGTGCGTGTATGCGCAGATGCACAAGTACATGTGCACATACATGTGTGTGCAAGACACAACTCTTTAAAGTTGATACTTCCACTTACAGGCTATACGAGCCATGGTGGCACAGTGGTTACAGTATTACAAGCTACTTCTACCAACTGCCAAACTACTGGTTTGAGTCTCACCAGGCTCAAGGTTGACTCAGCCTTCCATCCTTCCGAGGTGGGTAAAATGAGGACCCAGATTGTGTGGGGCAATATATCGACTCTGTAAACCACTTAGAGAGGACTGTAAAGCACTGTGAAATGGTATATAAGTCTATTGCTTTTCCTATTGCTATGCCTGTAAAGAAAACCACACTTTTAATCATGAATTTCCTGCCTCATAAATGAATAAAGAAACAGTTAATGAAATAACTTATACCTAATGGATGTGGAAGAGAATTCATACACCAGTATTGGCTAACCATTTTGGGCTCCTGTGCCAAAAATTTTGTGTGCGCTTGAGCACGGGTGCTCACATGCCAGCACCCAGAAGGCATTGTGCGCGTCCTCTCCCACACCCCTTGCACGAAAGCTTCTGCAGCCTTTGGAGGCCTAAAAATGGGCCTGTTTCATCACTTCTGGTATTACTGGAAATACAGGAAGTGATGAAACGGACCTATTTTTTTTTTGCCTACAAAGGCTTTCCTCATGCCTTTGAAAGGCCAAAAAAGGCCTCAAACAGGCCAAAAAACAGCTGGAAGGCGCATGTATGCATAGTGAGGTAAGTTTGCCTATGGTTCACGTGCTGGCACAAATGACTCTGCGTGCCACCTATGGCACGCATGCCATAGGTTCACCACCATGATCATATACAGTCAACCTTCTTATGCAATCAATTCAATATGGATTGTATCAATACATATACGGATTAAATAAGCTGAAAACCAAGGCAAACGGGTAGGGGGGGAAAGCTAAATGTTCTGAACTAAGCAAACTCGTTAGCTTGCAATTCTAATAGTTTTACTTTCACAGCAGGCTTGTAAACCTGCACTTCTGATTGGCCCGCTGATAGCGGATCATGATTGGTCGTTGTCGGCTGATCTGATTGGCCGATAGTGGGTCGCCGCTGATTGGACGCTTTCCAGCGTGGCAAACTCAAATCATTGGGTGTTGTGACAGCAGCCAGCTCTGTAAAAGGAGCTGCTGCTGCCCTAGTATTTCGCTCTGTTCTGAAGTCACTAATAAAGAGTTGGAGTCACTATTTGATGCCTCGTCTCCGTTCTTGTGCCCACTCTCTCAGATCTAACACTGGCGATGAAGGTGGGATGCGGAGACGATAGAGCTGACTGATCACTCATTGAACGCCAACAGAGCACGTGGCTGAGAGCGCACCAATAGCGGCAACATGACCAGCGGCGCCATGTCACCCGCTCCATTTGACCCAGCTAATGAAGACTGGGATATGGACAGATTTCAGATGTTCCTGGAAACCAACAACTTGAAGGATGCTACGCCTGGCAAGAAACGAGCTGTATTCCTGACCCATTGCGGGCCCGCCGTGTTTAAGATGGCAAAGGCACTCGCAAAACCAGCTGAAGTCAAGACGATGGACTGGGACACTCTCGCCCCAATCCTCCGGGCCCATTATGCCCCAGCGGTGCCAACACTCATCAAGAGACACGAGTTTTACCAGAGGGACCAGCAGGAGAGCGAGACTGTTGGAGACTTCATCGCGGACCTCAGAAACCTGGGGGGACTCTGTGGCTTCGCAAACCTCGAGGAAGCCATGAGAGATCGAATTGTTCTGGGTCTAAGAGACCCCACAACCCAGAGCAAGATTATAGCAAAGGGAGACATTGGCCTCGCAGATATCACCGCCAATGCTACTGCAGCAGAAGCAACCAGGAAGTTGGCTGCTCAAATGCGCCAAGCAAACGGACTGCACCGCCAACTTGCCAGTAATACTACACCTTGTCCCGAGATGCACGCAACGACCACCCACCATGAAGACCTCGAATCCTCATCAGAAAGCGAGGGAGAGGAAGTCAACAGACTCCAGTCAGAATGTGATCAGTGAGATCAACAGAGTCGTAAGCCCTCATTTCAGTGTGCTGGATGTGGGGGAAACCACCCACAATCAGACTGCACATTCCTAGACGCACTCTGCCATTCCTGTGGAAAGAGGGGCCACATTGCAAAGGTCTGTAGAAGCAAGCGAGGGTCCAGCCCGAACCGAAGAGAAAATAATTTCTGGCAGACAACAGGCACCCCACCAGTAAATCGGGACTGCCCAAGCAACCAATGGAACCACTACTACAGAAACCGAGCACCAGCCACTTCTACCAGACAAGAAGAGGCACACCAAACCATCACCATCGACCACGCTTCATCCCTTGATGCAAGAAAAATCCGAGTAAAGGTCATCATTGAGAAGCATCCATGCGTTATGGAAGTCGACTCCGGGTCTTCCCTATCAATGGTTTCCTGGAAAACCCTCAAACAGCTGATCCCTGATATCCGCTGCCAGGATCTCAGCACTCAGAGAATTATATTGAAGGACTACCAGGGGAATAGAATCCCAGTCACCTGTTCCAGCCATGTCCAAGTCTCTTTCAAGGACCACACCACAACCCTACCTCTTACCGCCATCGATAGAGATCGACCCAGCTTAGTAGGCTTACAGTGGTTCGCACCACTGGGAATCAAACTGGCAGGCATCAACCAGACTGAAGGCGATGACTGGGAAGTGGCCCTTGTCCAGGAATTCCAGGAAGTTTTCACTGAGAAGCTAGGCAAGTACAAGGGATCCCCCATATCATTTAATCTCTGCCCTGATATTGCGCCCATTCGCCTTAAGCTTCGTCGAGTGCCCTTTGCACTCAAACCAAAGATTGACGAACAATTGGACAAATTAATAGCCCAAGGCGTGTTGGAGCCGATTGACCACACCCGATGGGAGACCCCAATTGTAACCCCCATAAAACCTGATAGATCTTTGAGAATTTGTGAGGATTACAAGGCCACCCTAAACCACGCACTTCAGCAGAGCGCTTACCCTGTGCCTGTGGTCCAACACCTCCTTCATTCCCTTGGGGGTGGAAAAATATTCACAAAATTGGACTTAGCCCAGGCGTACCAGCAGCTGCCCGTAGATGCAGAGACCGCAGAAGCCCAAACTATAGTTACACACAGAGGTGCATTCAAGTGTAACAGACTCCAGTTCGGAGTGAGCGTAGCACCTGGCGTTTTCCAAAGTCTGATGGAGAGATTGCTACAAGGCATAAAAGGGGTCGTGCCATATTTCTATGATGTCCTGTAGAAGTATACTAGAAAAACGACTAAGAATGGTCCTCCAAAAATTTAAAGATGCTGGCCTGAAGGTCAAGAAGGACAAGTGCCAACTATGTACTGAGAGGGTTGAATTCCTTGGTTACCTTCGTGACAAATAGGGAATTCACCCTACTGAGAAAAAATTGGCTGCAATAAAAAACGCCCTGAGACCTAGGAACAAAACAGATCTCCAAGCCTTCCTGGGACTCATTAACTTTTATAACATCTTCCTACCCCAGAAGGCTACTGTTGCTGAACCCCTGCATAGGCTCCTCGACAAGAAAGCTTCCTGGGTCTGGGGACATTGAGAAGAGCAAGCCTTTCAGCAAGTAAAAGACCTTTTAACATCAGATGCTGTACTAATACAATATAACGAGACTTTACCCTTAACTGTCACCTGTGATGCCTCACCGTTTGGAGTAGGAGCCATCCTGAGCCACATCCTGCCAAACGGTACTGAGGCGCCCATTGCATTCTTTTCTAAAACTGAGAGAAACTATAGCCAACTAGATAAAGAGGCTCTCGCTATTGTCTCTGCAATCAAATGATTCCATAAGTATGTATATGGAAGATCCTTTTCTATAATCACCGATCACAACCACTACTTGGCATCTTGGCGGGGGATAAACCAACTCCCCACATCTTATCGCCAAGAATGACATGCTGGTCAGAGTTTCTAGTCGCATACGATTACCAACTGCAACACCAACCGGGGCAAGCCATTCTCCATGCTGATGTCCTGAGCCGCTCTCCGCTACCAGAAGTCCTGGACGACCCAGCTCCAACCCTAGCTACACTACAAATCAAGACACTTCCATCACCACCACTGACTGCACAAGACATCGCATCAGAAACAAGGAAGGACCCTTGTTTAGTACAAGTCCTCAGCTGGGTAGAAAGAAGTTGGCCTGACAATGAACTCAACGGCACCTTCAAGCCCTTCAAACACAGGCAGACAGAACTTTTCTCCCAAAAAGGATGTGTTTTATGGGGAGACAGAGTCGTCATCCCAGAAAGACTGCAGCATAAGGTCCTAAAACTATTGCATGATGGTCATCGTGCGAATGAAGGCACTAGCAAGGAGCTATGCTTGGTGGCCAGGTATAGATAAGCAAATAGAAACCTGGGTCGCCACCTGCAACAAATGCCAGGAAACACGCTCAGCTCCACCAAATGCACCACCAACTGAATGGGAAGCACCCCAAGGTCCCTGCTCCCGTATCCACATCGATGTTGCGGGACCCACCAAGGAGCATACATTTCTCATAAGAATGGATGCCTATTCCAACTGGCTTGAGGTTCACAAAATGAAGAGCACCACCACAGAGACAGTCGTTAAAAAACTAAACAGACTATTTGCTACACACAGCTTGCCGGACGTCTTGGTTTCAGACAATGGCCCACAATTCACCACCTTGGCATTTGAGCAGTACCTAGCAGACCGGGGGATATGCCACGCTTTAACATCGCCAGCTCACCCTGCGGCCAATGGTAGGGCTGAACGAATGGTCCAGTTCATAAAGAAAACCTTACACAAGATGGAACAAGGGAACATCCATGACAAGGTGATCAGGATGCTTCTCCTCCAACATATTACTCCAAACAGCACCACAAACAAAACCCCAACCGAACTCCTGATGGGCAGGAAACTTCAATCACATCTTGACCGACTACACCCTGCCTACACGCCGGAAAAGCCCCTGGGGTCTAGCAGCAAGTATCACACATTCAAGGTAGGTGACCCGGTTTTTGCAAAAAACCTTACCGGTGACCCATTGTGGGTCCCCGCGACCATAACTCAACTTACGGGTCCCCGATCCTACCGCTTACAAACTACTGATGGGAGACTGTGGAAGCGCCACATCGACCAGCTATGTTCCAGGCTGGCACCTACCTCCTTCACAAGCCCTGAACTCCAAACCAGGGGAGGAAGGGAAATCGACGGGGCCGAAAACGAACTAGTACCTGACCCAGTACTCGAAAACCAGCAATCAGCGCAACCAAACCTGGATTATTCACCTTCTTGAAGAAGAGCCGGGGCAGATGGCCATCTCTCCACGAAGCAGCACGGTGGCATCAGCAAACCCAGAGAATCCAGATGACAGCCTTGACAGGAGTAGAGATGACAACCCCGAGTCACCCATCGGAGAAGTCAGATCACCATTACCGCTGAGTTCAATAAACAGCCCACCGGAACCAGAGTCCGGGCAAAGACTGGTGGAGCAATGTAGATCAGGTAGACAGGTGAGACGACCTGCCTACCTGCGAGAATACATCACCCCACCCTTGAGACGGAACCTAGGGGGGGAGGGGTGTTCTGAACTAAGCAAACTCGTTATCTTGCAATTCTAATAGTTTTACTTTCACAGCAGGCTCGTAAACCTGCACTTCTGATTGGCCCGCTGATAGCGGATCGTGATTGGTCGTTGTCGGGTGATCTGATTGGCTGTTAGTGGGTCGCTGCTGATTGGATGTTTTCCAGCGCGGCAAACTCAAATCATTGGGTGTTGTGACAGCAGCCAGCTCTATAAAAGGAGCTGCTGCTGCCCTAGTATTTCGCTCTGTTCTGAAGTCACTAATAAAGAGTTGGAGTTACTATTCGATGCCTTGTCTCCGTTCTTGCGCCCACTCTCCCAGATCTAACACTGAATATAACAGAGTTCCTCTCCAAATTATTCCATATTTGCCAATAGATTATCTACATCTTTTATTTCCTCAAAAGCCTACAGAGCTTTCCAGAGATCCTGTCTCTGTGGCTTGATTTATCCATTTGTTCTTTGCCTCCAGTGGTTTCCCCTTAAGAAGTGAGCCTATCCAAATTTGGGCCATCAATGTTGGTTCAAAAGGAATCTCCATTACAATGTGACTGTAATGTTTTATCAGAAGGATAACAGTTTAGGCAAATTCATTTTTATAATTGTCTTTTTTGTTTACATCCTTCACATTTCTAGTTTTACCTTCCTAACCTTCCTCTCACAGCATAGATAAAGTTCTTCTAAGTACCTTCCTAACAAATATAATATTACAATTTTTGCAAGAATGAAGTATTGTACACAATATCAGGAGGGGAGAACGATTCTGGTTGTAGGTTCATTATGTTGCTATTATTTCTGCAATATTAAGCTAACTATAATAATATTGCTACAATATTAAATTTCAATATCAAATAAAGATCCACTCTTAGGCCCCTCTATCATTATCTGTGGATTCGTTACTGATAGCTGATATTTTTCAGACCTTTTTATCTAGGAATACCAATGAGATCAGAACACATGTCATTTTTATACATAAGTAACTCAAATGTATAGGAACAGTGCTGATTATTTATTTAAACATAGAAGCCTTCAGATTTCTCACTTTCAACTATTTTCATGTAAGGTTTGTAGCCTATGATCTGTTTGCTGTGAGGAACTCATGTTTGCCAAAAGAAGCAAGAAATGTTGTGTATAAGAGTGTGCTTCTTCCTTTTTTGCTAAATGGATATGGCATGACAAGAGAAAAAATAACCACCAAATGCAGTAAGAATCCTTTACTTAAGGTGTGTGCATGGGAAAACAAACAGAGATAGGGTCAAGAATAAGTGGTTTCTGAATAGATGTGGATTGAATACAAAAATGTGTGATGCTACAACAGAAGTATGTGGGGGCAGCATTATCATACAGATTGATTGGTTGAAGATAGAACTTCAAAATAAATATATGGAAGGAAAGAGTGAATGGTTTAAGAAGAAGAAAGTGAGTTGGTGAGATCTTGAAAAAAACAGGCGAGAACTTTTAAGAACTAAAGACAATGTATGAATTAACACAAATATGTGTATGAATGTTTGAAGTAACACAAATATGTGTAGAAAAAAAGTGGAAAAAACAAAATGCAAAGTAATGGAGTAAACCAGTGGTAGGATTCAAAAAAATTTACTACCAGTTCTGTGGGCGTGGCTTGGTGTGCATGGCAAGGGAAGGATACTGAAAAATCTCCAGTCAGAGGTGGTATTTGCCATTTCTCCGAACTACTCAAAATTTCTGCTACCAATTCTCTAGAACTGGTCAGAACCTGCTGAATACAACCTCTAGAGTAAATTATTTTTCACTATTTTTTTCTTATTTTGTGCTTTTAATTTCTTAATATTTCATATAAAAGAGCCGTGGTGGCACAATGGTTAGAATGCAATATTGCAGGCTAATTCTGACAACTGCCGGCAGTTCAATCCCGATCTCTAGGTTGACTCTGCCTTCCGTCCTTCCGAGGTCAGTAAAAGGGGGACCCAAATTGTTGATGCTGTAAACCACTTAGGAAGCATTGTATAATTGCTATTGCTATTACTACTCCTTTTCAATAGTCTGCATAACACACTTTACTTTGAAAGGAAATATCCTGATATACTCATCCTGATATGTACTTGTATGACATGGAGATAGCAGGCCTCTTATTTTGCAGTCAGAAGGGGTAAAAAACTGTGTCTCACAGATGTCATTTAAATTACAACTTTGAGCACCCCTCAACATTAGCAATGCTGGTCGAAGTTACTGAAAGTTAAAGTTCATCCCCACCATTATTCTACAATAGTGTTTCTCAACCTTGGCAACTTTAAGACATGTAGATTTCAACTCCCAGAATTCTGGGAGTTGAAGTTCACCTACCTTACACCAAGATTAGAGCCAACCCAGTCACAGAGAAAGGTAGTAGATCTATAAGGATTTTCTCTCCATGCTTTGGGGACAATAAATGCTCCATATTTTTGTCTACAAGTTGGTTATTTATAAAACATTATCAACTTTCATTCTACTCTTTCCTGAAATTATTTAGGATTTTTTAATGCAAAACATTTGTACAACATATTTTATTTTAAAAATCCAACCTGATTCAATATAACATTGGCATGGTTTGCAAAAATATTGACCCAGCCCTTCTATAGATAACATTCCCAGAAAACCTGTATTTTATACTTACCTTCGGAAGCCACCAGTTAATGTCACAACAGCATTAGGTAAAATTTTCCACACTGTATCTTGAACGATCCGAGTTGCTGCATCTGCTTCAGCTTTAGAAACAGAGCTAATAAGGTCATCATAGTAGAAGAAACCTGAAAAATGATTCTTATGTTATACATCTCGTATTGTTGTAGAATTCAAAGTACTGATTTAATAGCAGAGGGTCTGGTTATTTGTAGTACTGCCTCTCCCCAAGGATCACTCCCAGTTCCATGAGCTCTGATAGGATAGGCATACTCTAAATCCCTTCCCTTAAATATTACCATCTAGTGAAGGGGTGTCAAATTCACATCATTATGGTAGCATTACATGTCATATCGGGACTTTTTTCCCTTTTGCTAAACCGGATGTGGGTGTGGCCAGCACATGATGCATCTGGTCCGTGAACTGGAAGTTTGACAGCCCTAATCTAGTGGGACCTAGACAATGTGCCTCTTCTGGTGGGCCTTACACTTTGGAATACCTCCCTAGGATCCAAAAGGTTCCCACCCTCCTCGCTTTCTGAAAAGTCTTGAATACTTGGCTTATTCCACAAGCATGTGGGTAGTATAAGGGTGTGGTCTACTAAAGTTGTTTGTGAAGATGTGGAAATGTGTGGAAGTACCAGGAGCTTCCATGTTGGCTTTTCTGCTTTTTATTATTTTGTTGTTATTTATAAGTAACCTAAGATTATGTTGCTTAAGATAGGCAGATATATGCATCTTTTAAACACTTTATAAAGAAAATTTATTACATAAATGATGAAGTTATCCAGGACAGTGCTTCTCAACTTGAGCAAATTGAAGATGTGTGGACTTCAATTCTTATAATTCTGGCCAGGGAATTCTGGGAACTGACATCCACAAATCTTCAAGTTAAGCCAGTTGAGAAACTAGTCTAATGGAAAGAATATGTGTATTAAAAAGTAGTAGATCTAAGTTGAAACTAACCCTAGCAGAAACATGGGTTACTTGCCATTGCCATGTAGCTAAATATTATCTATTTTACAGGGAAGAAATTATGATTAAAAGAAGTGTAAGAATACATTAATGCCAGGTCTCTGCAGAAAAAGCAGAAACAGAAGAGACCCTGGGAAAATCCCAAAAAGTCTGCAGGAAAATTCCCCACCGGTTTTCCTACTGATCGATCATTCTTTATTTGGGATCGCAGGATACTGTCTCCAGCTCTGTTCTCAGGGGGAGAGAGAGAGAGAGAGACTTTTGGCTTCATGCAAAGAAAGTAGCAGAAGCAGCAGAAGTCTTTCTTTCTCTCCCCCAAACTCCGCCGAAATGAGTCTTTATGAGACTTGTCGCACTGCCCCCCAACAATCAATTCTCATTGAGATTTAGAATGAGATTAAAAATGAGTCATCCCAAAGGTGATTTTTCAAGAGGCAACTGGACTTTCTTTGGTTTTTTTTCCCTGAAGATGGTTTTTTTCTTATCCAAGAAGCTTCTAAAGTTAATCAGGAGGAAGAAAAACAAAAAAAGTCCCATTCATCTTGAAAAATCATCCATGAGGTGAAAGTCTGAGAATCTACATAGATAAGTGTAGATGAGACATCCAAGGATCCTGCATTGGAATTCTGATGAAATTCCTGACTGGAATCTCATTACATGGTAGAAGTCCTGTAGCTTGTACATGACTCCTACACAAAAAATACATAAATAAAAGACCTATAAAAGTGCTGTAATGCAGGGAAATTAAAACCCAGAAAATCCTGGCCATCCAGATATATCCATGTTATGTACATTCAAGAGCTTGGAACCCTTCTAAAGAAAAATATATTTTACAACCAAAACAATATTTATTTTTGATAAAGCATGAACCATCTTACTAACAACCAAAGAGGTGACTCTCCAAAAATACATTTACTACTTTGTGTTATTTGCCTTGTGATGTTACATGGAACAAACTTCAAACAAATATGTAACTTTATCGTATGAATGGTCATAACTATGAAGGAGATAGGCAGTTTAGAAAAATGAAAAATAAATAAACCGTCTAAAATGTATCTAATTGAACGTTCTTCTGATATTACATGGAGTTATTGGGACTACAGCTCCCAGATTTCCTGGTCATTCTGATGAGGAATCCTCGGAATTTCAATCACAAAATATCTAGAAATCCCACATTGGGGGAAACTGCATTAACCAAACAGGGCATATTTGCACACCTATCTGGTGATTTACCAGTTTAACGAATGCTGTTTTCAAGGCTGAACATACAGGTGGATAATTTTTACCTGCTTTTTGCATTCTTGTCAATGTTAGGTTCTTGTTACATTTTACTTCTTCCAGAGTTCGTAGTCCCATTCTGTACCATTTTTCAGATGTCCTCAGTCCAACTCCAAAAACAGAAGTAAAGAGCTATGTAGAGTAGAAATACATTCAGGTTAATAGTCTGTAGAGTGACAGGCCATATGTTTAATGCAGAGTTTCATGTTTTCTCCTGAATTTTAATACAAGAGTTCTAGCCACCCTGTAATTATTGTATTTATTGTAGGGAACTACAGAGAAATGAGCTGTAGAGTCCCGTTCCCCCCACCCCCAGGTGACCTCTCTTCCTCTGCTCTTTCTTCGCTCTCCACATAATCAAAGACTGCTCTTTGGATCTGTCACTGTCTTGCTCCTGCCTCCATCACTATCCTAGTGAACCCAGTCTTACGAGACCACATGACCACCCCAGTAGATTGTGAGAAATGCTAAACCCTTCCCGTTTATTTTCTTTCTAAGCTGTGGCACCATTGGTGGTTTCTAGCAGTTCTTTTGAGGATACAACAATGGCCATTAGAGTCATTGTTCTACTGGGGGGAGGGAGGACATCCCTTCAGTTATGCTCGGAAAACTTGTCTCTGATCTTTCTTCAGTCAGGAAATGTATCCTCTGACTTTGAGATCTTCACTGCAAAACCCCATGTGCACATTGCCCTTGGCTTCCTTGGACAACCATTTGTTTGGTGTGGCAGGAGGTTGGATTAGAACAGGGGTGTCGAACTCAAGGCACGGTTGAATCCGGTCCATGGGGCATCCTGGTCTACCCAATGCAAAGAGGAAAGATTGGCTCAGTCTACCCAGCACAAAGATCAGGCCAATGTAGCTTTGGCTCAGTCTACCCATGCAAAGAGGAAAAAATCAGGCCAGTGTAGATTCAGCCCGGTCTACCCAGTGTGAACAGGAAAGATCAAGCCAGCATGGCTTTGGCCCAGTCTACCCAATGCGAAGATGAAACATGCCAGCAGTTTGGGGAGTGGCGTCAAGCTGACCACGCCCACCCAGTTGGCCACACCCATGCCACACCCGCTAAGTCAGCCACGCAGGCCTGGCCTCCTGAGGTCAAGCACAGCCCTGAAGGGGTCCTCAATGAAATTGAGTTTGACACCCCTGGATTAGAAGATCTCTGGGGTCCGTTCCAGCCCTGGGGTTCTATAATTCTATTCTGAATAGCCACTTCAGCTCAGCCTTTATGAAATATGAAGAAAATACATTCCAGGTAATCCTCATTTAAAAGCAGTAATTAGAAGCAGGATTTGTGTCACCCAGTAATGCAACCATAAAGGGCAAAGCATGTGGTTATACCACTTAGTGATGGCAATTCCAGCACTGCCAGTTGCCATCATTAAGTGAATGCCATCCTGTCATTAAGCACAATGTCATATTGAAATGTCTGTGAATATTAGTAGCTCAGATTGGTAGTTATGTTGTTGGTTTGAGCTCTGAACTTGGTAATATGGTTGCAAATGTTTCATCTCCATTCGAGGAATCATCTTCAGTGCACTTATTGTCAATCCAAAGCTTTGGACAGCCCAAAGTGCACTCAAGATGTCTCCTTGAACGGAGATGAAATGTTTGCAACCAAATTGCCAAGCTTGGAGCTCAAACCAGCAACACAATGTCATGTGGTCACCATTTGCCACCTCCCGTCATCTTCCCGGTTGACTTTACTTGTCGGAAGTTGGTAGCGAAGTTAAAGTTGCAAATGACAACCATGGGATCATGGGACACTGCAATGGTGTAATTACAAGCCAGTCACTGACAGGGGTGGGCTGCTGGGGATTTGCAGGGGTTTGGAAGACTCTCTGGCTAAGATTCTGCACAGTTTGGAGAACCCCCAAATCCCACTCTTGGATGGCCCTGCCTACCCCACCCAGCCCCTCCCAAGAGTCCCCACATGGCCCATTTTGGATGCAGGTAAGTAGAGGGCACACAGAGGCTCAGGGACGGTGAAAAATGGGCCTCCTGTTTGGGAAAGCTAGAAATGTTTCCAGCTTCCAGAGAGCCTCTGGAACCCAGGGAGGCTGTTTAAAGTGTGCAGGAGTGTGGTGTAGGAGGCTGACTAGGCCACACCCACCAATCAACCAAACCCTGCTAAAGAGAACCGTTGCTAAAATTTTTGAAGCCCACCCCTGGTCATTGAGTATCTGTATAGCAATCACAAATCCATGGAGATACTGAGATGTCCATAATTACAAAGTCATATGAGCTGTGGAAAAGTCAAACAAGTGTTTAAGTGAGGAACCACCTTCTATATATCTAAATTTGGAAAGCACACAGATTGCAGCAAGCAGCAGCAAGTACTCCTATCCAATAATATTTGCTATAGATTGAACAGCAATGCAAATATTACATTTATTAATAAAAGTGGGGAAGAGCACAAAAGGAAACAGAACCTTTACTAAATCACTAGGGAGGAGAGACAGAATTATGGGTTTGTAAAACATGTCCCAACAATGAGTAACAACATTTAAGATTCCAATTAGAATTACTTTCTACCCATTGAAATACAACTGTCCACCTTGGCAGGTCTTCCCTCTTTCTTTCCTGAAATACATCACCCCAAAAGGAGGTTTTTACGCCTTTGCCCTTGCAAAATCTTGTTCTAATAGGTAGTTTATTCCTTGGTCAAATAAATAGCAACAGCAATAACAGACTGGAATACTACCCCAAACTGCTTTACAGCACTCTCAGGGTTGTTTATCATGCCAGCATATTGCCCCCCAACAATCTAAGTCCTCATTTTACCAACCTTGTAAGGATAGAAGGCTGAGTCAATCCTGAGCCCTATCAGGATCAAACCCCAGCCATTTAATCACCATGCCATCAGGGTTCCCAACAGTAAAGTTTTGTTGGTGCATTACCTAGAGACTAGTTGGTCCTAGAAAGCTTTTGAGAAAGCAAAGCAATGATCTTCATATAAGTTGATATCTCATAAGATCAATGCATCTATTATGTGTGTGCCATCTTGTAAATGGATTGTTGCTCAAAGTTTCATTGCAAGTAATTGAATTGATTGAATTTTAGAGCTGGCTGGAGAGGCCTATTTAAATCTTCCTTTGTGTTGAATCTCCAGACTTTGAATATGGGTCATGCTAATTTATCTTGTATTTCCAAGAAGATTATTTATTAATGCAAAAACAAGAAAGACAAGAAAAGAATGATTCTGGAATAAGCAGGGCTGCCAACTCTCACGCAATCAGCGTGAGACTCACGCAATTCAATCAATTTTGACTGTCTCACTCTGATAAACAAAATCTCACGCTAAACCCCCAAAATCATGGAATGTACAAAAATATCCCTACATTCTCTGATTATATTCCGAATATTCCCCTTAGCTTAGGAGAAGGATGAGCTCCCAGCGCCGCGCCGCCCTGCCCAGCCACCCCGCCCTGCCCAGCCACCCCACCGCGCCTCTTTTCCCGCCTTAATCCTTCTGCCGGCGTCCCGTAACTGTCACGATGCCGATCATTATCGCTTCAGGAAAGCGAAGAGCAGGAGGCTTCTTCGCCGCCCGGGGCGCTCGCAGCCACTTTGCCCCACCCTCTCCCTCTCTGCAATGTCCTCTGGGACAAACCAGCTGCCCTAGGCTTTCCAAAGAAGGACACGAGGGGGCTGGCAAAGCCTCTTTACAGCCTCGGCCAGTAATAACAATGGTAAGCAAAGCCAACGGAGTGGCTTCCATTTAACCACCAAAGATGTTTCTTTATTTTCTCTGGCTGGATTTCTGACCCAGGGGAGAAAGACCATTTAAAAAAGCAAAAAGGACAGAAAGAACACCAAGAAAGAATGGGACAACCCCCCCCCCCCCAAAAAAAAAGAGATCCAACACAACTCTGAATAAAATTATTATTATTTTAAATTTTATTATTATTATAATTATTATTACCACCCCTTTACACGCCTTATGCTCTCTTTTAGCTGATCCAAAAGAGTCTTCCCAAACCAGCAAGGCGAGAAGCGCGCCAGGCTGATCTATAAAGGGGCTGGGCAGCTTTTTTGCAAAATACTTAATAGAAAGGTTGGAGGACTGACAGGATTACATCTCTGGCAGTGGATGAAGGAATCATTTTTTCCTCTTTCTCCTTTGAGTTTAAATCCTAGGTCTCCATGCACCAGATCGACAGGACTGTACTACATTATTATCATATTTTCAAACCCTTAGATAAGGACTCAATAAGGACTTTTTTTGATGCCAGTAGGCTTCTCAGCCCCAAATTGGGATAGCCCTGACTCAACTAGAACATATTCTAATCTTAACACAATTTACCATCCAAAGAGCAGTAAGACCATTAAGTTCAGAATCTAAACTTACCCAATAAATAATATACTGTTTCCTCACTGTGCTCAAGCTTCAGAATACAGTAGATGAGTTTTACAGTTAACAATATGTATATTTATATGAAGCACTCATTATTTGATTAAATGTTTAGTTTATACATGTCTGAAATTATGAACCCCTATTTCAGTCAACAAGTTAGTATATAATTAAAGACTGAGACTATAGCATTTGATATTGGCATGTAGTATGGTATTTGATACAGAAAGAAGAATACCCATTGATGTATTTGCATTATCTCTGTAGTTGTTTCGGGTTTTTGTCTTTTTGTTGCACATTGAATTCATCCTATAGTGGTCTATAGTACATCACTAAGCTAATAAAGTCAGTTGAGGTAGAATACTGCAGTTACAAGTCAGGAACTTCAATTATTCATGGTCAGTGAACTGCATTATTAATATCTTACAAATCCGGTTCAAGTACATTGGTGCTGCTTGCATGTATGTATGTATGTATATGTCCAAATCATGACTAAAGTATGCATCAGATTGCACCATTTAAAATGTAAAATTGTCAAAGCTCCCTACCGTGGAAGGGGGGACACCCCCCTTCCACACCATCCCCCCCTCGGTTGCTTCGCTCCCTCGCAGTGTCTCACTCCAAACTATCACTCAAGGTTGGCAGCCCTGAATAAGTATGGCTTGGCATTTCAGATACAGCAAGTGAAATTATCTACTCTTTGTGAAAAGCATGGTGCTTATGAGGAAGAGCTATTATATTTTGTAATCTCATTTGTCAAAAATTACTTAAATTCTTATCTATTAATTCTCTAGCATTTTGTTAATAGGATCATGAGAATTCACAGAATTGTTATTTGCTCTTGCACAATGGTCAGAATAAGGTTTGTCAAGCATGAGTTATCGCTGGCAGGAAACAAAAAAAAAAATTAAACTTTTCCATCACTCAGAAATATTATCTGCTTTTTAAAACACTCTCTGCAAAGTTAGATTTCTTCATGGCCATCTTCCTTTAATAAATCACTTTATGTGCAATTAAACTTCAGCCTAAACAAATTTACTTGGAAATCAGGCTTAAATGAACCAACTAAATGGACTTAAAATTAAGCCTCAATCCCGATAACTTATATGCTACTCTTCGCATAATTAGCAACAGATAAATGAAATGGTTAATTAATTAATTACTACACTTGTATCTTGTCTCATTCAATAGATGTTGGGCAGCTGAAAAATTATTCATTAAATGCACTGATTGTTGTTCATTAAGAACAAAGAACACCATGGATTGCAAATGCACAATTCAGCAAGTAGGTTTTTAGAGCAGACTCTGAGAGGTTATGTGTCATCTATATTTGATCATCTGTATCAAAGCTTTTCCAGTGTCCAGGTGCTCAAATACATGACATGGACAAATATTTATTGTAAGTTTTATATCTCGTCTTTTGTCTGGAAAGTGCAATTTACCCATGTAGGATCTTCAGTCATTTTATGAACACTCCAACAATCCTGTTGGCCGGGGAAATGACACATCTAAAAATCAGTCAAGATATCCCATGTGGAGGTGAGGGGGTTAAATTTGAATGCCAGATTTCCATTCACTGGCATATAATCTCCCCTCTCCACACCCCTAACTTTGGAAGAGTGACATAGAAAAGGCAATTACATTTCCATAGGATATCCAGCAGAATTTTCATATGTCCAATACTCATTACAGGTAGTCTTCGACTTACAACAATGTGTTTAGTGACCATTTGAAGTTACAATGTCATTGAAAAAAGTGACTTATGACCGTTTTTCACACTTACAACCATTGCAGGATCTCCATATCCATGTGATCAAAACTCAGACCTTGGCAACTGACTCATATTTATGATGAATGCAGTGTCAAGTGATCCCCTGTATTGACCTTCCAACAGGCAAAGTCAATGGGAAAGTCAGATTCACTTAACAACCATGTTATTCCCTGAACAACTGTGGCAAGACATATCGTAAAATGGGGCAAAACCCATTTAATAAATATCTCACTTAGCAACAGAAATGTTAGGATCCAAAGTTGAGGACTACCTGTACACTATTTTTAATAATGTGTTGGGATGACATGTCCCAAAGGTGCTTTTTTTCCAAGAAGCAACTGGACTTTCTGGTTTTTCTTTGAAGACATTTCACTTCTCATCCAAGAAGCTTCTTCAGCTCTTCTCCTTCAGAGCCGAAGAAGCTTCTTGGATGAGAAGCAACATGTCTTCAAAGAAAAGCCAGAAAAAAAAAAGTTGCCTCTTGAAAAAAAAGCACCTTTGGGACAACTATGACCTGGATGACTGCAAATCTCCATCGACATTCGATACAGGCTCATGATGACGAACCTATGGCATGCATGCCACAGGTAACACACAGAGCCATTTGTCCGGGCACACGAGTTCTAGCCAAATTTATCTGCACTGTGCATGTGCAAATGCCTCCCAGCTGATTTTTGGCCCATTTGAGGCCTTTTTCAGCCTCCCAGAGGCACAAGGGAAGCCTCTGCAGCCTTTGGAGGCCAAAAGAAGTGACAAAATGGGCCCATTTTTCAGCCTTCATAGGCTGCAGAGGCTTCCCTTGAACCCCTGGGAGGCCTCAAACGGGCCGAAAATCAGCTGGGAGGCATCTGCACATGTGCAGTGCAGGTAAGGGGACAGTATGGGGGTGAATGCGTGCATATGTGCAGAGGGCTTGGGGGGGCACGCATTGTCTTCTGGGTGCTGGCACTCAAGTGCGCGTGAGAGAGTAATTTTCGGCCCAGGAACCCCAAAAGGTTAGCCACCATTGATATAGGCTCTCCTGCTGGAGCATGGGGTTGGACTAGATGACCTCGAAGGTCCCTTCCAACTCTCTTATTCTATGTTCTATGCTTTCAGAATTCAAAACCAGTTAGTTTACCCAAAAGGCAGGGGATTTGGGTAGGGGATTACAACTTTCTTAGCCATTGTATTTCCTTCTCAGCCAAACCGGGATTAGATTTCCTTTTCCCTTATAATCCGGTCTGCAGACTCAGAGGAAGAAATGTAGAGGAAACTTACATACAGCCCTTTGGCAACTGTCCAAAAGAAAAGCAGAAAGCAACTTACTTTAATTGATCTGTAGTTTTCATCGTTTAGCACTGCTTTCACTTTAGAACTCTCCCCGTCTTCCAATATATCCTGAATGCATAGGAGAGACATATTTGTGCAGGTTTATACACATTTCTGTGGTATTTATGTTGCAGTCTAATTACTTCTAATAGCCTCTCAGGCTTTAGCAGTCCTGTTTTAAAATTCAGGCTGAACTCATACACATACTTAAGCATTGTTGGTTTTGTTAGAAGATAAGCATGCGAGGCATTTTTTAAAATGTTGCTGAGCTTTTTACTCTTGCACAATAAACTGAGAGGAGGATCTGAACAGCAATTCTAGGCAGCATTTAATTATAGTGTCTCCCTCTCCCCTTCTTTAACATCCATCCACATTGCAAAGAAGAAAATATGTCTGTTGCTAAAAGTGATCAAGGGAAGGGGCCATTTTGCAAATGATCTTTCATTGTAATGCTTTGGAACAAATGCGATTCCTAGAGACTGTCCACAAAAATTAACCTGATGAAGTGATCTTGTTTCGAAAACATAATGGGAGGGATTTCTAATGTTTCTCACTAAGTGGTGGGAGGGGGATATTATTACCTTGAGACAAAGGTTCTCTCCCTTGTACCCAGAAAGAGCTAAATTACAAACAATGTTTGAGACGCAACATGTTAAATATTTCCTCTCTTATGTCAGGGATCAGATTTAGATCAGAACCCCAGCATTATATCCCAAGGGAGACAGGACAGCAGTGTTCCAATATTTGAGGGCTGCCACAAGCTATTTTTCAAAGCACCTGAAGGCCAGACAAGGAATAATGGATGGAAACTGAACAAGGAAAGATTCAACCTGGAAATAAGAAGAAATTTTCTGACAATGAGAGCAATCAACCAATGGAATGGAAGCTGCCTTCGGAAGTTGTGGGAACTTCATCACTGGAGGCTTTCAAGAAGAGACTGGACTGCCATCTGTCAGAAATGCTTGGGTGGGGTTGGACTCAATGACCTACAAGGTCTCTTCCAACTCTGTTAATCTGTATCTGTATATTTGCATGTGATATATTTTATTGTTCCCACCATACAGTTTTGAACAAGATGAATACAGGGAGTCCTTGACTTATGACCAGATTTACTATTGGTAAGCAAAATGGTTGTGAAATGAGTTGCAACTGATTTCATGACCCTTTGAGCCATGTTTATTAAGCCAATCACTGCAGTTGTTGAGCGAATCACATGGCCATTAAGCAAATCCAGCTTCTCCTATTGACTTTATCAGAAGCCAGCTGGGAAGGTCACAAATGGCAATCGTATGACCGTGGAATGTTACAACCATTATAAATATATGCCTTTTGGCAAGCACCCTAATTCGTATCATGCGATCATGGGTTTGTAGGCAGAGGTGGTATTCAGCAGGTTCTGACCAGTTCAGGAGAACTGGTAGCGGAAATTTTGAGTAACTAATAGCAGAACTTTTGCGTAGTTTGGAGAACCCGCAAATACCACCTCTGACTGGCCCCGCCCCCATCTATTCTCTGTCTCCCGAGTCCCAGCTGATCAGTTGGGTCTTCTTTGGTTGCCCTGCATAGGAGAACGGAGTTGGAAAGCAGGTTAGTGGGATGGGAAGGAAAGGGAGATTTTTGCAGTATCCTTCCCCTGCCACGTCCACCAAGTCGCGCCCACAGAACTGAACTGATAATAAAAAAAATTGAATCCCACCACTGGTTGTAAGTATGAAAACCAGTCATAAGTCATTTTTTTTCAGTGCCGTTATAACTCTGATCAGTTGCTAATGAATTATTGTAAGTCAAGAACTATCTGTATTGAGAGGAGAAAGACCAACATGGGCAAAAGGAAACCACTGATATGTGTCTCTGAGCGTGAATGCTTTCAAAAAGCACTATGTGACATCTCACATAATATACCTCAATTATTTCTCTGACTTGTTTTCCCATCCAGGGCAGCCCTTCAATGTCATTCACTCGAACTACAGTGAATGGAAGACATTTCAGCAGGGAAGCTGCTCTTCCAAATGCGAGGCAAAACTCTTTATTTTCGTTGAATTCATAGTTTTCAACCAGGATTTCAAACGCATCCTTGAAGCAGTGAAGATAGGAAACAGGGGAAAGATTAGTAACAATTTAGAACAGGCAGAAAGTTTAAAACTTGTAAGGGGATGAACAAATGTCTTTATATTATGATAAATGTAAAAAAACCAATTGTTAACCTGCTAAATATTTTGCTCACAGCTATATTTAATAACATATCCTGCAATGAATCGTTATGTGTTGTTTCAGTTTCCGTTAGCCAGAGAATGTGGACCAATAGAATCTGAATAAATTTCCAGAGCCTAAAAATATAATTGCTACCTTGTTGAATACTTTACCTCAATCTTCTTTCTCAAATATATATATATTTACTCATGAAAATGTCTTTTTGGAATCAATCTTTTTGAAACAATCAAAGATAATAGTTTAAAGTCAGTTCAGATTCCAAAATCAGAAGTAAACCTGGCCGAAATTTAAAAAAAAGAGTTGATGGAGAGTGTCCAAGGATAGGTTGAAATTTGCAAGATGGATGGTGGACATTGCAATCCAAGCCCCGCCTGTCTTTATTATGCATATAGTACGACCACAAGTACCAAAGAGACAAAGCTTGGATCATGATGCACATCTACCATCTATCAGATTTTGGTATCCTCCACTCTGAACACCACAGGCTGGGTACCAATGTCAGGAAGAATTTGGAGATACCAAAAGCAGTGAATAACCCTGAAGACATTAATATGGCTTTTGCCATTTCAACATTCCAAATCTCACCATTTATTCTGGATTTGCTGGACCTAATTCCCCCCCTCCCGCCCTGCCCCATATAAATTTATCCAATTTATAATCATCATCTACATTTCTCTCTGACTTGGTTACCATTATTCTCATCTAACATTCCTCCAAGGTTTTATTAATTCTCAAACAAACATAAACACACAAAACACACAATAATAAAACTTATTTTAAGAAAATAGTTTGGACCCAGATTACCTCTCTTTATATGGACTTCAATTAGCTTCGTGCTCATCTTATATACCATTACCTATTTTATTTACCATTCTTTATCTTCTATATAACCACTCCCCACTTTTCACTCTTCTTAATTCTATTTTATTTAATTCATTTTAATTTAAATCATTGTGTTTGTATCTTTTGTCCATTCTTTCCAAATTATCCATTTATCTCATTCCCTACAAAAAAAAGATTTCTCCTGAAATCACTGATCAGAGTATGATGCCTTCCTATCCTCCCCGTAAATTAATATTTAAAATAATGCCCATTACCCAATCTGATTCTTCTTAGTACATTCTACCAGCTAACTTTTAAAAAGAGGAAAGAATAATAAATCCAAAATGATTAATATAGTTAAATAATAAATCTAAATGTTAAATCTTGTAACATTCCAATTATCTATTTCAAAAAACAAACGCTACAATAGTAAGTTTATAGTAACATCAATACAACAATCAATTAAACTCTTCAATTAAACTCAATATTTTAAACATTCCTTTTAATATTTTGTTAAATTTTAAAGTCTATCATTACGAAACATTTCAATATTTTAATCTTTTATTAATTCTTATAACATTCTAGTTTTCTATTTCTAATACAAATACTACAATACCATCTTATGTACCTTGCAGAATCTTCTTTTTAAAAGAGATTATACATTACCCTTTATCCCTAAAAAAATTCCTTTTTTCCCATCTTGATTCATACCTTTGTGGCTTCCCCCCCCCTTTTCCCTTTCTTTCTTATCCCACCTGGCCTTTTAACCCCCCCCCCCACCTTCCACCTTTTTAGCTTCCCCTCTCTGCTGTATTCCTTTTTTCTTTTGCTTATTAACATTGTGTTGATTTTGCATCTTATTTTTCTCTTTCTTGGGTGTTTTTTTAAGTCCTTCATTTTCCTTCCTCTCTTTCTCCTTTCTTTCTTAATTAAGTTTTGAGATTCATTGAAGATGGCGTCTTCTTCTTCTTCTTCTTCTTCTTCTTCTTCTTCTTCTTCTTCTTCTTCTTCTTCTTCTTCTTCTTCTTCTTCTTCTTCTTCTTCTTCTTCTTCTGTTTCCTCCATCTGTTGTTGTGTTTGCTGGTAAATAGCAAGCGCCATTTCTAAAAAAAGGAAGGCTTCTTTCACAGTGTCCTTGCCTTCTTTTTTTATTTTTCCATGTTCCTTTCTAAGTTCATCAACAGGTAAAGCCATTGTAAATCTTTTCTTTATTCTTCTTCTTAAAACAACCAAGATGTTTCAAAAGTTAGAACAGTTCCCCAAAGTCCCAGAGACATCAATCCATCCAAACAAAGCACAAAGTTCTCACTTTCTCTTCCTGGGGTGATATCAATAGAAGGGAAAAGAAAAAAAAGCCCAATCTGTATTTTAAAGCCTGATTGCAATTAATTTCTAGTCTCAAAATTTTCAAGGTATCTCCTCCAGCAAGATCTTAATATTTTCTTCTTTTTTTTGTCCTCTCCCTTCCCACTTATAACAAGAAGTCAAGTTTTTACCTTTTATAAAAAGACAGGTTTCTCAATGGCCATTTGTTGATTCCATAGGGAAGGAGAGTAAACTTTCCCTTTCAGCACCTCAAATTTGCCGCTTGAAATTCTCCTTTGGAAACAAAGTATCGTTCAAAAATAGGCATAGTTTTCAGGATGTTAGGCGTCTCTTGAAGTCCTGGGTCAGCCAAAAAACTTTCTCTTGTAAACTTTCTCCTCTCTTCCTCCTGCTCAGTCTTACCCAGCTGCCGGCTTCTTTGTGGCGGCCATTACAAACCGCCGCTCCACCGTCTTGAGAAAAGGGGGTTTTGCCGACTGGGGAGGGGGTCTGCAACACCCCCAAACCCCTCTCCGGCTCCCCCCTATCTTCGGCTGCCTCTGCGGGGCAGCCTTAGCCTCCAGACCCGTCAGGATCGGAGGCACCAAGATGGCTAGCGCCACAGGGATCGCGCAGGATCGCGAATCCCTGCCGCTGCCGAAGCCGACAAACCGGAAGTTCAGCAGGGAGGTGGTCTTATATGTCTCAATTATTTTAATCAAGTTGCTCTAAAAATGACTGGATCTCACTTTATATTTGTATCATCCATTAAACTAATATTGCATTTCCCAAATGGTTTTGCATATTTTATATGTTAAAATGAGATGTTTGCAAGGAGCATAGTCCAATATTGTAGAATCTACATAATATGAAAATACATTTTCCACCCAATAATTATTAATTTTCCCAATTATCTATCCTTCTGTCTTAGAAAAATGCAGCTGATGTTTTATTCAGAGGTTACATTCTATTTTGGGGGTCCCATTTGCCTGCCTGTGCTTCTTAGTTTTCCTGTCAACTTCAAATAAAGCTTATTTTATTTCACTTAGACAAAGATATCTAATTTATCTGTATGTGACCATACTGAATTTTGGCCATTTGTAAAATACCTTTGAAAAATGCAATACTTGAAGTTGGTTGAGTTGGGTTGGGTGGGTTGTTTTCTTACCTACTTAATGAGACCATGGATGCTGTAAGAGTTTGGTTTCCCTAGATTTCCCTAGATTGGATATCAGAAGAAGGGAACAGGTATATTACTACAATTATACATTGCATTATACATGCAATATAGTAATAGTTAAAATGTTCTTAATATTCTATAATGCTATCTTGGGAGACTGGGCCAAGACATACTACCAAGGAAATAATCAGATTATAGATAGCATAACTCTCAACAGGAAAAAAGTTCAGAAGAGATTATAGGAAGTTAGCACCCATCCCTTTCCTAGAAAAATGAAATACCCTAGGAAATATTAAAAAGGCAAAACATTTCCCCTAAAAGGGAAATAGAAACTCAAAGAGATGGAAGCTCACCCCCCACCTTTGTTAATGGGTGAGCTATTAAGACCTGAGCCAGAGTATTCTACATAACAAAGGCATCTACCCATCTCATTACCTGGTCTGGGAAGATTGCATCAGCCAGCACTCAGGTGAAGCCATGTAGTCCAGCTAAGACCCCCGCCCCTGGGAGTCTGACAGCCAATGGGATACATTTCTTACACAGGAACAAGAAACTCTAAGGTGAGGCCCAACAGAGGGTATAAAACTAAGGGTCTCTCAGCATCTTGCTCCTTGTTTTCCTTCACCCAACTTCTTGAAGCATGTGATCATTCTTTTCACTTTGGAGCTCCAAGGCATGTGGTCCTGCTGTCCATCATTAAACCATCTTTCCAAACAGCCTCCATGTTTCCAGTGTCTTTTTCCTTGGAACTGAACCCAGAAGGATAATTCTTCCAACAAGACCCTCCTGAGTTTCTCAGTGTGTAAAGGAGACAAGGGGAAGGATTATACATGCAAGATTCTTTTTGTGCAGCTTTATAATAAAATAGAATCAAGACTGATGTTAGTCTTGTGGGATAAACCAGATAGGAATCACAATTAGAGGGTTCTACTTTTTTGTAAGTCTATACAATATTTCCTTGGCAGCGTCTCTATGCCTTGCTCCCAAGGTCTTTCCCACATACCGTTACATAGTCACCGTTGCTTCACATTGATGATTATTTGAGCAATGTGAGCTTATCAGCTGCTGTTATGGCTACCTACTCATTTTCTACCAGTTCTGTCATCTCCCCATTGCTTGGCCATATTTCCTTCTGTATGAGCTAATGAGATAAATTCTCCCTTGTAAGCCCCTTGATCTTCTGGAGGAAAGACAAGATATAAATCTAACCCAGAGAAAGACAAACACAGAGGCAGAGAGTTAAATATATGCAATGATATAGCAAACATGATATAGCAAATCAAAAATGATATAGCAAACAATGATATAAGCAAAAAAGAAAAGCCAGTATATGTATTTCCATCAAAGTTCTATGATAAAGTTAAAAGAATTGTCAGATATTGTTTATAGCATTGTTGTGAAATGTAAATTATTAAGGGATCACAGTACATATGGGCCCCTTATTTTGTACATCACTATCTTAAAGTTAAGGCAATTGTTACTGTACTCCCAGTTAATTATCTTTAGCATATTTATTAATTATGGAAAGCAGAACAGAATATAGGTGTTCATAGATTGACAACTGTTACATACTATACTCCAGTTGTAGAACATGGGATGAGACCGTGGGGAAATTATGTAATATTCTGAATAAGTAAGAGTCAATAATAAATTATGATAGGTGTCATAATGGTTCAGTAGTAGGAACAAGATGAGAGAATACAAAAAAAAAGATTGACTGATGAATGAATAAGGACTTTGACTATATGATATGTAACAACTTAGCAAAAGTTCAGAGTTGAAGGGTAAGTGTATATGTTTGTGTGTTTAAGATAAGATTTAAGCACAATCTATTCCTATGTACAGATGGGAAAGGAATCAATATAAATCTTAAGCATAATGGAGTTGTTATTTAGGATGGCAGATTGAGAGAATTAGTGAAGGATAAGAGAACAATGAGAAATTCTGAATGTGAAACAGACCATTTTTTTGCTGGTCTTGAAAAAAAATAGATATAGAAAAAACAAAAGAAAAGTTGAAGCAGAATGACTGCAGGAAGACAAAGTATGAGTTTTCAGAGAAAAAGAATATTAATCTCCCGGCAGAATGAAAAAAAAGTAGACATAAGGAAAGAGAATGAAAGGAATTGTGTGTCAAAGAAGTATATGGAATTATGCTAAGAAATATTTAAAAGATGTTTCATGGAATAATAAAATAAAAGTAGCTGAGGATAAAAAGAATGGTTATAAGTGAACGATTTCTTCAAAAAAATAAGAAGAAATATTGTATAATGTGTATACAGAATAGATGAGGTCAACTTTTTCAACAAACTTATTATAGCTTCTTTCTTTTTATTAACCACACAAATCTTTTTTGATCCTTTGAAAGTTCAATTGTTTTTCTTAAAATCTGCTGGGAGGTTATTGGTTCATTATTTTTTTCTGAATGTATTATAATTTTATTAGACCTTTAATTTAATTTTGAACATTTAAGGGATCTTAATTTTTATCAGTATTTTATCACTGATATCTTCTTTCAATTTATTCCTATTTTAATTGTCTTAAGGATTGCACTTATCTTTTTTTGTGCTAATGCATCTGCTGGGAGTTTTTTTTAATCTTAGTTTCTCTTGTAGTTCATAGTTTCTGTTTTGATGCTGTATTCATTCATTGACATTAATTGTCAGTAAGCATGGTTAGTGGATTGGTTGGTTGGTTGGTTGGTTGGCTGGCTGTGCATAGAAAGTAAAATATATCTGCAAACAGGAGCAAGAAACTGTTAAGAATAAAGATAAAATTGATGCAGGTTATTTTTTATGGGAGTGAGAGAAGGTGGGGAAAGGTTAGGTCAATGAGTGTGTAATGGATCAAGGGGTCTAAAACGAGAAAGTTCCAGCATCCTGGAAGAAGTATTTTGGAGATTCATAGTTAGAATAGGATAGTGATGTATTAAACAGCAGAATTAAAATCAATGTAATAAAAGTTAAGAGTTAGGAAAAGTTAGGGGGGAAATGATAAAAAGGAAATAAGAAACACTGTGAACATATTGAAAAATGTCAGGGCTGCTGGCATAGATGGTGTAATTGGAGAGGTGTTGAAAAATAGAGGTACAGACAAAAATGGATACTGTATGGACTACTTACGGACAAAAATAGAAGGATATTTCGATTCCCGCCTTGGACGAATAGCTACAGAAGCTGATGGAGTTGACAGAAATGGATACATTGACCATTTTGATCAAAGAAAGGAATATAAGTACTTTTGCTGCTTCTGGACTTTCTGCTTGAGGTATAAAAAAAATGAAACTTTGATTTGGGGTTTTACTGATTAGATTGATTTGGTTCTATAGAAATGGCTAGTTTATATTATTATGGAAAAGTAAAAAGTTGTGGTTCGATGTTAATGCTTTATTTTACTGCAACGGAGGGAGGCGGAAGTCAACAGGTTTTTTTATTTTCTCCTCCCACCCACCCACCCCCCGATCACTTCTCTTTCCCCACCCTGTGTCTTCCTATTTGCTTTCATCTTTTTTTGTATAATCTAATAAAATGTTTAAAGTGGGAGAGAGAAATATGGCTGTGGTTTGCTTACCACAGCACCTGGGCAATTTATTTAATATGTGTGTGAATATTGCATCTATATCTGACAACCGAAAGAATATGGTTCTTTCTAATACAAAGTGAAGGTAGCAAGAGTGTATGCAAAAAAGTGATTAGATAGTTGGTAGAATTCTGACTCAAAGGGTACTCAAGAAGACAGGAGCAAAATGTGGGATCTATAGTGAGACTATGTCAGGCAAAGGATGGGCAGATCAGTTTTTGCTCTTCCTAAAGCCACAATAAAGTTGTAGCTGTGAAGGGAGGAGAGATTGCACGTTTCTTGATTAAGACATGAATTGAATATGTTTTCGTTATGAGGGTTTTTTGAGTGAATATGGAATTAAAACTTGACTGCTGACTGCAACAGGAGCAGTAGACAGACAGACAGAAACACCCGCCTGCAATAATTATAGTATAATTATGAAGATAAGAGAAAGAGATAACAGTAATAGAAAAGTGAAAAAGTAATGTTGAAAAAGAAGTAGAAAAGAAAGAAAAAGAAAAAAAGAAAGTATAAGAAAGTAGCCTGCAGTCTTCTGAACAGCAGTTATAAGTATATATTTTGCTGTTTCTCTAAGGTTTACATCAAAGATTCCATCATCTGGCCCAAAGGTGCCAAACTCATGTCATCACAACATTGTCACATGACATATCGGGACTTTTTTCCCCCTTTGCTAAACTGGGCATGGGTATAGCCGGCAGGCTGCAAGTTTGACAGCTCTGCTCTAGCCTTTTTAATCATCAAATCCATAAATCATCCTTTTTTTCTTTTTTTTCCAGCAAAAGATCCCTAAATTGCTAATAAATATACTAGTTGATCTTTGTCTCCGAGTTCATGGTAAAACAAGAGTCAACAATGAACAAGTGCTGAGTGAGCAGAGGTTGAATACAAAACTGATTGGTAAGAAAGAGATGTGTAGGGGAGTTTGATCATACAGAGGGAATGAATGAAAACCAAAGTACAAAATGAATATATGAAGAAAGAATGAAAAAAAGAGGGGCCAAAAGTTTAAACAACAAGAATGAATGTATAAAGTAACGTGGGGTTGTGGTGAAAGCAAGGATGGTTTACAAGGAATGAAACTTGTGTTGTGATATAATGAATGGCAGCAACATCAAGAGAGGGCAGAAGGGTGCAAAGAGCCTCACCTTTTGCTCCTGAAGATGTTACCTGGTGAGGTAATGAAATGTTTGCAAGCAAATAACCGAGCTCAATGAGCACTGAAGGTCCCACAGTTTAATCCTGATATTCTCTTCTACTATAAAACTATGATGGGTATATGGTTTTTGAATAAATAAACACTACACACTAATTCATTGTTGCTGCTTTGTGAAAAGCTAGAACTATAGAACGTTCTGACTTCTTTCGAAGTCTATTATAGGCCAGCATATTATATCAAGTAAACTGAAAAAGCATGCAAGGAACTGATCTCTGCAGGTAGCTATTAACTGAAATGCAATTTATCTGACCAAACCATACATCAAGCATGATGTGAAAGAAGGTTCTCTAGAACCTTTGAAAATGACTGATTTAAAAAATTCAAAGGTTACTTAGTATATTACCAGCATACCAAAGGATGCCACAAAGCCAGAGAGGGTCTTTATAAGAAATATCAGTAGCTTCCTCATGGAATAAATGACACACAGAGGCAGGCAAGAAAAATCATCCATTCACAATATCTGCATAACCTCTGAAGATACCAATAAATTAAATAAAACAAAACAATTGGTGGGGGGAAGCATTCTAGTTTTAAATTGAGAGGAAAAGTAAAATGCTAAGTATGTCTAATCAAATATTGTTGGCAATCAATTGAAAGATGTCATCAAGTCTTTCATTTCAAATAACGCTTTCATTACTCAGTGTTTTCTCCCACTACCAGGAACTCATTAAGACATTTTAAATAAAAATTAACTCAACACTGAATATATATTCCTCCTTCAACAAAACATTGTTGATGAATGCAGAAATTAATTATGGAGTTGCCTTTTTTCTATAAGGCACATTTTGGCATGTTTTGATTTATTTACTCACAATTTTAAAAAAACTGTCATTATTTCTATCTCTGTTCAACTGGGTATAATTTGAATTGACTGCACACACACACATACACAGAGGGAGGGAGGGAGGGAGGGAGAGAGAGAGAGAGAGAGAGAGAGAAATACAGCAGGTCAGATTTAACATGTGTTTAATAAAATGAGGATCTTCTTTTTAGAACTTTTTAGGACTGTGTAAAATAAAGTTATGTGCTTTGACTGCTGCACATTACATAGTGTTATGTTCTGTGCATGGGCGCAAAGGAGGAGACGAGCCGGTGAACAGTGAACTTCAACTCTTTATTTACATGTGAAAACAGCTCAACTCAATGGCCGCAACGGCCCCCTTTATATAGGCAAACTCTTAACTATTTAACCAATGAAACACGGGGAGTGCTAGCTCCGTTAACCAATGGGAGAGGCTCGTTAATAGCCAATCAGATTCTCCTAAACGGACCAATCCGATGCCGCTATTATCGGCCAATCAGAAATGCAGGGCCAGAACCCTGCACTTTACTTCAAGCTCTTAATAATCTTTATTCAAATACTTTTATAGATTCACAACACCCCTTCCCCCCGGGTTCCGTTTAAGGGGTGCGGTCACGTAGTCTTTGAAGTAGGCAGGTTGTTTTGATTGTCTATTTGATTTGCGTTGTTCTCCCGGTATTTGGCTACAGTCTTGTTGGGGTAGGACGTTATCTGGTGAACAGGGTGCCTCCCGTTCTGTATTCAAATTTTCATTGCCACTAATGTTCTCAGCATTTCCATGAGGCGAGCTCACCCCCATTCGGATCCTTCACGTGTTGCCTCTGAGCGGCCATTACTTTCGCTTAAACTTTCTGCCGTTTCAAATTCAGCTTCCTCAGTATCTCCTCCCCCCTCGGTTTGGAAGTCAGGGGACTCAGAGATCCCCGACTGTAGCCTTGAACGCAGCTGATCAATATGGCGCTTCCATATTCTATCGTCGCGACATTTCATGCGGTATGATCTAGGGCCAGTTACTTGGACTACAGTTGCCTCGACCCACAACGGATCACCCAAAAAGTTCCTAGCGAAAACCAAGTCGCCTACCTGGAAGTTATGGCATTTCCCGCTGGAACCATGTGGTTTTTCAGGTTCATATGATGGATGCAGACAGTTGAGGTGGGAGCGGAGCTTCCGCCCCATTAATAACTCGGCGGGAATTTTATTGGTGACGCTGTGCGGAGTGATATGCTGCAAAAGGAGTATCCAGTAAATCTTGTCTTCTATATCGCCATAGTCCATTTTATGCAAGGTTTTCTTGATGAATTGTACCATGCGCTCGGCCCTTCCATTGGCCACAGGATGCGTCAGCGCATGGCGAATAGCGCGGTCCTCCAGATACTGTTCAAAGGACAGCGCGGTAAATTGGGGCCCGTTGTCGGATACTAGAATGCCTGGTAATCCGTGTGTTGCAGAGTCTGTTTAGTTTCCTGATGACTGATTCGGTTGTTGTATTCCTCATCTCATGGATTTCAAGCCAGTTCGAGTAGGCATCCACCGTTAATAAAAATGTGTGTCCCTTGGTAGGTCCCGCAAAGTCCAGATGAATACGGGACCATGGTCCCCTTGGTGTTTCCCATTCAGTCAGGGCTGCTTTCGGAGGAGCGTTGCTTACTTCCTGGCATTTGTGACAGGCTTTTACCCATGTCTCGATCTGCTTGTCGATACCCGGCCACCACACGTAGCTTCATGCGAGGGCTTTCATGCGCATGATGCTGGGATGGCCATCATGCAAGGTCCTTAGTATCGTAACCGCTCTTGGATGATAACTCTATCACCCCAGATAATGCAGCCCTTCTGGGAAAATAGTTCCATTTGTCGATTCTTGAATGGGACGTAGTCGTCAGGTATCTGGTCCAATGGCCATCCGCGCTCGACCCAACTGAGGACTTGTGCTAAAATGGGGTCACGTTTCGTTTCCATCGTGAAGTCTCGGGCTGTTAATGGCAATGTTCGAAGTGTCTTGATCTGCAGTGTTGTAACTGTCGGAGTGGGGTCATCAATGGTCTCCGGAAGTGGTGCACGGCTCAATGCGTCGGTGTGGGGAATGGCCTTCCCCGGGCGATGTTGCAACTTGTAATTATATGCAGCCAAGAATTCTGACCAGCGAGTCATTCTGGGAGATAATATATAAGGTGTTGGCCTATCTCCCACTATTATTCCCAGCAAAGGTTTGTGGTCAGTCATTATAGTAAAGGCTCAGCCATACACATATTCATGAAATCTCTTAACTGCAGACACAATAGGAAGGGCCTCTTTATCAATTTAACTGTAATTGCGTTCTGCTTTTGATAGCATCTTTGAGAAATAGGCAACAGGGGCTTCACTACCATTTGGCAAAACGTGGCTCAAAATGGCGCCCACTCCGAATGGTGATGCATCACACATGATCGTTAGAGGCAAAGTCTCATTATACTGCATCAAAACAGCATCAGAAGTCAATAAATTTTTCACATGTCGAAACACCTGCTCCTTTCTGTGTCCCCATACCCAGGTTGCTTTTTTGTCCAATAAACGATGTAGGGGTTCGGCTACGGTTGCTTTGTGAGGCAGGAAAGCGTTATAAAAATTGATAAGGCCCAGAAAAGCCTGGAGGTCGGCCTTATTTCGAGGTTTTGGGGCATTTTTAATTGCCCTAAGTTTGCTATCGGTGGGGTGAATGACTATCAATTAAATATCCCAAAAATTCTACACGATCCGTACATAATTGACACTTGTTTTTTTTAACTTTGAGACCCGAGTCTTTAAATCTCTGGAGAACCAACCTCAGGTGATCCTTTAGTATTTTCCGAGTCGGGCAGCAATTAACACATCATCAAAATATGGGACAACGTCTTTTATTTCTTGTAATAGTATTTCCATCAAGCTTTGAAAGATCCCCAGGGCTACACTTACTCTGAACTGGAGTCGGTTACATTTAAACGCACCTCGGTGCGTAACGATCGTTTGGGCCTCTGCTGTTTTTTGGTCTACAGGCAGTTGCTGGTATGCCTGGGCTAAGTCTAGTTTAGCGAAGACTTTTCTGCCCCCCAGGGAATGGAGGAGGTGTTGCACCAACGGTACCGGGTAAGCATTTTGTTGAAGGGCGTGGTTCAGGGTGGCCCGGTAGTCCCCACAAATTCTTATCGATCCATCCGGCTTGATGGATGTCACGATTGGGGTTTCCCAGGGAGAGTGGTTGGTTGGTTCTAGCACACCCCGGGCTATTAATTTATCAAGCTGCTCGTCAATCTTTAGTTTAAAGGCAAATGGAACTCGACGAGGCTTAAGGCGGATGGGAGCTATTTCGGGATTGAGGTTAAATGATATCGGGGTCCCCTTGTACTCGCCTAGTTTTTCTGCAAAGACGTCCTGGAATACTTGGACGAGGTCCTCTTCCCAGTCGCTGCTGCAGGTTCAGTGAATGCCGGCTATTTCAATTCCCAGTGGAGCGAACCATTGGAGGCCTAACAAACTAGGCCGATCTTTGTCGATTACAGTCAGGAGTAGGAATGCTGTATGGTTCTAAAACGATACCCGGACTCGGCTGGATCCAATGACCAGAATTCGATTCCCTTGATAATCTTTGAGTATGAGTCTTTGGAATCTGAGGTCTTGCCGCCGGACAGTAGGGATGAGCTGCTTGAGGGTCTTCCAGGAAACCATCGAGAGGGATGATCCTGAATCGACTTCCATCAGGCAGGGCTGGTTTTCGATGGCCACTTTCACTCGGATCTTCTTGGCATCAAGAGATGAGGCGTGACCGATCGTGATAGTTTGGTGAGCCTCTTCTCGCTTCGTTGAGTGGTTTAGGGTTTTGTTTCTGTAGGAGTGGTTGTTCCATTGGTGGTTCACGGGTTCTTGTTTTACAGGACGGATTTCTGTCAGTTGGCGATAGTTAGCCCCCCTGGAGGGCTGGCTGGGTCCTAGCTTGCTTCTACAGACCCGTCCAATATGGCCTCTTTTCCCGCACACATGGCAGAGCGCATCGAGGAATTTACATTCTGACGGGGGGTGGCTTGCTCCACAACCAGCACATTGGTACTGCGATCTCTGGCGTTGGTCTTGTTCGGACCGAAGTCGATGGATCTCTTCTTCATCACTTTCTGATGACGATTTGAAGTCCTCGTGGTGGGCTGTTTTAATCTGTCCCTGTGACTGAGGTGAAATTTCGCAGGCGAGTTGGCAATGCGGGGCGTGGGTGTGGCGCATTTGGGCAGCTGACTTCCTGGTTGCTTCTGCTGCAGTAGCTTCAGTGATGGCATCTTTAAGGCTAATGTCGCCTTTCACCATCAGTTTATTCTGTGTGCCTGGGGCATCTAATCCCAGAACTATTCGGTCTCTTAGGGCTTCTTCTAGGTCGGCAAACTCGCATAGGCCTCCCAGATTCCAGAGATCTGCTATGAAATCAGCAACACTTTCGGCCTTCCACTGACTTCTCTGGTAAAATTCATGCCTTTTTACGAGTGTTGGCACAGCTGGTGCATAGTGGGCCCTCAACAGGGGTTCGAGGACGTCCCAGTCCATAGACTTTACTTCTGCCGGTTTCGCTAGTGCCTTGGCCATCTTGAATACGGTTGGCCCGCAATGAGTTAGGAATACCGCTTGTTTCTTTCCGGTAGTGGCATCCTTCAAATTGTTGGTCTCCAGAAACATCTGGAAACGATCCATATATGAGTCCCAGTCTTCTTGTGCTGGGTCAAATGGAGTGGGTGGTATGATGCCATCGGACATGGTTCCGCCGTTGGTGCATTTCAGCCACGTGCTTGGTTATAGTTCTTCGTCGTTCAGTAAGCTCTGACATCTCCACATCCCATCCTCGTCGCCAGTGTTATGTTCTATGCATGGGCACAAAGGAGGAGACGAGCCGGTGAACAGTGAACTTCAACTCTTTATTTACATGTGAAAACAGCTCAACTCAATGGCCGCAACGGCCCCCTTTATATAGGCAAACTCTTAACTATTTAACCAATGAAACACGGGGAGTGCTAGCTCTGTTAACCAATGGGAGAGGCTCGTTAATAGCCAATCAGATTCTCCTGAACGGACCAATCCGATGTCGCTTTTATCAGCCAATCAGAAGTGCAGGGCCAGAACCCTGCACTTTACTTCAAGCTCTTAATAATCTTTATTCAAATCCTTTTATTGATTCACAACACATAGTAAAACAGAAATTCCACTACCCTTTCTGTATTAAAAGTAATATTGGTCTGAAAACTACTTTCCAATTTCCAAAAGTTGTGTTACCTTCTAGCAGGGCATCTCAATGTTTCACGTGTTCTTGTGAGATTTTTCTATTATTCACATTCTGCATGAATGCTTTTGTTTCCCAATTGAAAATGGCTCCTGCAAATTGTTCCCACGTTATTTCACTTCCTGGGCTTGAATTAAAACTAGGGGAACTAGAAAAGCTATAGGTGGCTGTTAAGGTGGTCTAGGTTTATTTCTTTATCCCATCTTTTCTCAACAAGCAAAAGGCAGTTTAAAACAATCTCCCTTCGTCTTATCCGTGCTAGATTGGTCTGAGAGAAGGTGATTTCTGTTTCTATACAGAGGATAGATTTGACTCTGGGTAATTCTTAAGTGAAGTATTGTAATCCAATACTTCCCTTATATACCATTACAAATAAAATGGATGCCTATCAATCACCTTATAATTTAGACTTTAAAAAACCTATGCTCCACTAATGAAGTTATTGCCAAATCTACAAAGAAGGAAAAGTGAACACAATATTTTTAATTAAGTTGAATAAAAATATTCAGCTAAAGTGTATTCATTAATATAATCGCAACTATAGCTTTGTCTGAAAGTTTCCCCAAACCCTCAGAATAAAGTGGAATCTAATAGGACTAGAGAAAATAGTTGAACTATTTCTCATGTATACATATGTGTATTTGCACTGTGTCTGCCTACCAACTGAATGCCCATTTGCAGCCAACCATTTTCTCACATACATATAAATACACATACATTTTCCCATAATTCTCTTTCACAGTATCAAGAATGACATAAAAGGGCAACATTGGGAAGAAAAAAAAAGATAAGATACACTGTCTGGAGATAAAGGTAGTCCTTGACTTACAACCATTCATTTAGTGGTGGTTCATAGTTACAACGGCCCTGAAAAAGTGGCTTATGAATTATTTTCATGCTTACGACTATTACAGAATTGTACCTTTTATCATCCATTTCTTACTTAAGTAGCTTTGTTGGTGGTTTGTGCTCTAAACAATAGTTTACTTGTTCAGAACAATCAAATTCCAAGAAACAATAATGTATTTTTGCTTACTGTTTTGACACACCAATACAGAAATGTATTTTTGCTTACTGTTTTGACACACCAAATGGTGATTTTTTTTTCCTTAAAGACTTTCCACAGTACAAAGAATATTGCTTAGAAGATATATACCTTTCAGTATTCTGCTACTTGCATCAAGCCAAAGGTAACTTTAAAAAAAGCAAAGCGAAGGTGTCTTGCTTTCTGATTTAAAACTATATTAATAATAATTTATTTGTTTATCACGGTGACAAAACTGTTTCTCTTTTTAAAACGTAAATAGAAAAGAAAAAGAATTGCTCTTCTCAGATATAGTGAGACATCAGGTACTCACAATATTCAAATATGCACTTTCTTATTATCATGAGTAATGGCCTGGAGGACAATGCAATTCAAAAGCATTTGTAATGAACCTCAGGATGGCACCACCCTTTATTCCAGAATTAACTAGTTTCTCCCCTCAAAATTAAATTGTATTTGTCTACAAGAAAAATGTCTTTCTGAGTTTATGGCAGTTCACAATTGATGTTGTCATCCAAACCAACTCCACGTGGGGAACACGGGTGTGGGAGAAAGAATACAATTTTTATTTTACCTCATAAAAATCACACTGCAAATCTGAATTGTACCTTCAGGGGGTAGATGGATAGGCAAGGATGTTTTTGGTATATTAATGCAAGAAGAATAGTTTGCTATTATTACATAAGTCAGGGGTATTATTAAAATTTCATGATGAAAGTGAAGAAAAATATTCAGTGATCTGTAGATTAATTATTTATTATGGGACTTGACCACAAAAATCATGATTATGCCATTATTTGACAAGAATCAATTTTCTGACTGACAATTTTCAAAGTTCTGATGTTTGAGCTCCCTTCCATGGTGCACATTATTTGGACATTCAGCAAGTAGGCCACAATTATGGTGTTTGCAGTGATCTGTGGTCACATGACCACATTTTATGACAGTTTTGCTGAAAAGCAGCACTTGTTTCCAGTTTTCAGCAAAATCACATCCATAATAAACCATTGTTTGCTTAACAACCATGATGTTCACTTAATGACCACTGCAAAGAGGTCATAAAATTGGGGTCAATCACATTTTATGACCATTACGACATACAAACATACTGGGCAAGCTCCATTAGATTGTATATCAAGGACTACCAGAAAACCAATCTAGGGATGAGGCATCCTTGTTTCCAACCTCCTCAGGGAATCCCCATTTTTCAGTAGGCCAGAATAAGATCAGCAAACACATTTGGCAGATCTGTAGCTTCCATTCCTCCTCAGATGCACTGCTGTCTTAGCTGCCATTTTGGCCAGTAGACACATCCTCTTTACCTGAGCAAGAAGAGCTGCTATTGCTGCAGACACAGATAACACCAGCTCTCAGTTGGCAGATGAATCTTAATCTGAGAAATTCTCAGGCATGTGGCATGTTGAGTGTTATGAACTAATAAAATGGTAAAATAAAGTTTTATGAAACCTTTAGAAAAAGCAGGGTTCTAATCCTGTGCTTCTGATTGGCCGATAATAGCGATATCGGATTGGTCCATTCAGGAGAATCTGATTGGCTGTTAACGAGCCATTCTCGTTGGTTCAAGGGTTTAACACTCCATGTTTCTCATTGGTTACTAGATCAGCAGCCTGCCCTATAAAGGGGCTGCTGCTGCCCTAGGGTTTTGCTCTGTTCAGAATGATTAATAAAGAGTTGAAGTTCACTGTTCACTGCCTCGTCTCCGTTCCTTGCGCCCATGCACAGAACATAACACTGGCGATGAGGATGGGATGCGGAGACGACAGAGCTGACTGAACACTACAGAGCACCAAACAGAGCACGTGGCTGAAGGCACATCGACGGCGGAAATCATGTCCGGTGGCGCCATACCACCCGCTCCATTTGACCCGGCACAAGAAGACTGGGACTCGTACATGGACCGGTTCCAGATGTTTCTGGAGACCAACAACTTGAAAGATGCCACTACGGGAAAAAAGTGAGCAGTATTCCTGACCCACTGCGGACCTGCCGTTTTTAAGATGGCCAAGGCACTGGCAAAACTGGCTGAGGTGAAAACCATGGACTGGGACGTCCTCGAGCCCCTCCTACGGGCCCACTATGCACCTACCATACCAAAACTTGTCCAAAAACATGAATTTTACCAGAGAGACCAGTAGAAAGGAGAGAGCGTTGCAGATTTCTCCGGAACCTGGGAGGCCTCTGTGGGTTCGCTGACCTCGAAAAAGTTCTGAGAGACTGAATAATTCTGGGATTAGATGCACCACACGTGCAGAGTAAGCTGATGGCGAAAGACGACATCAGCCTTGCAGATGCCATCGCTGATGCTACTGCAGCAGAAGCAACCAGGAAGTCGGCTGCCCGAATGCGCCGCACCAATGCACCGCTCCGCCAACTCACCAGCGAAACCTCACCTCGCCTAGAGAGACACACAACGACAACACACCACGAAGACCTCGAATCGTCATCAGAAAGTGATGAGGAGGAGGTCAACTGGCTCCGGTCTGAACGTGACCAACACCACCAGCGGAATCAAAGACTACAGCACCAATGCGCAAGTTGTGGGGCAAACTACCCACGATCAGACTGCAAATTCCTCGACGCGCTCTGCCACTTTTGTGGGAAAAAAGGCCACATCGGAAAGGTCTGTAGAAGCAAGCAAGGATCCAGCCCACTTCAGAGGGGAACCAACAACCGCCAAACCACAGGGAATCGTCCTGTGAGTTGGGAACATTTGAACCACCAATGGAACAAGCACTCCTACAGAAATAAACCACTGGCCAATTCAATGAAACAAGAAGAGGCACACCAAACCATTACAATTGGTCACGCCTCATCACTAAATGCAAAGAAGATCCGAGTGAAGGTCGCCATCGAAAACCAGCCCTACGTGATGGAGGTCAATTCAGGATCATCCCTCTTGATGGTTTCCTGGAAGACCCTTAAACAATTGATCCCTGCTGTCCGGCGGCAAGACCTCAGAACACAAAGAATCATATTCAAGGATTATCAAGGGAACCAAATTCCGGTCGTTGGATCCAGCCTAGTCCAGGTCTCATTCAAAAATTGTACTGCATCTTTACCATTGACCATCATCGACCCTGATTGGCCTAGCTTGTTAGGCCTTCAATGGTTCACCCCACTCAGGATCGAGGTAGCCGGCATTCACCAAACCAGAAGCGACGACTGGGAGGAGGCCCTCGTCCAGGAATTCCAGGACGTCTTTGCAGACAAACTAGGCGAGTTCAAGGGGACCCCGATATCATTTAACCTTAAGCCTGAAGTAGCCCCCATCCGCCTTAAGCCTCGTCGGGTACCTTTTGCCCTTAAACCAAAGATTGATGAGTAGCTTGATAAATTAATAGCCCAGGGTGTTTTAGAACCAACAGACCACGCTCGTTGGGAAACCCCAATCGTAACACCCATCAAACCGGATAGATCGTTTAGGATTTATGGGGACTACCGGGCCACCCTGATTCACGCCCTTCAACAGAACGCTTACCCGGTGCCGGTGGTAAAACACCTTCTCCATTCCCTGGGGGGGCGGAAAAGTCTTCACTAAATTGGATTTAGCACAGGCGTACCAACAATTGCCTGTAGATAAAAAAACAGCAGAGGCACAAACGATCGTTATGCACCGAGGCGCCTTTAAGTGCAATCGACTCCAATTCGAAGTTAGCATAGCCCCAGGGATTTTTCAAAGTTTGATGGAGAGACTCTTGCAAGGGATCAAAGGGGTCATACCATACTTTGATGACGTTTTAATTGCTGCCCCGAATAGAGAAATACTAGAAAAGCGTCTTAAATTGGTTCTCCAGAAATTTAAAGACTCCGGCCTTAAGGTTAAAAAAAATAAATGTCAACTGTGTACAGATAAAGTAGAGTTCCTGGGGTACCTAATCAATAAACAAGGCATTCACCCCACCAATAGCAAACTTAAAGCAATCAAAAACACCCCAAGACCCAGAAATAAGACTGATCTCCAAGCTTTTCTGGGGCTCATTAATTTTTACAACATCTTCCTGCCCCACGAAGCGACCATAGCTGAGCCCCTACATAGACTTCTCAACAAAAAAGCAACCTGGGTCTGGGGGCATCGACAGGAGCACGCATTCCGACAAGTGAAAAACTTATTAACCTCAGATGCCTTTAACGAGACTTTGCCTTTAACAATTACATGTGACGCGTCACTGTTTGGAGTAGGAGCAATTTTGAGCCACGTGTTACCAAACGGTAGTGAGGCCTGTTAGGGATAACATTGTTTACCCTAACTGGTTTAGGTAAAATAATAAATATGTAATCATAGTTTATAAGTTAAAGTGTCTGCAACTTTAAATATAGGAATGTAATTAAGGGAGTGGTTGTGAAAGCACTTTAAAAGAAGCAAGACGACAGCTTGCTCGCTCTCTGGCTTTGATGATCCCTAATTACTGCATGGATTCAAGACTGCTTTACTTGAACGGGAGAGAGACAAAGGACTGATTTGTAAGTGAACTGACATAGGATATTCTACACGAACTTTGCTAACTGAATATCCTTGAATGGACTGACTAAATGATACATGACTAATGGACTGTTATTTTGACTATGCTATAAACTCTAAATGGAATAAACTATCTTTTGATAGCACAAGCGTATCTGTTATTTTTTACTGTATGTTAACAAACATACAAACATATCTCACTCATTTATCTGTGTGCCTATCTGACTAACGCTGCACATTCTGTTTAGCTTGTCTCCTTAACCCTGGTTGGGGAACCCAGGCTTAACACTGGTTATGGGCCCAGAGGCTGCAAAGTCAGTTTAACTAGGATAAAACAGATTTATGTAAAAGTGAGAGTTTGTGTTATTATACATTACAGTAAACAGACAGCTGTGTTTTATTAATTATAGTTTTATATCCATATAAGAAAACATGGCACAAGTCAATCTACAAAGTTTGTCCCTTATACCCAAGCTGGATGGAACAAACTATGTATCATGGCCAATGAAATGTAGTCTACTTCTACGAAGAGAAGGTCTGTGGAACATAATTGAAAATCCACCAAACGTAGAGGAATGGGATCCAGAGGATGATGAAGATAGACTAAAGATAGAAGAATTTATGCATAAAAATGAACAAGCTATTTGCATAATTGGATTAACATTAACTGACCAACAACTTGTTCATATCCACAGAGTGCAAACGGCTGTTGGCTGTTGGCAGAAGCTGAAGAGGATTTATGTCCGAGATAACGTTGGTGCTCACATAAATCTTACAAGGAAACTTTTCAGGACGCATCTCCAAACGAATGGTGATATGCTGAGTCATTTGGAAACTATGAAAAGCATTTTTCAAGAACTGCACAAGAAAGAGCTTATTTTCTCTGAACTACACCAAGTTTACATAATTCTATCTTCACTAGATGAAAGTTATGACAACTACGTCACTTCCCTTGAAATTTTGCCAAAGGAAAGTATAACTTTAATTGATATAACTGGCAGATTGATTGAAGAGGCCAAAAGAAGACTTGAAAGAGATAAATTAAGGAGGGAACAACCTCAAAAAGAAGATAATGAATCTCCTACTGCATACGCAATTAAAAAGTGTTTTAATTGTGGAGGAAGAAGACATTTGGCAAGATTTTGTAAAAAAGCAAAGCACCAGAACGCTGGCCAGAATACTAAAAGTCATCAAAAGAAAAATAAAAATTTAGAGTTAGCCATGTATACTAACAGAGCTGTAAAAAATAATTTATGGGTGGTTGACAGTGGAGCATCCCACTGTATAACAAATGAAAACAAAAATTTGATTAAAATGTCCCAGAGTACACAGCAGATATCGTTAGCCAATGGCTGGAAACTGAAAGCTAAAGGTCAAGGTATAGCATATTGTTCTTTTATAAAAGAGAATGTAAAAATGTTATATGTGCCACAACTTAAGTTTAATTTAATTAACGGGAGAGAGACAAAGGATTGATTTGTAAGTGAACTGACATAGGATATTCTACATGGACTTTGCTAACTGAATATCCTTGAATGGACTGACTAAATGATACATGACTAATGGACTGTTATTTTGACTATGCTATAAACTCTAAATGGAATAAACTATCTTTTGATAGCACAAGCGTATCTGTTATTTTTTACTGTATGTTAACAAACATACAAACATATCTCACTCATTTATCTGTGTGCCTATCTGACTAACGCTGCAGATTCTGTTTAGCTTGTCTCCTTAACCCTGGTTGGGGAACCCAGGCTTAACATTGCCTATTTTTCAAGGACCCTATTAAAGGCTGAACGTAACTATAGTCAAATCGCTAAAGAGGCTTTTGCTATTGTATCTGCTGTGAAACGGTTTCATGAATATGTGTATGGACGAGTTTTTACTATTGTTACCGACCACAAACCTTTGCTGGGGATTATAGTGGGAGACAAGCCAACCCCCTATATATTATCACCTAGAATGACTTGCTGGTCAGAGTTTTTGGTTGCGTACAACTATAGACTGCAACACCGCCCGGGGAAAGCCATTCCCCACGCTGATGCACTGAGCCGTGCACCACTTCCGGAAACCATCGACAACCCAGCTCCAATCCTTACGACACTCCAGATTGAAACGCTACATTCACTGCCGCTAACAGCCAGAGACATTGCGTTCGAAACAAAACGAGATCCTGTCTTAGCGCCAGTTCTTAGCTGGGTCGAATGGGGATGGCCAGTAGAACAAACCCTTGATGACTTCAACCCCTTCAGGAACCGGCAAACAGAACTTTTTTCGCAAAAAGGCTGCATCCTATGGGGGGATAGAGTCGTCGTCCCAGAGCGGTTACAACGAGCAGTATTAAAAACACTGCATGACGGTCACCCCGGCATCGTGCGTATGAAAGCGCTCGCACGAAGCTACGCGTGGTGGCCGGGCATCAACAAACAGATCGAAACCTGGGTAAAGACTTCTTTAAAGTGCCAAGAAGTTAGCAGTGCCCCACCTAAAGCAACTCCAACAGAATGGGAAACACCCCGGGGACCGTGGCCCCGCATCCATGTTGACTTTGCGGGACCTACTAAGGGACATACATTCCTCCTAACAGTGGATGCCTACTCCAACTGGCTCGAGATCCACGAAATGAAGAGTACTACAACTGAGTCCGTCATTTGGAAATTGAACAGGCTATTCACGACGCATGGGCTGCCAGACGTTCTGGTCTCCGAAAACGGACCCCAGTTTACCGCTCTACCCTTTGAACAATACTTAGTGGACTGGGGTATTCTCCATGCGCTAACTTAGTCAGCGCACCCTGCGGCTAACGGAAGAGCCGAGCGCATGGTACAATTTCTTAAAAAAACCCTCTACAAAATGGACTATGGGGACATTGAAGATAAAATAAACAGAATACTCCTACTCCAACACATCACTCTGCACAGCGTCACCAACAAGACTCCAGCTGAACTATTGATGGGATGCAAGCTCCGTTCCCACCTCGACCGGCTTCACCCATCTTACGAGCCAGAGAAACCCTGTGGATCTAGTGATAAATGCTGCGAGTTCAAGATAGACGATTTAGTTTTCGCCAGAAACCTTTCTGGCGAACCATTGTGGGTCGAGGCAACCGTAATTCAAGCCACCGGACCCAGGTCATACCGTGTGAAAACCTGCGATGGAAAAATATGGAAACGCCATATAGATCAGCTTCGCTCTAGGCTACAACCCAGTTTCCGTGACTCCGGTGACTCCCAAACTGAGGGGGGGAGGGGATGTCGAAGAAACCGAATTCGAGATGGTGGAAAGCAGGAGCAAAGGAAGTCAGCAATCAGGCATGACAAATGAAGAAGAATCAGGGAGGGGAGTGTCCTCGCCACAGAGGAATACTTCAACAGAAGCAAGCCCGCAAAGATCGGAGGACAACAACGAGAATGTTAGCAGCACCAAGTCGTCCAATGAGGATGCGGAACCGCCGGTACCTGATATGTCCAAAAACGTCCTGCCAAAACCGGATTACAGACAGGAACCGGTGGGACAGAGCAAATGTAATAGACAGTCAAAACAACCTTCATACCTCAGGGATTACATCACCGCACCCCTTAAATGGAACCCGGGGGGAAGGGGTGTTGTGAACTAATAAAACGCTTAAATAAAGTTTTATCAAACCTTTAGAAAAAGCAGGGTTCTAATGCTGTGCTTCTGATTGGCCAATAATAGCGATATCGGATTGGTCCATTCAGGAGAATCTGATTGGCTGTTAACGAGCCACTCTCATTGGTTCAAGGGTTTAACATTCCATGTTTCTCATTGGTTACTAGATTAGCAGCCTGCCCTATAAAAGAGCTGCTGCTGCCCTAGGGTTTTGCTCTGTTCAGAATGATTAATAAAGAGTTGAAGTTCACTGTTCACTGCCTCGTCTCCGTTCCTTACGCCCATGCACAGAACTTAACACTGAGAAACACAACCGGCCCTGCACAAGCACACACCTGGACAAGGAGGCATTGGCTTACCTGTATCCTGATCATGACGAATTTATAAAAGTGTGAGACTGGGTCTACAGGCCTAATGTGCACATTAGTGTTAGCCAGCTCTTCATTGGGATGGATCCAAAATCCATACATTCTTGTTAGTATTTTAAACTTTTAGCATTAAAAGTTTAATCCCTATCCTCATCTCATCCCTAATCCTTCTTTTCATTAAACCTGACCCAATTCCTCTAACCATTCTTCAAATGTTTTAATCTCCAGTCCCCTTATCATCATTGCTGTTCTTTTCTGCACTCTTTCTAGAGTCTTAATTTCTTTTTATATTGTGAAGACCATGATTTTACTGGTTGTTAACTGAAGAACCATCCCAATCCAAGCCATTCCAGTGGTGAGATTCAAAAATTTTTATTACCAGTTCTGTGGGCATGGCTTGGTGGGTGTGGCGTGGCTTAGTGGGCATGGCAGGGGAAGGATACTGTAAAATTTCCAATCCCTTCCTACTCCACCATACTGTAAAATCTGCATTTCCTCCCCACTCCTGGAGAGTGCAAAATCCCCATCCCCTCCCCACCCCACTAACCTGATTTCCAGCTCCATTGTCCTGTGCAGGGCAACAAAAGAAGACTGAGCCAATCAGCTGGGACTCTGGAGGCAAATAATAGATGGAGGCAGGGCCAATCAGAGGTGGTATTTGCCAGTTGTCCGAACTACTCAAAATTTCCGCTACCAGTTCTCCAGAACTGGTCAGAACCTGCTGAATACCACCTCTGGCTTGGTCACTCCTAGCCCTGCATCTCAGTAAGAGGAGGGACTGCTCCAATTCCACCCATCCATCAAATGCTGCCCTTTGGCTATCCGGCATCCTACCATGTGGATCAACAAGCAATCCCAGAATTTCACAGCTCTGTAGCAGTTTACCATTCCCCAGAAAACTGTAGCTGTCCCAACCCAGTCCCAGGCACCACAGCACTCCAGTACCTCTGCTGTCCTGCACGCAGCTGACATGACATTCCCAGCCTGGCTGTGGGCTATGGTGGGACTGACTTTGTGGTGGGAAAAAGAAAAAATAGGCCCTGAACCACAGCATATAAAAAATTCCTTTCCAAAGAGATGTGGGCATCAGTGGTGGGATTCAAATTTTTCTATTACTGGTTCTGTGGGCATGGCTTGGTGGGCATGGCAAGGAAAGGATACTCTAAAATTTGCAGTCAGAGGTCTTCATTTGTTGGTTCTTCGAAACACTTAAAATTTCTGCTACCGGTTCTTCAGAACTGACCAGAACCTGCTTAATACCAACTCTGGTGGTCATGGTTTTATTTTTATTTTTCACAGCATGAAGCCAGTCCCATCCAGTCTCGGCACCAAGATGTCTCTCAAGATAAAGCCCAAGGAAAGCAACAAAACAAGCCAGCTTCCCACCAGCAAAACTAACCCAGTCAAATAATACTCTTTTCCCAAATATTGTCCAGACAGAAACAGTTGCTTTTCGAGTATGTGAAGCATCTAAGAAAAGGCCATTGTCAGTTTGCTGTTCAATAACATAATGGGATTTTTTCCAAAAGTATCACAATTGTGCACACTTAGGACATTATAGTAGCTCCAGCAATCACAGATCTGAATACAGGTGCAAATGAAAGCCCCTGTGTCATGCCCTTGGTGGAGCCTGACTATGAGGAAGAGGAGGAACAGCCAACAGGGAGTGGGAGTGTGGTTCCAGAGATGGTGGAGGAGGCTGGGGAAGGGCAGAGGCCGGCTGAGCAGTCAGAGGAGGATCCAGGCCCATCCCCTATCCATCCTAGGTCACGCAGGGAGGAAAGATTCAGGGAAAAGCGAGGTCTACTCAAGAGAAGATTACCATGATCCTCCTCGTGGCTTGCAGGTGGGAGCTATGTTTGCAACTGCACAGTTAGAATTGCTGAAATCAATTAGTGTTCACCTTGAAAGAGGCTTATCTTTGCTGGAGTTCTTCCCATGGACTTTTCTTGGATATTTTCCTGGAGTTTATAATTAGTTATCTCGGCTTCCTTCAGAACTCTCATCAATGCAGAAAAGTTTGCCTCATTATTTACTTTTGTGACTTTAAACTGTGCCTAATAAAACAGTGAAGTTAAGTTGAAGGCTTTACCGGACTTTAATATATGTTTTGGGTTTGGGGTTATTTGAGAGACTACAGGTCATCACATTTTGACTTCAGCCACCCCTTCAACTTATTTTTGCTGTTTGTGGGGTAAGCATGGATCAGCTCAGAGCAGAGATTGCCCAGTTAACCCAGCAAGTGGCTCTTTTGATTGCACAGGTGGCACAAATGCAAGCTGCCTGGCCACACCGAAAATGCCCAGTGGCAGTGCCAGATAAATTTGATGGTTCACTGGCCCAATTTCCAGCATTTTTTGGGCAGTGCCAGCTTTACATGAGCCTTCAGCCTGAGGACTTTCGCACTGACTGGGATAAGGTGGGGTTTTTGATTAGTTTGTTGTCAGGCTCTGCAGCATGTTGGGCAACGCCTCTGCTGACCCAGCCCAACCAGGTGTTGGACAATTACGCCGAGTTTTGCCATCAGTTTCAGGCCATGTTTGAGGACCTGTTTGAAGCCAAACAGCAAACAGACGTTTGAGAGAGTTGAAGCAGGTGGTTAGAACAGTTACCAGGGGTGGGATTGGGTGGTTGCTCAGGATGTACAATGGAATGAGGCAGCACTATTAGACCAGTTCCAGGAGGATTTGCCATTAGAGCTCCTGAATGAGTTGGTGCAGACTGAATGCCCTCACACCCTTAGGAGCTCATGCATTTGTGTCTTTGTATCAATGCTAGACTTCAGCAGCAATGGGTGCGACGATGGACAGAGACCGTATCTGTTTCCAGCAAGATGCCTTGGTGGAAGTGCCTTTGGAGGAACCCATGCAGTTGGGGGCTGGCCACCCTCGCCTGGCTCAAGTAGAAAAGATAGATGTCGTTGTGATGGTTTATGCCTCTATTGTGCAATCGAGGCCATTTTGCGGCCAAGTGTCCTGTTAAGACATCCACAGCAGCGACACCTGCGGTGGCGGGAAACAAGCATCACTCGATCTGCAGGTCAGGGTGTAAAGTCCATAGGCCCACCATCTTCACCAACCTTGCCACCCTCACCACCTTTGACATCTTCGACATCTTCACCACAGTCGTTATTGGTGAAGCATCTTTGATGCCTGGTGTGGGAGCAGTGGAGATCCCAGCTTTGGTCAACTCAGGAACCACAGCCAATTTCATGGATGCTCATTTTGTCAAGCAGTGGTCCATTCCTCAACAACAGGTATCCCCACCAGTAATGGTGGAGACAATTGCTGGTCGGCCCCTTTGTTCGGGACCTGTGGTTGCTGCAACCAAACCCCTTTGCATGCGTATTGGGAAGCATGTGGAGAAAACTGTGTTTTACATTGCCGCAGTGCCTCATTTTCCGGTGGTGCTGGGTTTGGAGTGGCTACAGGCCCATGAACCACAGATTGTCTGGTTGCCTGGAGCTGTGCAGTTCCTTGATAGGAAGTGTGCCAACCATTGCTTGTGCTCCTGTGCAGGGAGTGTGGCTTCGCCTGTGGACCTGGATCTACCTGCAGAGTTGGTGGACTTTGCTGATGTGTTTGGGGAGAAGGAGGCAGATCAGTTGCCTCCACATTGGGCATATGACTGTCCAATCGACTTGTTGCCTGATGCAAAATTGCCGGGTTGGATACATTCCCTGTTGGAACCGGAGTTAGCCATGTTGTGGGATTTTATTGACAATAACCTATGGAAAGGGTTTATCTAGCCTTCTACCTCCCCATTGGCTGCACCAGTGCTTTTTGTGGAAAAGAAATCAGGGGAGCTATGTTTGTGTTGTGATTACCTCAAGTTGAATGCAATCACAGTGAGGAATCGGTACCCACTTCCCCTCATCCCTGAACTGATTGAGTGGCTTTGTCAAGCTAAGATCTTTACGAAGTTGGATTTGCATGGGGCCTACAATCTGATTTGCATTCGTTCAGGGGACGAGTGGAAAACAGCTTTCCGGACAAGGTACGGGCATTTTGAGTATACCGTGATGCCTTTTGGATTAACCAATGCCCAAGCTGTGTTCATGCATTTCATGCACAATGTTTTCTGTGATTTGTTGGATGAATTCATGGTCATTTATTTAGATGACATTTTGATTTACTCAGACTTCCTGCAGGAACATTGGCAGCATGTGCGGCTAGTGTTGAAACATTTGAGTGATAACCACCTGTTTGTTAAATGTGAGAAGTGTCAGTTTGCACAAACCATGATTGACTTCTTGGGACATCATATTCCACCTGCTGGGGGTGGAAATGGACCTGGAAAAAATTCAATCGTTGCAGGAATGGGAACCTCCACAGTGGGTTAAGGGTGTGCAACGACTGTTGAGGTTTGCAAACTACTACCACACATCTATTCCCTGCTTTGCTGCCTTGACTGCTCCCCTTTCTAATCTGCTCAAGAAGGGGGAGAAGTTCCATTGGGGTGCTGAGGAGCAGGCACCTTTCGAGGCATTGAAAGTTGCCTTTGCTTGTGAGCCTATCCTCAAACACCCTGATTCAGGCCAGCCATTTGTGGTGGAAACAGATGCTTCTGATGTGGCTGTTGTTGCAGTGCTCCTCCAGGCCTATGCTCCCACAGGCACCTTGTTCCTGTGCGCTTATTATTCCTGGAAGTTGTTGGCTCCAGAACACAACTATACAATTTGGGACAAGGAGCTATTTGTGGTTAAGGTCGCTTTTGAGACATGGTGGCACTACCTGGAGGGGGCTCGTCACCAAATCGAGGTTTGGATGGATCATCGCAATTTGGAACACCTACATACAGCTCAGACATTGAACCAGCATCAGGTGAGATGGTCCTTACTCTTTGCTCGATTTGATTTCCAGGTGACCTATGTTCCAAGTGGAGGGAATCAACATGCCAACACCCTATTTCGGAAGCCTGAGTATACCTGAAGGGAGGATAAAATCTTGCCCTGGACAGTGATTCTGTTGGACTGGTTTGCAGCCACCGAGGAACCTGTGGACCTTTGAGTGAGAATTCAGGAGGCGCAGTGGCAGGATCCATTTGTGACAGCTCAACATTGAGAATTGGATGAGAATGGGAGACAAGAGACTCCTTAGGCGTATATTAAGGACCTGTTGTGGTTCCGTGATCACATTTATGTGCCTGGAGATCCTCTTCATGGCCTTATTCTAGGTCAATGTCATGATAGTCCGGCAGCAGAACACTTTGGGGTATTCAAAACACTGCACCTCATCACTAGGACATTTTGGTGGCTGAGACTTAAATGTGATGTGTCAGGATATATGGCATCCTGTGGGATCTGTCGCCAAGCTAAATATGCTCCTGGTGTGTCCCCTGGTCTATTGCAGCCCTTGCCCATGCCAGAACGGGGGGCAGTTTCATTGGATTTCATCGTTGAGTTACCACCATCGAATGGTGCCACAACCATTTTGGTGGTGGTGGATATGTTGACTAAAATGGCCCACTTTATTCTGTGTGGTTTTCTGTTTGCTTCATTATTTACTTTTGTGACTTTAAACTGTGCCTAATAAAACAGTGAAGTTAAGTTGAAGGCTTTACCGGACTTTAATATATGTTTTGGGTTTAGGGTTATTTTAAGAGACTACGGGTCATCACATCCTGGATTACGAAATACTTATCTAAAAGGCCTTGCCTGCTATTAAAATGTAAGCTCAAATGGTGTCTGAAAAACGTATGTTGATTATAATTCTGGGTAAAAGTTAAACTGAAGTTTTCTTCTTTGGAAGTAAATACAGAAAACTCTGAGCCATTATCTGAGACTGGCTGCCATGTTAACAAAGCACCAGTTGTCTTGTTTTGTTGTCAATATGGAAAATGCCACATTTAATTGCCTTTATAAAACAGCTTCTCTTCTACACAAGAATTCAGAAATGGCATTGTAAAGTCCCAGAGACACCCTCGAAGTTGAAAGAGGAGGACGGGAAAATATTCTGTATTTATCAAAGATTTCACAAACAGCACAAGCTGAAGCTCCAACATCAAAAGCTAAAAGTAGAAATAGAAGGGGAAAAAGATCAAGTCACAAATGGAAGAAAAGGCAATATATCCATGTTATGAACTAATAAAACGCTTAAATAAAGTTTTATCAAACCTTTAGAAAATAGCAGGGTTCTAGTCCTGCACTTCTGATTGGCCGATAATAGCGATATCGGATTGGTCCATTCAGGAGAATCTGATTGGCTATTAACGAGCCACTCTCATTGGTTAAGGGGGTTAACACTCCACGTTTCTTATTGGTTGCTAGATCAGCAGCTTGCCTATAAAAGGGCTGCTGCTGTCCTTGGTTTTTGCTCTGTTCAGAATGATTAATAAAGAGTTGAAGTTCACTGTTCACCATCTCATCTCCGTTCCTTGCGCCCATGCGCAGAACTTAAAAATCTATATCTTAAAATAAAGTAATTCTAACAAGATGCTATCACTGACACATAATTCAAGATGCTTTGGACCTAATTTGCCGCTTACATGGCACTCAGCCAGAGACAATGCAGCATTTAATGGTTGAATACCCACAGCTTGTATAAGGAAATTACACAGATGCCTCATTGAAGCTCCATATTTGCACAGAAAATAATATTTTGGGCCATATTTTTCTAAGCATATGAATTACAGTCACAATGGAAGCATCAGATAAAAACAGCAGGATTTAAGATTATAAAACTGTTGGTATATTGAATATCTTTTGGGGTAAGTATAAGTCCCCATTTTCCTATACTACATGTCCTTGGTAGTCCCAAGGCTATTTGCTGATCATTTGAGGCCACCTACTCAGCAAATCTTGCTTTTTTTTATAACAATTTAGATTTCCGTTAAAGAAATGTGGAAATTGTCCATTATCTTCAAAAGCTCTTCTATACCCTCCAGAGACAACTAGTCCACAAAATTCCTGGTGAGTGAAAATGAGCTTATAGCTTAGAACATCTTTCGCCAATCTGCTGTGCTCCAGATGCGTTGAATAACCAGCATGTTTTTGCCATGTTATTTTGAGTATTTAGGGACCTGCAATCCCATACATCTCAACAATATTCAGTTAAGGAAAGCCGATATAGCTAAAACTTGTTTTTCAGATGCTGGTATGTGTGTTCATGCTCTTTGACCTAGTATGCTTGGGAAAAAGTCTCAGGATGACCATGTTCAATTTCTGTGGTTGCTGTCCCAAAGGTGCTTTATGAAAAAGCAACTGGATTTTGTTTTTCTCTGAAGACATTTCGCTTCTCATCCAAGAAGCTTCTTCAGTTCTGACCAAATGGTGGAGAATGGAAAGATTTGCAGTATACTGCTTGCAGCAGCCATCTGGTCCAGTAGTGGGATTCAAAATAGATTTACTACCAGTTCTGTGGGCATGGCTTGGTGGGTGTGGCAGGGGAAGGATACTGTAAAATCTCCAGTTAGAGGTGGTATTTGCCAGTTCTCCAAACTAATCAGAACCTGCTAAATACCATCTCTGATCTGGTCATTAGCACTCATTCAGTCAATGACTAGACGACTGCAAGGAACATAAATCCTTCCATGCTCCAATATTCAGTCAGAACTGAAGAAGTTTCTTGGATGAGAAGCAAAAAGTGTTCAATGAAAAGCAAAGTCAAGTTGCTTTTTGAAAAAGCACCTTTGGGACAACCATGACCTGGATGACCGAGAAACTCCATAAACATTCTGTTGTTGCTATTATGATGCAGGAGACAACAGGCCCTGACAACCGGGTGCAGTTACGTAGTCCTTGAGGTAGGCCGGTTGTTTTGTTAGTCTATTTGACTTTCAAAGACACTTTCAAAAACTGAGCGAAATTATGGCCAAATCGATAAAGAAGCTCTCGCAATTGTATCGCAATTGTATCGGCCGTTAAAAGATTCCACGAGTACGTGTATGGCCGGGCTTTTACTATCGTGACTGACTACAAACCGTTATTGGGGATAATAGCCAGAGATAAGCTGACTCCCTACTTATTATCCCCCAGGATGACTCGCTGCTCAGAATTCTTGGCTGCTTATAATTGTCGGCTGCAATACCACCCGGGGAAAGCCATTCCCCACGCCGACGCATTGAGCTGAGCACCACTTCCAGAGACTCTCGACGATCCTGCACCAACGGTAACCATGTTGCAAATTGAGGTCTGCTATGAAGTCGGCTACGCTTTCTCCTTTTCGCTAGCTCCTCTGATAGAACTCGTGCCACCTCACGAGCGTAGGCACGGTCGGTGCGTAGTGATCTTGTAGTAGAGGCTCGAGGTCGTCCCAATCCATTGCTTTTACTTCTCTAGGTTTTGCTAGTGCTTTAGCCATCTTAAACACGGTTGGACCACAATGCATTAGGAACACTGCCCGTTTCTTCCCGGCTGTGGCGTCCTTTAAGTTGTTAGTTTCTAAGAACATTTGGAAGCGATCCATGTAGGACTCCCAGTCTTCCTGCACTGGATCGAACGGAGCGGGTGGTACGACGACGACGGACATGGTTCTGTTGTGTAGTGCCCTCAGTCACATGCTTGGTGTTCTTCTTAGTTCTGTCGGTTCAGACGTCTCCAAATCCCATCCTCGTTGCCAGTGTTATGTTTGGAGCATGGGTGAGAAAGAATGGAGACAAGCCTCTGGAACGGTGAACTTCAGCTCTTTATTTACATAGTGACTTCTCAAAAAATGGCAGTTATAACCCTCCTTATATAGGCAAACCCAATAACTATTAACTAATAACAATCGAGGAGCGCTAGCTCCCTTAACCAATAAGAACACTCTGTTAATGGCCAATCAGATTCCCCGGAACGGGCCAATCCAATCCTGCTGTTAACAGCCAATCAGAAGTGCAGGGCCAGGACCCTGCACTTCACTCCAAGCTCGAGTTATCTTTATTAACCCTCAGCATTCACAACAGGTTCACCATCAACGGCCCTATATCATTTCAGACAAGTGGCTGTCTGATCTCTTCCTGAAAGAAAACTTCCAAAAAGTTTTCCTTCAATGGGCATGAGACGCTTCTCACCAGGACATCTTCTGGATGCTTTGCTCTCGGTGATACTATTCAGATCATCAAAAAAAAAAATACTTCTTTCACTGACTAACTTAATAACTTTTCTTAAAAACTTTAATAACATTATTAATTTTCTTCCCCCCAAATATGTAGTTGAAATAACAGCACTTTACTTCCAGTTTCAGTGGATTCAGAATTCCAAGTCAGAATGAATCCTGCAGGGTGAAGAGGTCTAATTGATTCCAGCAGATTTTGTTAATGACTGCGGTCTGAAACAAAGCATGTGATTGATTCAGTGTTTGCCAAGCTCAATCACTCTTTAGTCTTCAAATCATTTGATTGTAAATGCTACTACCAATATTTTAAAAATGCAGCTTGAAGATCTCAGCTGGGCATACACTGAAACTATCAGAGACCACCATCTATCTTACTATTGGAGAAGAATTTTGACAGAAATGTTCATTTATCAAGTCTTTGGATGGGAAGTGGTCTGGCCTTTTCTTGGGTGCCTCCAAGAAGCAATCTGATTATTAATTTCCTGCATGAAACAGAAATTGAAATAGATGTCTTACAAAACTGTCTCCAGCTTTATGATTGACCGCATGACCATCAGCTTGATTATTGATTACTTATTGCTGGGCTTATACGCTGTCCAACCAGCTTATACGCTGTCCAACTCTGAGCCAATGATGTACTCTAGAAATCATGCTAAGCTTCCATTGCTCTTCAGATCTCAAAGATTCCTGCAGTCAATTGCTATAAAGGTTTATTTGGGAAAGAAACAGCTGTTTGAGTTGGCTTTCTCATGCAAACATATAAAGAGAAAGGAAAACACAGAGAAAAAGAAGAAAACAGGGTGTGATTCATACCCTCTGGTGTCAACTTATGATGCTGGGACTGTGTGTGTGAACTGAACTAAGTAACCATGTGGGAAAGGGCTAATGGCATGCATATTTCCTTCACACTTCCTCCTTGCAGGATGCTGATTAGCTCAGACTGGATCTGTCTCTGCATTTTCCTAACTCAGACACAATTCCCAGCCATTTAACAAGTAGCTCCAATAACTCTGGATGGGTGAGATCAAAGGAACTATCATTCATTCTCAAGTATCTTTGGCCAATTCTTACCTGCCAATGTATTTGTTATGGACTAAGCCAACGCTTCAGTAACAACCCTAATAGCTTTACTTTAACAGCAGGCTCGTAATCCTGCACTTCTCATTGGCCCGCGAACATCGAGTCGTGATTGGTCATTTCTGGCCGATCTGATTGGCTGACAGCGGGTCTCTCTGATTGGATGCTTGTTAGAGCGGTAAACTCAAATCATTGGTTGTTTTGACAGCAGCCAGCTCTATAAAAAAGCTGCTGCTGCCCAAGTATTTTGCTCTGTTCTGAAGTCACGAATAAAGAGTTGAAGTCACAGTTCGATATCTCGTCTCTGTTCCTTGCGCCCATGCTCAGGACTTTATAGTATTGGGACAATTATTCTGAGAAAATGTGTTCAAGGTAATAGATTCCAGGTATTATTAAGTTGCAGCTCCCATAGAAGTCTCTCCATCAGTGATGGGCAGCTGCTGGTTTGGACTAGTTCTACTGAACCAGTATGAACAACGGTCCCTTAGCCCTGCCCTATCCTGTCTTACATTTCCTTTTTTTGCAGTTCAACTGATTCATGCAGCAAAGTGGATTACGGTGCCTCAGCTGTTCTACTTACCAGGGAAGGATAGAAGGAGAACTGGAGAAATTCAAATTGGTGTTTATTGAAAGTTGCGTGCGCAAAGCATGCACTCACAGAACCGGTTGTTTAACCGGTTGCAGCCCACCACTGCTCTCCATGCATATCAAAGGCCTCCAGGGCAGGAAAATTCCATTCTACCTAACAACGTGTAACAATGGGAAAGCTCCTTGTTCTCAATGTTGAATTGTGCATGGGACTGTATCACCTATACTTTATGATCAAAGAGTTTGTAAAAGTGTCAGATTTAATCAAACATGATCCAAACATTGTGCTTATATTTGCTTAAAAATAAATCCAATTGTAATTTACAGGAATTCTTTCCAAATGAAAAAAAAAAAAAAAAAAGAACTGGAACAGTTATTTCTGATGAGTATATGAACCACAGATTTATGACTCATGACTTGTGTATGAAAATATTAGCAAAATTCCTTTAACTTTGGCAATAAAACTATCTATCTATCTATCTATCTATCTATCTATCTATCTATCTATCTATCTATCTATCTATCTATCCATACACATACACATACACATACACATACACACACACACACACATTACCGTAAACTTTTGGTTGTAATTCTTTAAAGTTGTCCTTCTCTGGCAGGCATACTGGGAAATGCAAGTTCTGTCAATATTTGGAGTAGCAGAATTATCTTCATCTACCTATATAGATGGGGGAGGGAGATACCATTGGTCAATCCAACAAGTCAGAGAACAAAGGTTTCAAACCATTTCAAATGAGTATCCTAATCTGTTATAAGTATATTTTTCCACCATCACCTCCAACCATATTCACATTAAAATGGATACAGATAAAGCTCTTCCTTGTTGACATTTTTTAAAGATTCATGGGACAAGCCCAACATATATAGCCCAGGCTCCGTGCACATAATTAATAATTTGCTTTCAATGCAGGACCTACAAAATTATAGAAAATAGAAAGTTAGGTAGGACTTATTTATCCATTTGTTCATTCCTTTTGTTAATAAACAGAACATTTGGACACTCCGACAAATGTTTTTCACAAGAGAGTAAAAACTTATTATTTATTTATTAGAATTTGTCAAACAAAAATTAGAAGAAGAATAAAAGAATAAAAATACAATGACAGGGACGATAGCCACATTAGTGCACTTATACTACACTTGTGTGTATAATGGGTGGGTATATGTAGGCCTATGCATCGACCCAACCAACTAACAATAAATATGTGACCTTAAGGAGAAGCACAAACATTTTAAATGTACATATTCACGTTTTTATTCAGAGTGACTTTTGCAAAGATAAATGTAATCAGGAAAAATCATTGTTACTAAAGCTACTAAAAGGTGATCAGATTCAAATAAACATGCCTCTCCTTTTCTATGAAGTTTTTTCCCCCCAAAGGCTAATGTTGTAAATATTTTCATTCCAGTGCAAATTCTCAACATTTCATATTACTAGTCTAAACAAGTACTCCAACAAATATTGCTGTTCATTTTGAGAGGTCCTGTAGAACTTGCACATTGAGCTAAACCGTTTTTTTTTTTAATCTGATCTAATAATTGTCATCTTGTTAAAGAATATCATCCTGCAAACATTAAGTGGACAAAAAGAAAAATTATATACAGTTTTTATTTTGAGTTAAGCAATCAAAACTATCCTCAATTTGCTTTTTATTATTCCCCTCTTTTCCTTTTCTTGTAATTTTTTTCAGTCTTGAATTCTCATCAAGTCTCTGCCTTGAAATACAATAATATTTCCTTCATTTAGACAGAATTGTTTTGAGGAAAGTGGAAGAGTTTGTTAAGTCTGGAGCATGGGTGCGAATAATGGAGACGAGCCGGTCAAAACAGTGAACTTCAAACTCTTTATTTACATGGTGTGACAGCTCAAACTGGATGGCTGCTATAGCCTTCCTTATATAGGCAACTTATTAACTATTCAACCAATAGCAATCCGGGAGCGCTAGCTCCGTTAACCAATGAGAATGATCTGTTAATGGCCAATCAGATTCTCCTGAACGGACCAATCCGATCTTGCCATTAACAGCCAATCAGAAGTGCAGGGCCAGAATCCTGCACTTGACTTCAAGCTCAAGATAACTTTATTTAACATTTATTCATTCACAACACCCCTTCTCCCCGGGTTTCGTTTACGGGGTGCGGTTACGTAGTCCTTGAGGTAGGCCGGTTGTTTTGTTAGTCTATTTGACTTTCGTTGTGCAGCCGGTATTTGGCTGCAATCTTGTTGAGGTAGAGCGTTGTTTGGCGAAAGGAGTGCCTCTGGTTCAGAGTTCGCGTTTCCGTTGTCACCAATATCTTCGGCAACTCCCTGAGGTGAACTCACTCCCATCCCTGGTTCCTGTTCCCACGTTTCTGTTCCGCTATCGTTCCCTTCAAAAAGATTTTCCTCTAGTTGAAATTTGTCTTCCTCTGTATCTCCCCCCTGCTCAGTTTGGTAATAAGGGAGTTCGGAATTGCCTGACTGCAGCCTTGATCGTAGTTGATCGATATGGCGCTTCCAAAGTCTATCGTCAGGGCACTGTACAAGGTATGATCTTGGGCCGGATTCACAGATTACCGTCGCTTCTACCCACAGCTGATCACCCGATAAGTTTTTAGCAAATACTAAATTGCCTACCTGGAAGGTACGGCATCGGCCGCTGGATCCGAGTAGTTTTTCCAGTTCGTAGGCTGGGTGTAACCGGTCGAGGTGGGAGCGGAGCTTCCATCCCATTAGCAGCTCGGCGGGAGTTTTGTTGGTGATGCTGTGAGGTGTGATGTGCTGTAGAAAAAGGATTTGGTTGATTTTCTCATCGATGTTGTCGTAGTCTATTTTTTGTAGGATTTTCTTGACGAATTGTACCATGCGCTCAGCCCTACCGTTGGCCGCAGGGTGCACAGGCGAAATGAGCGCATGTCAGATACCGCGGTCAGCCAGGTACTGCTCAAAGGACAGCGCGGTAAATTGAGGCCCGTTGTCAGATACCAGAATGTCTGGTAATCCGTGTGTTGCAAACAGTCTTTCTAGTGTTTTGATGACCTCTTCAGTGGTCGTGTTCCTCATTCAGTGGATTTTGAGCCAATTTGAGTAGGCGTCTACGGTTAACAAGAAGGTGTGGCCTTTGGTCGGCCCAGCAAAATCTAGATGATACGGGACCAGGGTCCCCACGGTGTCTCCCATTCGGTTGGGATTGCTTTTGGTGGAGCGTTGCTTACTTCTTGGCATCTCTGGCAAGTTTTGACCCACGATTCGATTTGTCTGTCGATGCCTGGCCACCACGCGTAGCTTCGTGCGAGGGCCTTCATGCGCACGATGCCAGGGTGGCCATCGTGCAAGGTTCTTAGTAGTGCCTGTTGGAGTCGTTCTGGGATAACGACTCTATCGCCCCAGATGATACAGCCCTTTTGAGAAAACAACTCTGTTTGACGACTTTTGAATGGTGCGAAGTCGTCTGGTACTTGGTCCAATGGCCATCCATGTTCTACCCATGTGAGGACTCGTGCTAAGATGGGGTCGCGTTTTGTTTCTCTCGCGATATCACGGGCAGTTAACGGCGGCGTACAAAGTGTCTTGATCTGCAACATTGTCATCATTGGCGCGGGATCGTTGATGGTCTCTGGAAGCGGTGCATGGCTCAATGCGTCTGCGTGGGGAATAGCTTTACCAGGGCGGTATTGTAGCTGATAATTATAGGCAGCCAAGAATTCTTACCAGCGGGTCATCCTGGGAGATAGTATATAGGGGGTTGGCTTATCCCCAGCAATTATCCCCAGTAAAGGTTTGTGGTCAGTCACTATAGTAAAAGCCCAGGTGTACATGTACTCATGGAATCTTTTAACAGCCGATACAATTGCCAGGGCTTCTTTATCAATCTGGCTATAATTTCGCTCGGTTTTCGAGAGTGTTTTTGAAAAATAAGCAACAGGGGCTTCGCTACCGTTAGGCAATACATGGCTCAAAATGGCACCCACTCCGAAAGGCGATGCATCACATGTGATATTTAATGGTAAAGTTTCATTGTACTGCATTAGTACAGCGTCAGAAGTCAGTAGCTTTTTTACATTACGGAACGCCTGCTCTTCTCTATGACCCCATACCCAATTTGCTTTTTTATCCAATAGGCGATGTAAAAGTTCAGCAACAGTCGCCTTGTGCGGCAAGAATACATTATAGAAATTGATAAGGCCTAGAAACGCCTGGAGGTCGGCCTTATTCCGGGGTCTGGGAGCGTTTTTTATTGCTCTCAATTTGCTATCGGTAGGATGAATACCCTGACTGTCAATTAAGTACCTAAGAATTCAACACGATCTGTACACAGTTTGCACTTATTTTTCTTCACCTTAAGGCCTGCTTCTTGGAATTTTTGGAGAACCAGTCTTAAACGATCCCGTAAAATTTTTGGAGTGGGGGCAGCAATTAGCACATCGTCAAAGTAGGGGACAACGCCTTTGATCCCCTGCAAGAGTCTCTCCATTAGGCTCTGAAAGATCCCCGGGGCCACACTGACTCCGAATTGGAGCCGCTTACACTTAAAGGCACCTCGGTGCGTTACAATTGTCTGTGCCTGTGCCGTTTTTTCATCAACCGGCAGTTGCTGATAAGCCTGAGCTAAATCTAGTTTAGCAAAGACTTTTCCGCCCCCCAGGGAATGGAGGAGGTGTTGCACCACTGGCACCGGATATGGATTTTGTTGCAGGGCGTGGTTTAAGGTGGCTCGGTCGTCCCCACAAATTCTAATTGAGCCGTCCGGCTTAATTGGTGTCACAATTGGGGTTTCCCAGGGAGAGTGATCGGTTGGCTTTAACACTCCCTGGGCTATCAACTTATCAAGCTGTTCGTTTTCGGCTTTAGTGCGAACGGAACTCGACAAGGCTTAAGGTAGATGGGAGCTATTTTTGGATTAAGGCTAAAGGATATTGGGGTCCCCTTGTACTTGCCTAGCTTTTCCGCGAAGACGTCCTTGAATTCGTGGGCGAGGTCCTCCTCCCAGTCACTGCCGCCGATTCGGTTAATGCCTGCCACTTCAATGCCAAGTGGAGCGAACCATTGCAGGCCGAACAGGCTAGGCCGGTCCTTGTCAATCACCGTCAGGGGTAAGTACGATGTGCGGTTCTTGAACGAAACCCGGATTCGACTGGATCCTACAACTGGAATCCGGTTCCCCTGGTAATCTTTTAGCACGAGCCTTTGGAATTGAAGGTCTTGGTGCCAGATAGTAGGGATGAGTTGCTTGAGAGTCTTCCAGGAGACCATTGAAAGAGACGATCCCAAGTCGACTTCCATTTGGCAAGGCTGATTTTCGATGTCCACTTTAACTTGAATTTTCTTGGCATCCAATGAAGAGGCATGGCCGATAGTGATTGTTTGGTGAGCCTCTTCTCGCCTCGTTAGGCGATTCACGGGTCGGTTTCTGTAGGAATGGTTTGCTGGTTCTCGCCTTACAGGACGGCTTCCTATCAATTGGCGAGGTCTGGCTGGGTCCTAGGAGACTTCTGCAGACCCGTCCGATATGGCCTTGTTTCCCGCACTCATGGCAGAGCGTATCACGGAATTTGCAATCGGAGCGGTAATGATTGGCCCCGCAGCCAGCGCACGGTTGCTGGGACTTCGGGTAACGGTCCCGATCGGACCGCAGTCGATGGACCTCTTCTTTGTCGCTGTCTGACGGCGAAGAGAGATTCTCATGGTGGGCCGTCGAAAGCTGTCCTTCAGACTTAGGTGAAAATTCGCCGGCTGGTTGGTGTGTCGGAGCGCGATTTCGGCGTAGTTGGGCAGCCGACTTCTTGGTCGCTTCCGCTGCCATAGCCTCAGCGATGGCATCGGCAAAGGCTAATGTCGCCCTTTGCCATTATTTTGCTCTGCATGTTTACAGCATCTAATCCTAGAACTACTCGGTCTCTCAAAGCCTCTTCTAGCTCGGCGAAATCGCAGAGGCCTCCCAAGTTTCAGAGGTCCGCAACGAAATCGGCAACGCTTTCTCCTTTCCGCTGGTTTCTTTGGTAGAACTCGTGCCGTCTTACGAGCGTTGGAATGGTCGGTGCATAGTGGGCCCTTAGTAGTGGTTCGAGGATGTCCCAGTCCATGGCCTTCACTTCAGCCGGTTTTGCTAGCGCCTTGGCCATCTTGAATATGGTCGGCCCGCAATGCGTCAGCAATATCGCCCGTTTCTTCCCGGTTGTGGCATCCTTCAGATTATTCATTTCCAAGAACATTTGGAAATGGTCCATGTAGGACTCCCAGTCCTCTTGCGCTGGGTCGAACGGAGCGGGTGGTACTACGCCGCCAGACATGGTTCCGCCATTGTGCGTTACAGCCACGTGCTCGGTTGTCTCCTTCGTTGTTAGTCAGTTCTGACGTCTCCACATCCCACCCTCATCGCCAGTGTTAAGTCTGGAGCATGGGTGCGAATAATGGAGATGAGCCAGTGAACTTCAAATTCTTTATTTACATGGTGTGACAGCTCAAACTGGATGGCTGCTATAGCCTTCCTTATATAGGTAACTTATTAACTATTCAACCAATAGCAATCCGGGAGCGCTAGCTCCGTTAACCAATGAGAATGGCCTGTTAATGGCCAATCAGATTCTCCTGAATGGACCAATCCGATCTTGCCATTAACAGCCAATCAGAAGTACAGGGCCAGAACCCTTGCACTTGATTTCAAGCTCAAGATAACTTTATTTAACATTTATTCATTCACAACAGAGTTAATATAGGGAAATCTGATGTAACAGAAACTTTGTACTTCTGTGTTAAAGTTACAAATATATTATCCTATACATTTGTACTTGTAGGAGCAACACCCAGCTGGTTCTACACAAGCAGAATGATTAACAGAAATCTCAAATAAACTTTGTATAACCAAAACCCAAAGCAGAATTCATATAAAAATTGTAATGAAATAAAAACAGGTAGAAGATACCCTGCTGTGAATATGTTTAAAGCAGCTTGTGATGCTTTACTATCAGAATTAACTTAGTGTTGGCTATTTTGCCACCTCCAGAAATAAGGAAGAATTGAAGTAAAGGTTAATTGGTTTTTAAGGGTTTTCAAATTAATTCTGCTGTAATTTAATTGGAGCTACGTGAAATAGACATTGCTTATGTTATGAACAGCTAATTTTAGATGAGGTCAGTGACAAATATTGGATTCTGGAAGAGTGACGAGACTTGCCCACTGCAGGACACCCAAAAAGGTTACTCTTACCTAGGAGGTGAAAGAAAACTGCTATGATTTGATGCTACAAGTAGGCAGAAGAAAGCAAATTTAGGATATCAGCAGAGAAGAGCAAATTGTGTATTTAAAAAAGTATTTGTGTTCTCCACAATCAAGCTCCAATTATGTTCAGCTAGAAACGGTAATATAATTGATCTAAAACAAGGAAATGTTCAGGTAATCAAATAATTATAAAATTGGGGACATTCAAATGTCAGTTGAGGCAATAATGATTTCTTTAATTTATTCAACATACTTATCAGCTATCTTAGAGATTAAAAGAAAAGGGCTGTTGTGAGGATGTAGAATAATAAACATATTGCCTGCACAAAGTCAGTACTGATAATTTATAACAGCCTGAAAATAAATCAAATTAAAATGGCTCACCCCACCCCAAATTAAAACAAATTCCATTCAGCATCTCATGAGCATCCATAAAAGGAAACAATAAAGGGGGAAGGGAAATCATTTGAGCTCTTTTAAGAGACGATGAAGGTGAGATCTGATACTCTCCTACATTTCCTACCATAGCAATCAAAATCTTTTTAGAAAAGTAAGTAATAAATAAGTCACGGAGGCACACACAGAGAGAGCATGAAGAAACAATCAAGAGCATTAAGCAATATCATGATATATACAGAAATAGGTTGTTTTAACTCACCTTTTGAACATGATCAATGAGGTGCTTAGCTGCACTCCATGGAACAATAAATTCTAGGACCTGGAACTTGCTAAGATGAACCAATTCTATATGCCAGGAGTTCCTAAACCCTGAGCCACAGCCCACTATTGGCCCATGACCCTTTCAGAACTGGGTTGCGGAATCGGAAGGCAAGTGCATGTGTAGCTCCACCTGTGTGAGCAGGTCCATTTGCTGCATTTGCTGTACATGTTCACACATTGTTCTCATGGAACCATCCCCTCTCCCACTCACCCCAGTCTGCAAAGCCAGAAACATTGGGAACCGCTGTTATATAGATGTCCAGAACCAAAGAGATATAAAAGTATAGCCATTTTTGAAGACCACAATGAGTATGGGCATTCAGTGGGAAAAAGAAATCCACCAGATAACTGGTTCAAAATTGGAACCAGTTTTCCACCTTGTGGAAAACGCTGCCCACACCCCCCAAAGCAAAACCGCTGGCTATTTTGCTACGGTAGAAAGCTCTGAAGCCCCAGCACTAGCCCTTAGACTTATATACCTCTTCACAGTACTTTATAGCTCTCTCTAAGACTCAGCATATGGCCCCCAACAATCTGAGTCATCATTTTATTGACCTCAGAAGGATGGAAAGCTGAGTCAACCTTGAGCCGGTGAAGATCGAACTCCTGGCAGTGAATAGAATACTGCAATACTGCATTCTAACTACTGCACCCCAGGGATGGGCTTCAAAAATTTTAGCAAAGGATTCTCTGCCTGGTTGCTAGGTGGACGTGGCCATAGTGGGTGTGGCCATAGTGGGTGTGGCCTATTTTTGCCCTCTCCAGTTTCTGGAGGCTTTTCTCTAACCTCCAGGAGGGCAAAAATGGCCTCCCTGGGCTCTGGAAGCAGGAAACAGGCCCATTTCTGGCCTTCCCAAACTTCTGGGAGGCCAATTTTCACTCTCCCTGAGCCTCCACGTGGGCCCTGCACTTATCTGCATCCAAAACAGGGCGCGTGGGAACTTCTAGGAGGGGTGGGCGGGCGGGTCCAGCCAGGAGTGGGATTTGAGGGTTCTCCATACTGCACAGAATCTTAGCTTCCAAACCCCTGCAAACCCCCATGGCTCTAATAAAGTCTCTCTTTTTATGTGGTAACTTCATCTGAACTGATGATAATGGGCTAATCATTTTTTTTAGTAAATTAACACTCTTTGTAAATTAAAAATATATATAAATAAATGTGATTAGTTTTGGGGTCAAGGAGAAAAAGAAATGAAGGCTGTGATGGATGAAAAAGGAATTCATATCATGTATATGGGTAGAACTGGGAATCTCCACAATTTTCATGGGGTGTTTTGGGATTGATTGGCTGGTTACTTTAATTGTGCAAGGCTACTTATACTTCAAAATGGCACTAGCACCACTAAAATTAATAGTTTGTGTCAACTGTACCAAGTCAAATTCATCAATAACCTTCTGTATCTTAAATCCCAGCTGTCACACCATCAAAGAAACACCAAACCTCCCTTATTTATACGTTTGAGATGCATAAGATGCATAAGAAGCTTATTTATATGTTTACAGATGTTATAACTTTTATGTTTACATGCTGGAATAAGAAACAATGAACTTCCGGTTTGCGTGGCTTCGGGGCAGCAGGAATTCGCGACAGCTCGCGATTCCTGCTGGCTAGCTGTCGAGGTACCCCCGATCCAGATGGGTCAGGGGGTTAAGGCTGCCCTGTAGGGACAGCTGAAGATAGAGGGGAGCCGGTTAGGGAGGTGGGGGCATCGCAGACCCCCCCCTTCTCCGGAAAAACCCCTTTTTCCCAAGGCGGTGGAGCGGCGGTCAGCAATGGCCGCCACGAAGAAATCAGCAACCGGGTAAGAACTGTGCTGGAGGAAGTGTGAAAAGTGAAAGTTCTGTCTGAGCCGGGTCAAGTAACAACTTTTAAATCTCCTGGAATTGAGCTGCTTGTTGCTGGAGGATACATTGTATCCCTAAGAAGATCGAAAGCGGCGGAGAAGCTGTCAAAGGGAACTTTTTTTTTTTTTTTTTTTTTTACTCTCCCATCCCACGGAAAAAGCAGAAATATTTGGATGTATTAGACACTGAAAATGGATTGCTTTGAAAATTAAGCTAAGAGACAAAGGGATTTTTGGACATTGAAAAATTTAAGAAATTGGAAAATCTCTGCTGGAGGTATGGATTTTTGATTATTTAAAATTGTTATTGCAAGTGGGAAGGGAGAAAGAAAAATTGGAGCAGAAACTGAAAAAGGAGGAGACTGTCTAGAACGTCTTGGTGGATCCCAAAAGAAGATATATGGTAATTGGACCTCTTTGATTAAAAATTAATTTAGAAAGAGAAAGAGAAGAAGGAAGAAAAGTATTAACTTTTGGAACTTTTTTCTTTTTTTCTTTTTTTAATTGCTTTTGATTGTCTTGGATTAAAAATACTTGTGGTTGTTTTGGAAAAAGTTTCCCTTTTCATAATGGAATTGTCTGTGGATGAACTAGAGATTGAATATCAAAAATATAAAAAAGAAGATACTTTGGGCGCTTTGTTCCAATTCTTAGAAATGGCGTTATGTTCCTTTGAAAAGTTGATTACGCAGCAGAAGGACTGGGACAAGGAAGAAGAGGAAGAAGAAGCCATCTTTGATGAACAATGGGTTCCTTCCGGAGAGGAGGAGAAAAAGGATAAGAAAAAGGGGTTTTTAAGAATTATAAAAACAACCAAAAGAGAGAAAAATGAGCGAAGAGATGGAGGCAAGGTTAGAAAGCAAAGGAAAAGGAGCAAGAAAAGCGAAGAGAAAAAGCAAAGGGGTAGAAAGGGCAAGGAGAAGAATAAGCAAGAGAGAAAAGGGGGGAGGAGAAGCCTTAATGGGGGGAAGCAAGATTTAAAGAAAAAAAGTTTATTTAGAGACAATGGGTGAATTTAATTTAGATTAAAAGAGGGATTCTGGAGGGTATTCAAGAGTGTGTTTTTATATGTATGTATATTTAGAATAAAAAATTTATTATGTAATTTTAGAATTTTTTAAACAGAATCCCAAGAAAGATTTATATGTAGTATTTTTAAGTTAGGTAATGAGTTATAGATGCAACTCCAACTGGTGTACAGGAGAAGTATAGTAAAAGAAAAAAGATGAATGGATGTTTGGAAATAGAACAGACAAAGAATGTTGTTGAAAATGGTAATAATGGAAGGATATATATGCTTTTTTTTTTATTTTATATATTGATAAAAGGCAAAAAAATTTTAATTAATAAATAATTTGGATGGAAAAGAGAAGTAGGGATAAGATATGAAGTTAATATTATATGAAATATTGATATTATAATCTGGAAATGTTATGTTTTATTGGTCTATCATTATTATTTTTTTTTAGAAAAGAATTTATAAGCTGTTATGCCTTGATTTTGTGTGTATTGTTTTTAGAAAACTGATAAAAATGGTTTTTATATATATAAAAAAGAAAAATGATAATAAGATATAGAAGGAGACTTAGGTTGAATATGATGTTTGAATTTGTGTCTGTGTAAAGAGTTTTAACCCGGGAACAGACAACCTTCAGAAAAGATCTTGTAGTTTTGTCTATGTTTTGTGTGTGTATGTTTGTGTATTATGCTTATGATAAAACTAACAAAATTTGTTTTTTATTAAAAAAAAGGAAAAAAAGAATCAATAAAACCTTGGAGGAATGTTAGATGAGAGTAATTTAAACAAGCCAGAAAGAAAAGAATATGATGACTATAAAATGGATAAATATGGAAGAGAAATGAAATTGAATTGGAGTAAAGAGAAATAATGAGAAATTTGATGAAAGATATTTGTGTATCCATATGGGGATGGGATAAATTGGAATTATGTTGTATAAAAATATTGTTTTGTTTGACTTGTAAGGATTTACAATATTAAGAGGTTTTATGTGTTTATGTATTTAATGGTTAATGATGTGTTGTTTTATCTTTAAAATTAATAAAAATTTGTTTCAAAAAAAAAAAAAAGAAACAAGATTCAATCAAGCTGTATGTTTACTTACATGATGTTAATGTGTTTCACATAACATTGTTATGTGCTTTAAGTTTATAGATGTTTTCTGTGCCTCTCCGGTAACATCCTTAAGAATGGAATTTTTTATTATTGTGCCGATCTGTGCCAGTTAGTGGCTAATTAGAGTTCAGGCAGCAGGCAAGAATATGTACTGCCATACAGCTTTATCTCTTCCTGCTATAAATGCAGAGTCAACTGGTAAAAATAATAAGTACAATCTTGGCCCATTTTATATATCAAAGTGGTTGGGTTGTAGTTGTAGGAATGTATTGTTTTCACACTATGAATGATATATACCATGTTTGTGTTTCTTCCATTTCCTTATCAGTTACAAAGCAAATCTTTATTTATTTGGAATCTTCTGCAGTCTGGGAAGGTGCTCAAACCATTTTTGATTGATTATCTATGTGAGATCTGTGTAACCATGGAGTTTTGCTCTTGACATTTCTAATTGTAAGAGACCAGGAAGTCACTTAGCCTGCTAGCTTTGGACCAAATAAAATGGTCATTTGGACCTTCTCAGTTTGCTTGTTTCTTGATAAGTGTTTTTTTTTTTTTATACCAAGACACAGTTTTAAGCACTTCAAATTTCAGAGGCTTATCTTGTCTCCCACCTAGATTATTTTTTCGATCCTTTGGTGGTAAATGTATTATGGATTGAAAACCAAGGCACCAAATAGGTGTTTTCTTCAATCAGCTCTTCTGTAAAGAGTGGAAACAGAGTTTGTAGAAATCACCTATAAAGGTATGAAATTACTTGTTATAATTCTCATTTGGCCCTGCTGTTTTTGATAATTTTAGGAGACATAATTGTGGCATCCACTTTGCTATTTTATAAGGTCTGTACTTTAGAATTCACCATTAAAGTATAATTCACTGTTTAAAGTATGATCAAGACTGAAATAATTTTGTTGCAGCTTATTGAATCCCATTTAGCTTTCTTGACAGGATAGATTCAGATGTACATGCAAAAATTACAAGAAAATCTAGCTTTTTTAAAGATAGATAGATGATGATAGATAGATAGATAGATAGATGGATGATAGATGATAGAGATAGAGATAGAGATAGAGATAGAGATAGAGATAGAGATAGAGATAGAGATAGAGATAGAGATAGAGATAGAGATAGAGATAGAGAGGGATTCAAATTTTTAACAATGGGTTCGGTGGGCATGGCTTAGGTGGTGGGCATGACTTGGTGGTCATGTGACTGAGTGGACATGGTGGTCATGTTATTAGTTGGGTATGGCCAACTCAATATCACTCACATCGAGGCATGCATCTCCTCACCTGGCCTCTCATGACTGGGGGGATGCTGCAACAGTCATAAGTGTGAAAAATGGTCATAAGGCACTTTTTTCAGTGCCATTGTAACTTTGAATGATCACTTCACACAAGCAAAGTACCAGCAAAGGAGGGGGGAAAACTCCAGAGAAGTTCCTGAGACAGGAAATCTAGTTCTGCCAAGAATGTAATAAGGATTAATGGAGAGGCAGTTTCTGTAAGCAACACCAGAATGTTTCCTTCCTTCCTTCCTTCCTTCCTTCCTTACAGGATTAGGCCAGTAATTTCTTCTAACAACCAGTTCTTTGAACTGCTTAGAATGTTAACCACCAATTCTAGTGAATAGGTGCAAACTGGAAGAATCCCACATCTGGATAGAGATAGAGATAAATAGGTATAGATATCTGGGGGATGACAGTAAATAAGCTTCTCTGTGTATCTACTGTTCCTTTTCTACTTAAATATGTCAGTAAAGAACTAATCTATCTGGAACTACTGTGTTTTTCAAACTGGACTGTTCTATATAATTTTGAGCCTGTGAAATACATTTTTTAAAGAAAGGAAACAGTATCCTTTCGCTAAACTCTGTGTTTTTCTCACATGGATACCACTTATCCTCCACTCATTCTTTTCTTGGATTTCTAGAGCCCAGTTTAAATGTTACTGTGTCCACTTAATATGTAGGCAGTCTTGTTGATTGGGGGAGGGGTGGGGTGAATGCATTACCTTTTGGGGGGGTAGCTTATATGGCACAGAAATTGCTTAGCATCAGACAGAGACTGCATTGCCATTGGACTACAAAAGTGAGGGAAGTCCCCAACTTTTCATGCAAAAACCCTTTGTTATTCTAAGATATCTCCAAGGGTCAAGATCTTGAAACATTAAAACCAATCTATAGATAATCTTGAATTATACAGTTTGCCTTGATGTAACAGCTTCTTAAATACCTATGCTTATTCTATCAGGAATGTTGTTGTTTTTTCCCTTGAAAAGCCTAATGTTTGGGCACAAAGAGGATGAACATTTTTTTATTTTATTTTATTTTTGCTTGAAAGCATTGAACAGAGATTGGAGGAAATCTCATTGCCAGAGGTGCTACAATTATATCAGAGGGATGGGCTTTTTAAAAAGCAAGGATCCCCCTTGGTTTAAATAACTCTATTCAGCCATTCCTTTGTAAATCAATAGATCTCATCAGTTATAGCATGTCAATAGATCTCATCAGTTATAGCATGTCAACAATGCTGTACATCTATTTCATTTAAATATTCAAATCTTAAGTTAACTACAATGAATTATTTGGAAAGTCTTAAAACTCTGGATGATTTCGATGTTGAAATTTATAAATCTCCTGGGAGCATTTGATAGCTTTAAATTTCTTTTAAATCCATTTTAGCAAGTCAGTGAGAATTGACTGGAATGATAATCCATAAATGCTGTTATATATGACACAAGATCAACTGTAACTTTCATTGACTACATTGGGGTAATTGAGCAAATTTGTACACATTACCATCTTTGCCACCATTGCTTTTTTGTGAAATGTTTTTTGAGAAATTGGAAAAACCTTGATAAATCATAAGAAATCCAATTGATGGTAAATTGAAATGCACATTCATATTTCTTAAAATATTTTTGCTTGAAAGCATTGAAACAGAGATTGGGGGAAATCTCATTGCCAGCGGTGCTGCAATTATATCAGAGGGATGGGCATATTTCTTAAAAGAACTATATTGTAAAGGGAAAGGAGATGGGGGTGGAAATCAAGATGTTAGGTAATTTCACTCTTCAAAATCCATATTATAATGTCATCAGACAAGATATAACCTTTGCATGGCCATGGGCTCTACTTGACAGGAGAACTAGCTAGGGAAGAAAAAAGGTGGGGGCAGAGAAAGGAGGTGTGAGTTGCCTTCACATTCAACTTTCTAACTTAGAGGCAGTTTGGGAGAAGATTTGGGAATTACATAGCCCTACAGATTTTGATTGAGCCTGTCTGGTGTGAGAATTGTTGTCATAGAGTTAATCCTTCGTCAATCAGAACTTAATTCTGAGTAAGTAGACCAACAAACAACCAGGAGAACTGAAGCTGAAAACAGTACAAAAAATAAGGTTTTCAGAAAAAAGATCATGTGAAGAGAGAGATATGAGACTAAAACAGAACTGGAGTACCCATTAAGAGCTGGTACCCATGGGCAAGAATGAAGACAAGAGCTAGAATCCAGGTGCTGGATCATAATACCGTGTTTCTCCAACAATATGCCCCCCCCATAGGAAGACCCAGCATGTTTTCTAGGCATAAAATGAAATTAAGCCCCTCCCCCAAATTTAGGCCTAGTTTAAAACATGCAAAATTGGGGGGGGAGGTGCCATGAGAAGTCCCCTGCGGGCAGCTATGCCTCACCATCAGCCACTCCTAACACCATGGTGGAGCACGAAGGGCTCCCTTACCCCTCCCTTACCCGGGTCAGCAGGCGGGTGGCGTCGGCATGGATGTCTGGCAGCGTTTCAGCCACTTCTCAGGCCCCTGTAGATTCCATGGTTCCCATTGGTGCAGGCGCCTCTCTCTCCAGCTCCGTCTCCAACAACAGCATCTGAGTCGCTCCCGCTTTTCCCCCGTCCCCATAACAACAGGAAAAAAAAGATTTTGAGGTACCTGGGAGCACCGCACACTGCATTTTGGTTTAATCCTGAGCAGTTGGGTGGGCGTGAGAAGAGCCAAGTAAGCGTCTCTGCTGCTGCTACCCTTGGTGCTCCAGCTTTTGGCTCTGCAAGTTTGCAAAAGTCCTGGTGCGCAACCCGTTCCTGCATTCCAAGCGCCCAGGCCGAGCTGCAGCTGTCCCTCTCTCGCCAGCCCCGTCTCCAATAACAGCGGCAGCAGCGGCGGGAACCGTGGAAGCATTTTAGCCACTTCTTGGGTGGGGGAGACACCTCCAAAACTTCCGTGGTTCCTGCCACTGCTGCTTCTGTTATTGGAGATGGTGCTGGCAAGAGAGGGACAGCTGCAGCCCGGTCTGGGTGCTTGGAATGCAGGAACAGGCTGCGCACCAGGACTTTTGCAAACTTGCAGATCCCGAGGCTAGAGCACCAAGGGTAGCAGCAGCAGAGACGCTTGCTCGGCTCTTCTCACACCCACCCAGCCACTCGGGATTAAACCAAAATGCAGGGCGCGGCGCTCCCAGGTACCTCAAAATCTTTTTTTTCCTGTTGTTATGGAACAGGGGAAAAGCGGGACTGACTCAGATGCTGTTGTTGGACAAGGCGCTGGTGTACGGGGGGGGGGAGAAATTAATTCACCCCCGAAAAGACGTCCTAGCCATTTTTTCAGGGCTCCCAAAAAAATAAGGCCCCGGCCTTATTTTGTGAGAAACACAGTAATACACCAAATCTCTGGCCTCTACTTTACATTTATAGGTGCATGTAAGATAATTGAAAAAAACTGCTGGAAGAAACTCTTAGTAGTATTACTAATACTAGTACTGATTGGGCACATTAATACAAGTCACATTAGTTAATTATGGCAGATATTTTACTTTTGATTTACCTACTTTCAAACACACAGTTCATTTGTTGTTTCTTTTTTTTATTATTATTATTTTAATTTAATGAGCATATTGCCCCCAACAATCTGGGTCCTCATTTTACCCACTTTGGAAGGATGGAAGTCAACCTTGAGCCTGGTGGGATTCTATCTGCCAAATTGCAGATAGATAGGAGTAGCTTGAAGTACTGCACTCTAACCACTGCGCCACCAAGGCACCTTTCATTTGTTGTTTCTAGAATTGCAAAATTCATTTTGAAGGTGGTATCTGCCTCCATGCCAGGCAGTATAGCGAGTCACTAATTTATGCCTAAGTATTAACAAGTCTAACCATACAGCATTGTACTTTATAGGTTTATAATATTTTTAAAAATCTTTTTCTTCAAAAATCCAGTGACAATTGTTATGTTTTGAGCATGGGTGAGAAAGAATGGAGACAAGCCTCTGAACAGTGAACTTCAGCTCTTTATTTACATAGTGACTTCTTCAATTCAACAGCAGTAAAACCCGCCTTATATAGGCAAACCCTCTAACGTTTAACCAATACCGAGCTAGGAACACTAGCTCTTATAACCAATAAGAACTCTCTGTCAAGGGCCAATCGGATTCCCCGGAATGGGCCAATCCGGTCCGGCCGCTTAACAACCAATCAGAAGTGCAGGGCCAGAACCCTGCACTTACTCCAAGCTCACACTTTATTAATCTTATTGCATACACAACAACAATAATGGATAAAATTTTAATCCCTGCAACATTCTAAGCAATAGATCCACCTAGTGGGGGATTTTGAATCTTGCTGTAAAATTGAATACAGTAAATCCATTTTTCAGACTCATTCAAAATTCAGTCATGCGTTCATAAATTCTCTTAATCCACCTGGCCGGAGTGTAAACATACTAGGGTTAGGGTTAGAGGTTAGGGTTAGGGTTAGGGTTAGGGTTAGGGTTTGGGTTAGGGTTAGGGTTAGGGTTAGGGTTAGGGTTAGGGTTAGGGTTAGGGTTAGGGTTAGGGTTAGGGTTAGGGTTAGGGTTAGGGTTAGGGTTAGGGTTAGGGTTAGGGTAGTCAGCTAGTTTCAAATCCATCTGGGGGTGATGTTGTCTATCTCACATTTTTTCTATTTTACTAAGAAGTAAGTTGTGGGCTACTTCGTCGAATGCCTTGCTGATGTCTAAGTATACTTAAATGTCCAAATCATTTTTCTGGTCTACTAATTTAGTCACTTTGTCAAAGAATGAAATAATATTGTTTTGGCATGATCTGTTTTTAACAAACCCATGCTGGCTTCTAGATATAACTTTATTTGGTTCCCAATGACAAACATTACATCTGGAATTTTGTAGTACATCTCTTGCAGCCCTAACTACTGATAACAGAAACATTACTTTTGTGATTTATTTATCTATCTAATTTACATAGCCACCCACCTCACTGGCAAGTGACTCCAGGTAGCATACAACAAAATTAAAACATTATTTTGTTCTTCTCTGAAGACACTTAACACATTAGAAAAACTGTTGCAAATAATAACTCTGTCAGCCCTCAAGATACCTTCCTCTGTTGCTTTTCTGCTATTATTTCATTATTTCTCTGGGCTGTCATGACAACGGTGGGAGGGGGGATTTTGCTAGGGAAGAAGACTGGAGGTGTTTGCATTCCTTGCTGGGCTAGCAAGGGGAGGGGGGATTCTTTTCTTTAACTTTCCGTTTCTTGGCTATCTTCTGTCCTCTTTTGCGCAACTGCGAACTTTTATCAAAATATGTCAAGGTCATTTGACAAGACACTTCATCACCATCTGGAGATGACCACCTGAGCTTATTCAGAAGTTTTAATTGGAAGAATAATTTGAACTTTGGGGGGTGGGAACAAACCTAATTCTTTGTATGTGGATTCTACCCGCCAATTTCTCAGTTTCGGAATTGATTTGTGGCTTCCACTTTATTTTCCAGTAAAAGGATAACTTTGCTCTACACCATGGAGTCTGAGTTTTTCTTTCTTGGGATCTAAAGGGAGCACAGCCTGACACTCTATCTCTTAGTCATCCAATCCTATGTACAAAAATGATTAAACTAAATAAAAGTATACAGTAAATATTTTTTTGTATATATAGTGCTGCCTCTAATCTATCCAAGGTCCATTTAGTCCCACTTTCTCTTTGTCCCAGGGGCCAATCAGAAGCCTAAGAGAAATTAAGAGGCATGAAGAATATAGTCACCTTCTACTGTTTTGTATTACTAGTATTGTTCATGCTGCTTGAACATGTAGAAGATTGCTTTAATATACTGCAGGTTATTACAGTTGGGCAGCAGGAAAATTAAACTGGCAAGAAGGGATATATCAAAGACAATTGTCTTGTGTGATTATTAACTTTATGTAATAATAAATAGTAATTATTGTTAATTTTGGTCCATTTTCTATTTCTTGGAGAGGTTTTTTCCAAAAGGAAGACATTCTAAAGCCATATTTTGACAAAATTTACTCTACATTTTCAATGGCAAGCAAATTATTGAAATTTTAACCCAATTAGAGTCAATGTAATCAGTTTAATTCATTCTAAGCTGTCTAGCTTAACTGTCTATCAGTCTGATCCGTCTTTCAATTTCCACCTTGATGCTCTTCCCATCCCATTGCTTTCACATTGTTTTATTTGACTTACAGGAAGCTGATATTTCTCAGAATCCACTGGTCTTCCCACTTCCATGCAGGCTGTCAACCAGCTGATATCAAGAATCCTGAATCTTGAGCTGTCCTCCATTTTGTGTTTATACAGCCATCCAAGAATTTCAGAGCAGGAATTATTCTCAGCCACAATGTGAGTGACACAATCACTAGAAAAATAAAGCATAAACGATAAGCTTTCTCTTGAACAAGCAGTAGCAATAGCACTTAGACTTATATACCTCTTCGCAGTGTTTTACAGCCCTCTCTAAATGGTTTAGCACCAGCATGTTGCTGCTAACAATCTGGGTCCTCATTCTACCAACCTCAGAAGGATGGAAGACTGAGCTAACTTTGAGCTGATCAAGATCAAACTGCTGATAGTCGGCAGAATTAGACTGCAATTCTGCATTCTAACCACTGTGCCACTACAGCTCTTAGTAAGATTTTATAACACCAAACAAGAGAATTGCCAGAGAGGGAGGGAGGGAGATGCAATCTGGTGTTATAAGAACTCAAAAAATGTTATCATATTGCAGTGATTCTCTAAAACTCAGTATTAATTAACAGCCTCGTAAGTTAAAAGTCTGTAGAGATTCTCAGTCATCCAGGTAATGATTGTCTCAAAGGTGCTTTTTCAGGAGGCAACTGGACTTTTCTTGTTTTTTCTTTGAAGACATTTTGCTTCTCATCTAAGGAGCTTCTTCAGCTCTGAAGCTTCCATTCCCCACTATCCTGTCAGAGCTGAAGAAGCTTTTTGGAAGAGAAGCAAAACATTCTCAAAGAAAAACAAGTAAGTCCAGTTGCCTCCTGAAAAAACACCTTTGGGACAGCCTCATTTTTCTCAGTCATTTCATGCCTGCAGTATGGAAAAAAATTAGCATGCTTACATCCTATAATAATGAAAAATCTGAGTATTACTCAGTTGCCTTGCAAATAAATTGTGTGCCTGGTCAGTGTCTGGAATACAGCCAAAAAATCTCTTGGGCTAAATCTTTTAAGCATTTCATTGCTAATATTTTCCACTAAACTTCAATCCTCAAAAGTAAACCCTTTGTACATAACAATTTGTTAAACATACATGAAATAATCCCTTTGAATTATGTGCTGTATATAACAAGCAAGCACATCTTTAAATGTAAGCATAACAGTCTGTGCTACACTGATATTTTAGTTGTGGCTTTAATGAAACTTTAATGATTGGGTGACTAGGTAACTAATTATAACTGTTCTTAAACCACTACCCACACAGACATCCTTATGGCAGAGTCTGGTTTGGCATGTTATGCAAAGCTTTGGAAATGGGCACATCACAATGTGCATTCTATGAGAGGGTTAGCACAATTGTTTCAAAAGGTATGCATGTGTATCTATAATCCAGAGGTGGTATTCAACAGGTTCTGACCAGTTCTGGAGAACCGGTAGTGCAAATTTTGAGTAGTTTGGAATACCACCTCTGACTGGCCCTGGCCTTGTCTATTCTCTGCCTCCTGAGTCCCAGCTGATCGGCTGGATCTTCTTTTGTTGCCCTGCACAGGAGAACGGAGCTAAAAAGCAGGTTAGTGGGGTGGGGAAGGAATGGGAATTTTACAGTAACCTTCCCCTGCCATGCCCGCCATGCCAAACCCGCCAAGCCAAGCCACACCCACCAAGCCTTGCCCACAGAAGTAGTAAAAAAATTTGAATCCCACCACCCTTCACTTCTCTGGGGGTTCTAGCAGAAGTGTTGTTGGTTTCATGAACACAAGTGCAGGCAGCTTCAAAACAACCATGCCAACTCTTCTACAAGACACCACTCCAAATACTAGAAATATGAAATGTTCCATGCTATTAACCCACAGAATGTAAGTTGATGAAATGATCCCCACAGCTCCCTTTCAGTGGCAAAGATGTAAACGGTGACTTGCCACCACAGTTAATTAGAGTGCCAGGCTTAGTAAACGCTGCAAGATGCTATAGTGAAGAACAGAAATGTGAACTGGGATTGCTGTTAGTTGGATTTATTTTCTGCTGCAGGGTTAGTAGCATCTGCACAGACCATGAAAATAGGGCAGGGGAAGTAATTAAATTTCCTCCTCCTTAAGCTCTAGTACTCTCACCCAATCTTCCCTTGGTATTCCCTTGATAAATTTAAGGCTAAATCGAAAACATTGGAAAATGTGGAAATAGATTTCCTATCCCAAAAAAAATGCTATTTGGTCCAAACAATTTAATAGGAACTTTGGCAATAGCGATGCCAGGAGAAAGTGTCAGGCAGGGAAAACTCTTAGTTTCTGATGTAATGTTATCCATCAAGTAGGTTGAGGTACTCTAGGAGTTGAAGTCCACAAATCTTAAAATTGCCAAGTTTGGAGACCCCTGAAATAGGTAGAGAATGTAGCATAGAGACCCAGTTGTTGAATCTATATAGTAACCATCAAGCCAAGAAGGTAGACCTTCTGTTTGTTTATAAACAATCATTCAAAACCATTTGACCAAGAAGGCCAATGATGAAAGTTCAACAGCAATGAAAAAACATGGAAATAAATCATCAACTTCTTGCTTCCTCATCACTAATTCAAGTTTTGTTCCTTAGGCTGAGCAACTTAACTATCAGAATCCCTGAATTATTTCTTTACCTGGCATATTTTGTTTTGTTCTTCCATTTCATTGTCTGATCCCTAAACATTGGTTTAGTTTAATTAACATAATAAAGGTAAAGATTCCCCTTGCACATAGGTGCTAGTCTTTCCAGCTCTAAGGGACAGTGCTCATCTCCGTAACAAAGCCAAAGAGCCAGCGCTTGTCTGAAGACATCTCCATGATCAGGTGGCCAGCATGACTAAATGCCGAAGGCGCATGGAACACTGTTACCTAATTAACTTTGATAAGCACAAACCTTACCAAAACTGCCAAGAATCACAGATAAGAAATATTTCACAACACAAGAGTCTTCAAATACCAACTTAAGATACTGTAATGTCCACGAGGCTGAGTTTCAAAACGTCTTTGCTTCCTGCAAAGAACATTCACTTCACAGCTGGCTTTTATCTTCTTGAATGAGGGGCCATTACCTTGCAGCCTTATTCCCAAGTTGCCCATGCTGTTGCAGCTGCTCTTTCCTGCGAGTAATCCTGCGTGCATGTGCACTTGGCACAGGCTCCTCGGGAACCTCCTCATTGCTGCTGCCAGCCCCACAATCTCTGAAGGCTACTCCCAAATGATCCTGGCCCCTCATCTGAGTTCTTGCTCTCTTCAGCCGTCTGCACCTGCTGCCGGCTATCCACGATGCGGTGCTAAGGATTTGAACCACCAAACTGCCAACCTTTCTGATCTGGTTACTTATTTGCCACTGTCAGTCCCACTAAATAAACCATACAGAATAACAGAGTTGGAAGGAACTTTGGAGGTCCTCTAGTTCAACCCCTGCTCAAGCAGAAAACCTTATATCATTTCAGACAAATGGTTGTCCAAATTCTTCTAAAAACCTCCACTGTTGCAGCACCTCCAACTTCTGGTGGCAAGTTGTTTCACTGATTAATTATTCTAATTCCCAGAGAATTTCTCCAAAGTTCTAGACTGGTTTTCTCCTTGATTAGTTTCCATCCATTGCTTCTTGACCAGATCATGAAACCAATGCCACGGGAAAACTAAAACAATGTTTATTGTTTATTGGCTATAATCACACTGTTATGAACTAATAAAACGCTTAAATAAAGTTTTATCAAATTTAGAAAAAGCAGGGTTCTAATCCTGCGCTTCTGATTGGCCGATAATAGCGATATCGGATTGGTCTGATCAGGAGAATCTGATTGGCTGTTAACGAGCCACTCTCATTGGTTTAAGGGTTTAACACTCCATGTTTCTCATTGGTTACTAGATCAGCAGCCTGCCCTATAAAAGGGCTGCTGCTGCCCTAGGGTTTTGCTCTGTTCAAAATGATTAATAAAGAGTTGAAGTTCACTGTTCACCGTCTCGTCTCCGTTCCTTGCGCCCATGCGCAGAACTTAACACTGGCGATGAGAATGGGATGCGGAGACGTCAGAGCTGACTGAACACTACAGAGCACGTGACTGAAGGCACATCGACAGCGGAAACCATGTCCGGCGGCGCCATACCACCCGCTCCATTTGACCCGGCACAAGAAGACTGGGACTCGTACATGGACCAGTTCCAGATATTTCTGGAGACCAACAACTTGAAGGATGCCACTACGGGAAAAAAGCGAGCAGTATTTCTGGCCCACTGCGGACCTGCCATTTTTAAGATGGCCAAGGCACTGACGAAACCAACTGAGGTGAAAACCATGGACTGGGACATCCTCGAGCCCCTCCTAGGGGCCCACTATGCACCTACCATACCAACGCTTGTCCAAAGACATGAATTTTACCAGAGAGACCAGCGGAAAGGAGAGAGCATTGCAGATTTCATTGCGGATCTCCGGAACTTGGGAGGCCACTGTGGGTTCACCTTGAAGAAGCTCTGAGAGACCGAATAATTCTGGGATTAGATGCACCACATGTGCAGAGTAAGCTGATGGCGAAGCAACCAGGAAGTCGGCTGCCCGAATGCGCCACACCAACGCACCACTCCGCCAACTCGCCAGCGAAACTTCACCTCACCTAGAGAGACACACAATGGCAACCCACCATGAGGACCTCGAATCGTCATCAGAAAGTGATGAGGAGGAGGTCAACCGGCTCCGGTCTTAACGTGACCAATGCCACCAGCGGAATCAAAGACTACAGCACCAATGCGCAGATTGTGGGGCAAACCATCCGCGATCAGACTGTAAATTCCTCGATGCGCTCTGCCACTTTTGTGGGAAAAGAGGCCACTTCGGAAAGGTCTGTAGAAGCAAGCAAGGATCCAGCCCACTTCAGAGGGGAACCAACTACCGCCAAACCACAGGGAATCGTCCTACGAGTCGGGAACATTTGAACCACCAATGGAACAACCACTCCTACAGAAATAAACCACTGGCCAATTCAACGAAATGAGAAGAGGCACACCAAACCATTACAATTGGTCACGCCTCATCACTAGATGCAAAGAAGATCCGAGTGAAGGTCGCCATCGAAAACCAGCCCTGCGTGATGGAAGTCGATTCAGGATCGTCCCTCTCGATGGTTTCCTGGAAGACCCTTAAATAATTAATCCCTGCTGTCCAGCGGCAAGACCTCAGAACCCAAAGAATCATACTCAAGGATTATCAAGGGAACCGAATTCCGGTCATTGGATCCAGCCTAGTCCAGGTCTTATTCAAAAATCATACTGCATCTTTACCATTGACCGTCGTCGACCATGATCGGCCTAGCTTGTTAGGCCTTCAATGGTTCACCCCACTTGGGTTCGAGGCAACCGGCATTCACCAAACCAGAAGCAACGACTGGGAGGAGACCCTCGTCCAGGAATTCCAGGACGTCTTTGCAGACAAACTAGGCGAGTACAAGGGGACCCCGATATCATTTAACCTTAACCCTGAAGTAGTCCCCATCCGCCTTAAGCCTCGTCATGTACCTTTTGCCCTTAAACCAAAGATTGACGAGCAGCTTGATAAATTAATAGCCCAGGGTGTTTTAGAACCAACAGACCATGCTTGTTGGGAAACCCCAATCGTAACACCCATCAAACTGGATGGATCATAAAGGATTTGTGGGGACTACCGGGCCATCCTGAATCACACCCTTCAACAGAACGCTTACCCAGTGCTGGTGGTACAACACCTTCTCCATTCCCTGGATAAACAAGGCATTCACCCCACCAATAGCAAACTAAAAGCAATCAAAAATGCCCCAAGACCCAGAAATAAGACTGATCTACAAGCTTTTCTGGGGCTCATTAATTTTTACAACATCTTCCTGCCCCACAAAGTGACCGTAACTGAGCCCCTAAATAGACTTCTCAACAAAAAAGCAAGCTGGGTCTGGTGGCACCGAGAGGAGTATGCGTTCCGACAAGTGAAAAACTTACTAACCTCAGATGCTGTTTTAATGCAGTATAACGAGACTTTGCCTTTAACAATCACATGTGATGCGTCACCATTTGGAGTAGGTGCCATTTTGAGCCATGTGTTACCAAATGGTAGTGAGGCCCCTATTGCCTATTTTTCAAGGACCCTATCAAAGGCTGAACGTAACTATCGTCAAATCGATAAAGAGGCTCTTGCTATTGTATCTGCTGTGAAACAGTTTCATGAATATGTATATGGACGAGTTTTTACTATTGTTACCTATCACAAACCTTTGCTGGGGATTATAGTGGGAGACAAGCCAACCCCCTATATATTATCACCTAGAATGACTCGCTGGTCTGAGTTTTTGGCTGTGTACAACTATAGACTGCAACACTGCCTGGGGAAAGCCATTCCCCACGCTGATGCACTGAGCCGTGCACCACTTCCGGAAACCGTCGACAACCCAGCTCCAACCCTTATGACACTCCAGATTGAAACGCTACATTCACCACCGCTAACAGTCAGAGACATTGCGATTGAAACAAAGCAAGATCCTGTCTTAGCGCGAGTTCTTAGTTGGGTCGAACGGGAATGGCCAGTAGAACAAACCCCTGATGACTTCACCCCCTTCAGGAACCGGCAAACAGATTTTTTTTCGCAAAAAGGATGCATCCTATGGGGGGATAGAGTCATCGTCCCAGAGCGGTTACAATGAGCAGTATTAAAAACACTGCATGACGGTCACCCCGGCATCATGTGTATAAAAGTGCTCGCACGAAGCTACGTGTGGTGGCCGGGCATCGACAAACAGATTGAAACCTGGGTAAAGACTTGTTTAAATTGCAAAGAAGTTAGCAGTGCCCCACCAAAAGCAACTCCAACAGAAACTCCATGGGAAACTCCTCGGGGACCGTGGTCCCGCATCCACGTTGACTTTGTGGGACCTACTAAGGGACATACGTTCCTCCTAACAGTGGATGCCTATTCCAACTGGCTCGAGATCCACGAAATGAAGAGTACTACAACCGAGTCCATCATCTGGAAATTGAACAGGCTATTCGCGACGCATGGGCTGCCAGACGTTCTGGTCTCCGACAACGGACCCCAGTTTACTGCTCTACCCTTTGAACAATACTTAGCAGACCAGGGTATTCGCCATGCGCTAACTTCACCAGCACACCCTGCAGCTAACGGAAGAGCTGAGCGCATGGTACAATTTGTTAAAAAAAACCCTCTACAAAATGGACTAGAGGACATTGAAGATAAAATAAACAGAAAACTCCTACTCCAACACATCACTCCGCACAGTGTCAACAACAAGACTCCAGCTGAACTATTGATGGGACGCAAGCTCCGTTCCCACCTCGACCAGCTTCACCTGTCTTACGAGCCAGAGAAACCCTGTGGATCTTGTGGAAAATGCTGCGAGTTCAAGATAGATAACTTAGTTTTCACCAGAAACCTTTCCGGCAAACCGTTGTGGGTCGAGGCAACCGTAATTCAAGCCACCGGACCCAGGTCGTACTGTGTGAAAACCTGCGACGGAAAAATATGGAAACGCCATATAGATCAGCTTCGCTCTAGGCTACAACCCAGTTTCCGTGACTCCGGTGACTCCCAAACTGAGGGGGGAGGGGATGTCAAAGAAACCGAATTTGAGATGGTGGAAAGCAGGAGCGAAGGAAGTCAGCAATCGGGCGTGACAAATGAAGAAGAATCAGGGAGGGGAGTGTCCTCGCCACAGAGGAATACCTCAACAGAAGCAAGCCCGCAAAGATTGGAAGACAACAACGAGAACATTAGCGGCACCGAGTCGTCCAATGAGGATGCGGAACCACCGGTACCTGATATGCCCAAAAATGTCCCGCCGAAACCGGATTACAGACAGGAACCGGTGGGACAGCGCAAATCTAATAGACAGTCAAAACAACCTTCATACCTCAGGGATTACGTCACCGCACCCCTTAAACGGAACCCGGGGGGAAGGGGTGTTATGAACTAATAAAACGCTTAAATAAAGTTTTATCAAACCTTTAGAAAAAGCAGGGTTCTAATCCTGTGCTTCTGATTGGCTGATAATAGCGATATCGGATTGGTCTGATCAGGAGAATCTGATTGGCTGTTAACGAGCCACTCTCATTGGTTTAAGAGTTTAACACTCCATGTTTCTCATTGGTTACTAGATCAGCAGCCTGCCCTATAAAAGGGCTGCTGCTGCCCTAGGGTTTTGCTCTGTTCAGAATGATTAATAAAGAGTTGAAGTTCACTGTTCACTGCCTCGTCTCCGTTCTTTGCACCCATGCGCAGAACTTAACACACACAATCATGTAATTTTATTGTGCTGTACCTCCTCCAACCTTACATTTCAGTGAATTAGGACCATTTCTGTCTGAGCTGCTTCCAAATGTTATTTCATTGCTCTGGACTTAAGGCAATGTTTTACTCTCTTTTGCCTAGGTATCGGTTCCTGCATATTTCCCTCAAGCCTTGTTTTGTTTTTTGTTTTTCTTTCTGCAGGTTCCCACAGGCAATAAAGCAGCAAATTGCTGAACATAGGAAATGTGATTATCTGTTGATTTGGGGCAGGAAATGAAATAAGAGACATCAAGTCTTTGGATAGATTTAATACATTTTAAATGTAACTTCACAGCTTGCCGTGATAACAGAAAACATAACAGAAGCAGTGACATCACAATTCCTTCCACACTTGCATCCCAATAATCAGAAGTATGAGCATGCAGTGTGGCATTTGATTGGGACAATCAAATCACAGCCCACTTCATCATTTCCCCCCTCTCGGACCAGTGGAGACCCATGACCTTAAATTGCAAAATTTCAAAACCAAGATTAACACACAACTCAAAACCACATTTCTTGAAGTCTATGGAGATTCTCAGTCAGTCAGAACACGCTTGTCCCAAAGGTGCTTTTTTCAAGAGGCAACTGGCTTTTCTGGTTTTCCTTTGAAGATGTTTCGCTTCTCATCCAAGAAGCTTCTTTAGCTCTGACTGGATGGCAGGAATATATTAATAAATCCTTCCATTCTCCATCCTCCAGTCAGAGCTGAAGAAGCTTCTTGGATGAGAGGTGAAACATCTTCAAAGAAAAACCAGAAAGGCCAGTTGCCTCTTGAAAAAAGCACCTTCAGGACACATATCTTGAAATTAATCTGCCCTTTTGCATGATATCATGACATTACCCAGGCTTGCTAGTCCTGGTTACTGAAAAAGCATGCTTAAGGGATCATTCCCTTTTCCATTTTTAAATGGAGTTTCTGGATAAAGTTTTATGGCTTTCATGTTGTTTTCTTTGTGTTTTGAGAACCCTGTACTTTATGCAACTCGCTAAACTTGAATATCTTTAGGGTATGTCAGCAAGAGCTTTGAAAGCTAATCCAGAATTCTACTTTCATATCAGTCCCAGCAGCTGTTAACAAAAATGATAGAGATTGGATTTATGTTTAACCCTTTTGCATTATTGTCTGGTCCAACATCCCACAAAGGAAAATTAGAAGAGCTTTATACTGTCACTATATATATCTTTTCAGGATATGTTTAGTGGCTCTATTAAGGAACGAGCTCCACAGTAAGAGATTCCAATTAGATCAGTTAACAAAGATTTGCTAGCACTATACCTGGAATTGAGCAGCAAAATCCACCCTCTACTTTGGGACAAGATAAAACAACCTACAATTTAGAGAGCTGAATCTGAAACCACTTACAAAAATGATAAACTCTTGAAAAAATTAAAGAAATTAGAACATGACAAGAAAGCCCCCAACAACTCACAACAACACCTGAAACAATTAGTATACAATGTTTCCAACAGAGAACTCACCAAAACAGAAACAGATGTCCTAACCAAAGGATTCAATTATGCTATAGCACCCAAAAAAATCCCCACAGAATCCATCATATGTGCAGTAGAATCCAGCCTAACCAAATTAAATACAGATGAAGCTGATAAAATAAGACACCAAGTCACCAACATCCTATGCTCAAGTAAACCACCCAAAAGCAACTTGCAGAAAGAAGAAATTAAAGCGCCACAAACCCTGAAAAGAGATAGCAGCGTAATCATACTCCCAGCAGACAAAGGGAATGCCACAGTAGTCATGGACAGAAAAGACTATGAAACAAAATTGACAGACCTACTCCAAGACTCCACATACAAACCCATAAACACAGACCCAACCACATATCCGGAAAAATTAACCAAGAACAAAATTATAATCAGCCACATGAGCAAAGAGATCCAACAGATGATCATCCCAAGAGAAAAATCTTCCAGATGCCCCAAACTATATGGTCTCCCCAAAATACACAAAGAAGGCATATCTCTCAGACCCATAGTCAGCTCCAGAGGAGCACCACTACAAAACCTAGCTAAACACTTAGCAAAACAGCTACAGCTCCATGCTGAAACAGCAGCTTCACATGTATAAAACTCATACCACTTCTTGGAAATGATCAAAGATCTACATGTGGAGCAAGAAGATCTGCTTGTAAGTTTTGACGTGGTTTCACTATTCACTCAAGTCCCGATAAAAGAGACCCTTGAAATCATCAAAAATAAATACCAACCAGCTAAACACCTCATGGAACTAACAGAACACTGCTTAACCAACACATATTTCATATACAAAGGACGAAGATACAAACAAATTGAAGGAGCCCCTATGGGATCACCACTGTCACCCGTCATTGCAAACCTGTTCATGGAAGAATTCAAATCCAGAGCCCTGGCCAATGCCATCCACAAACCCAAACTATGGTTAAGATACATCAATGACACATTTGTGATTTAGCCCCATGGAAAAGAAAACATAAACAATTTCCTAACACACCTAAACAGCACACACCCCAAAATCAAGTTCACCATGGAAATGGAAACAAACAAACAACTACCATTCCCAGATGGCACACTAGGACACACTATATACCAGAAGAAAACACACACTAACCGCTACCTCAACACCCAATCCCACCACCACCCAGCACAGATAAACTCCGTGGCTAAAACACTAATTACTAGAACCAAACGCCTGGCAGACAAGACACATATCAAGACTGAATTATGCACCCTGACTAAAGTACTGACAGCCAACGGCTTCCACAAAAGCAAAATCACCAGCTTGATCCACCAAAACACACTGAGACATAATAGAGACCCAGAAGAGGAACAGACCTATGGAACAGCTGTCCTGCCTTACATAAGAGGTACTACAGACAAAATTAGTAAGATACTACACAGACATCACATCAAGACTGCCTTCAAAACAGACAGAAAAATAGCAGCCATCTTTAGAAACCCCAAAGATAAAATTGACCTGGAAAACCAAGGCATATACGAAGTCCCCTGTGCATCATGCCCGGCCACATACATTGGACAGACCAATAGAAGAATAAGTACCCGCCTGGATAAACACAAAAATGCAGTCAAAAAGCTGGAACACACTTCCTCACTAGTCCAACACATGGAAGCCACAGGTCATAGCATCAACTTCAATGGCACCAAAACACTAGCCACTATAGAAAACCCCAGCCACAGAATCATCAGAGAAGCCATAGAGATTGAAAAAAGACCAGAAAGCATGAATAGAAGAGATGATTCCACCAGACTGTGGAAGCGTGCACTCACAAACAAAAAAATCTCCACACCACAAGCCCAAACACCTGGGCACAAATAGATCCCCCCTGATAGCTCCAGTTCAAACACACCCCAACCAGGCACCCAGATGAAACCTAGCTTCCTAACTAATGATAGCCATCCATTTACCCAGAGCCAAGCTGGACTAAAGGCCTCCAATAAAGTAACACAATGTTGCCAGCCAATCCAGATACAAAAAGAGCCAAAAAACAGACAGAAGATATTAGAAACACCAATCAAGCTGAACACAGCAAACTCCAAGACCAATAAACACAGACCAAGACTCCCAACCAATCAGGATGAAGAAAAAACCTTTCTGGCACAGCAATAAGCTGCCCCAAATTTAAATCTGAAACCACTGTAAAAGTCTGACTCACAGATGAACACTATACAGAAGCCTGATGATGGCAGATGAGATTCTGCTGAAACGTTGCTGCAACTTTAAAAGAACAATTACAATGATGTGGGAAAATACCCAAACAAAGCTGAATGCCAGATATAGATAGATAGATAGATAGATAGATAGATAGATAGATAGATAGATAGATAGATAGATAGATAGATATAGATATAGATATAGATATAGATATAGATATAGATATAGATATAGATATAGATATAGATATAGATATAGATATAGATATAGATATACACATACACACACACACACACATATACATACATGCTACTGTATACAAACACATTTATATTTGTGACAATATAGTATTTTACTATGGCAATGCAGTATATTGTATTTATCCCATTTTAGAAATTTTAAATCATTCTGAGCAGTCTTTTACACTGGAAAAGTGTGGCATAAGTTGTCCTGAGGAGTAGCAAGTCAATACTACGGGTATCTATTCAAAAGAAACTCTCATTCAAATCAGTAGGATTTATTCTGAGAAAATGAAACCAGATGTGTAGTACTTCAGATTCAAAGTCCAAAAATGCTCTGAGATGTGCTTTTCTATGGATCACACTGAGGTTGTGAAGGGCTCCTGGGAAAATTTAAAGAGCTTCCAATTTAAAGAGCTAAAAACAGCCATGTAAGAATTCATGTGTATTCTGGAATGGTGTCCAGTTCTAAGAACATCTTTTCCCAAACTGGTGTCTAAATATGATGAGATTTCTGCTTGCAAATTTCTAACCAGTGCCCAACTGGTTGGCCCCAGGATGAAGAAGGCCAAAATAAAAAAGATTTCAGCAGAGAAACATAATCCTATGCATACTTGCTCAGAAGTAAGTCCCACTGAGCTCAATTAGACTTCTTTTCAGATAGGACTGTAGTCTGGTATCTTCATGATCAAACTGGTTATACATCGTTTTTCAAATCAACCCTATGTTACCTTCCCCTTTAATTAAACTGATGTGCTCTACTTTGTTGTCTCAAACAACAACAAAAAATTTCAGTTAGAGTTGTTTAACTTCTGCTTCCTGTGGTTTATATCCCTTTATATAAAATGTGCATATTTAATGTATTTGTACATAGTTGAAGTTCTGGGAACTCTGCCATTTCTGCACTCACAACAACAGCTCAGCCACTGTGCCCTAGTTTCTTCTGTTATTTTACAGCTGCATTGTATCCTTGGTCCAAAAAAAAGGAAGAAATGTAGAATTTCCCCAGATACTGTTGATGGTTTTTTGTTTTTTGTTTTAAAGTAGATTGACAGTTAAATTGTCCTGGTTGAAGTGAATTTAAAACTGTTTCCAGTAAAACCAGGGACACCTTCCTGCACCTGGATTTAAAAAAAAAACCACCAAAATTATCAAGTCCTCTTTTTTCTTCTTCACATTTGCTCTGGATGAAGTTATCAATTTTGCTATCAGGGACAGGAAAAGATGGAAAGAAAAGAGGCTGGTTGCTTTTCCTTTGTCCTGCTAGGAAGCTATATCTAAAGGACTTCAAATTGTTAAATAGGATTGAATGGGGGATCAAAGCCCATTTAGAGAAGTATCTAGCAAGAAAACCATGGCAATTTATACTTTCACCAAGAATAGAGTTAGGATTTAAGGCTCTCATAGATGTGCCCATTAACTCAATGGCCTGCTGACTGATTTTTGACTTTCTGACACCAGCAGGTGCAAATGCCAACTGACCATTGACCAATTAATGGACCATTGACCATTTAATAACTATTTTTGAAAAATGGAACAGACATCCTGATGGGTTCTACTGCAGGTACTTTTGTGACCATATTTATTTTTGAGTTAGGCCCAGACAAAAAGCAGGAAAATTGTCCCCAATAATACTTTCTGGAAATACTGTGCATTCTTGCCTGGTCATTGTGCCCAAAATAGTTAGTATAATGGGAAAGCTGCTTAGGTATTAAGACATCCCACCTCCTGCTTGTAAAATCCTACTGAAAGAACTACAAGGATTGAAGACAGATAGTTTGGGAATTCAGCTGTACGGTGCAAATCCTGAATTGGCCCAATGGCACATGTAAAAGGCACCTAAATTAATGTAATAATCACAGATTGGGAAATGGAGATACAGCTTCTATCGAAATATTTAAGCTGTGGATTCTAAAATTTTAGATACAGACTTGTTCCTCTCAACATTAAGACTTCCTTTTATTTATTTATTATCTGCAATATTTCCACCAGAGGATGGAACACTTGTTCAAAGCAGCCACAGTCTTAACTGTCTTGGAGAGGTGATTTCTTTCTAGTGCTATGGTTTAGTTGGTTCAGCTTGCTGAATTTGAGAAGCTGCTATGCCTCCATTTTCCCCACTGAAATTGAGCAGGGGTGGATTTGACAAGTACTTCATTTTCTCAGTCTTTTTAGCACCAGACAATGTCCATCCAGGACGCTGGGTGATTCTCTCTCCCCCTCTTCCATCCTCATAGTTTTGTTTGGCTTGGGGTTTGTGGAAAGAGTTTTGTTGCTTGTTTTCAGGACAGCAGAAATTAAGGCTATCATGGATTGCCTTCAAACAGATATTGAGGTTTGGGAATAAAGATGGTGGCAATCTGGAAGCAACTTCAAAATTCTGAATTTTAATCCATTGTCATTTCTGCACATCTGAGTGGGTGCTCTCTCTCTCTCTCTCTCCCCCTGCCCCCCTCCCCACAAACACACACCTTGTTCTTCCTTACTAATATAAATTCTCTACCACTTCAGATTTCTTCCTCCTGACTCCTGGTTTCACCATCACTGATTGCTAAATATTTGAGAAGGAACTGCAGATTGGTAGGAGAAGCCGAAAAATTTTCCTATCAGGTTCAAATCTTTACCAATGTTGTTTTCAATCCTCATTGGCAGCTGGCTGGTTATTTTTGTTGATTCGTTGCCATGGCTGGTTGATTTTAATATTCCTGGTGAGATATGCAATGCTTCAGGGTTATTTTGAGAGGCCTTTCACTCAAATTAATAAGGTTAATTTGAGATTAAATAAGATTGTTTACATGATTTGAAGTCTTGGAGGAGGAAAAGTGGGCTGTCTAGCTAACATATTAAAGAAGAGTGAAAGGAAATAAAAGTAACTATGAAAAAAGCAACACCACTTTTCAATTTAAAAAAATAACCATTTAAAACAACCGTCTCGCTCAATTTAAGTAGTCTTCAACTTGCAGCCACTACTGGGAGCAAAATTTCCATTATTAAGCAAAGTGGTTCTTGAGTGAATCGTATCCAATTTTATGATTTTTTTTGCCACAGTTGCTAAGCAAATCACTGTGAATGTTAAGTGAATCCATCTTCCCCCAATGACTTGGATTATCAGAAATCACCTGGAAAGGTGCAAGTGGAGATCACATGACCCCAGGACACTGCAACCACAGTAAACGCATGCCAGTTGCCAAGCACGCAACTTTTGAACATGTGACTGTGAGGATGCTGCAACAATTGTAAGTGAAATATCCAGTTGTAAGTCATTTTTCCAGTGCCATTGTAACTTTAATGGTTGTTAAATGAATGAATGTAAGTCAAGGACTACCGTGTATAGAGACTAGCCATGAAGTATTGGAAAATTAATCACAAAATGTTATCTCATCAGCAGCGTTAAAGGCAGGCAAACATTTGGAAATGGAAGTTGCATTCCTTTACAAACAATACAGCTCCCAGGAGCCACATGGAGAAGAATGGTGCTATGGAGACATTGCTTGAGGGGAATATGGACAGCACTGTGGTCATTTGTCCCTCCTGAAAGGAAGGGAGATTTAATCAAGCTAAAATATGTTTAAAATAAAGTTTATCAGAAACATTTTTCCTTAGATCAGGTGTGGAAACTCTTATATTTTCCATGGACTGCAGTTCCTTCATTGTACCTCTAAACACTGAATTGGACAACTTGCCAAAGGCAACTTACTGTGGTCATCTTACCATGGCCAATTCTCCATGCCAACTCACCACCATCAACTTATCATGGCCAACTCTCCATGGCTAACATGCCAGAGCCAACTCACCATGGCCAACTCGTGGTGGCCACTTATCATGGCCATGTCTCCATTGCCAGCTTGCCATGACCAACTCACAATGGGACAACTCACCATGGCCAGCTTACTATGGCCAACATGCTGCAACCAATTCACCACAGCCAACGAGCTGTGGCCATATCCCCACGGCCTCCTTGCCATGGCCAACTTATTGTGGGACAACTCGCCACAGGACAATTTATCAATCCAATTTAATTATTTGAAATAAATTTAAAATGTTTTAATTTTTGTCATTCAGATTTCATTTGCATCCTTTCTTTAGTGATTCTATTTTACCATTTCTTTGATATCAATGTAACTCTTGTCCTGTAATGTTGTCTGAAGTTGTCCTGAAGCAAGTTGGCTGCAGCAAGTTTCCCATGGCAAGCTAGCCATAGGAAGTTAGCCATGATGAGTTGATTGTGGTGAGCTGGCCACAGTGCATTGTCATAGACCCCTCCAAATATATCACTAGAAAAAACTGGTTCTCTTTCTTCCTCCCCAAAACATTTCCATTCAGGTCAATTTCTCCATATAGCAGAAAACATGAGCAATTGCACCAAGACACTTAATGACAGGTGAGATGGCAGGTGGCCTTAGAGACCAAAGAGCCAGAGGGCTCCATATGTTCCAGACACAATGTTTATAATCTCCAGTATTGGCTCCCTAAGTAACAATACATATATTTATTCAAGATAGATTCCTCCTCAGATTTTGCATCAGTATAATTGATGTGCTTCCACATATGTAACAGATATAATGTTCATGTAATAGAAAAGGGCAGCTGACAGAAACCCTCCTCATGTAAGATGGCCAGGAGCAAAGTTAATTTAATTGCAGCAACAACATTCAGCACTATTGCTATATTAAGAGGCCTGAGTGTTATTTCAACACTTTGCTAATGAGATTCTCCAAATTAAGAAGGTTTATTTACGGGAACAAGATATTATGCACTGTGATATTATTTTCCTTTAACATCTGCTATTGCAATTTTCTACATTTGGCCATTTAGGTTAGCTCAGGTTTGGGAATAGAGATCATTGCATGGATGACCATTTTAAAAAATGTAAAATTCCAATGTGGATCAGAGAGCTGGAAAACCAATTAAATATGAGCCAACAGTGTGTGGCGACATCCAAAAAAGCCAATGCAATCTTAAATTGCATTAACAAAGGGATACAATCAAGATCAAGTGAAGTATTAATACCACTCTATAAAGCCTTGGTAAGACCACACCTAGAATACAGCATCCAGTTTTGGATACCACACTATAAAAAAGATGTTGAGACTTTAGAAAAAGTACAGAGAAGAGCAACCAGGGTGATTAGAGGACTGGAAACTAAAACATACAAAGAATGATTACAGGAACTGGGCAGAGAAGAGAAGGACTAGGGGAAACATGATAGCAGAGTTCCAGTATTTGACAGGTTGCCACAGGGAGGAAGGGGTCAAACTATTTTCCAAAGCACCTGAAGTCTGGACAAGGAATAGTGGATGGAAATTGAACAAGGAGAGATTCAACCTGGAAATAAGGAGAAATTTTCTGACACCAAGAACAATCAACCAATGGAACAGAAGTTGCCTTTGGAAGTTGTGGGAGTTTGATCACTTTCAACACAGCCACTTGTCAGAAATGGTGTAGGGTCTCCTGCTTTGGTAAGGGGGATTGGACTAGATGACCTACAAGGTCCCTTCCAATTCTGTTAATCTGTTAAAGCTATAACCTTGTCCCCGCCCTCATGTTACACTTCTTTTTTTTAATAAAGTTTTATTTGGGTTTTCACACATACAAAATACAAGTAAAACATCTTTTTTGAAAATAGCATGGTTCCGGGTTGAACTTCTTTATACAGACACAAAACGCAATTTCATGCTCCTTTTTGTATTCTATTCCATATCTTATACTATTTTACATTTTCTATATAGTTTTTCCCCTCTTTTAATTTTCTCAATTTTATTTTGATTATCTCATCTCAATTCAAATCATTATATTTATACTTTTGTCTGTTCTGTTTCAATTTCATATTATCTTTTCTAATTAAACAAATTTTCTCCTGTAATACTAATTGGAGTATGACACTTTTATATCTTTTAATTACATCCATTCAACTCTTATTTAAACTTCAATATATACCTTAAGGTTATGACCTTCAATAAAATACATAATATGTAACTTCCAATCGAATTCTGCGTGGTACATTCTTATAATACACACTATATTCTTTTTTTTAAAAGATTGTAAATATATGTAATTATAAACCCTCATTCCATTCCAGTTCAGTTCTATCATTAATAATCATTAAAATCTTAACATCTTTAACACTTCTTTTCAATTAAATATCATACTTCCTTAAAGACACATATAATCTCCATAATTAATATTTCCCTTATTTCTCTTCACATGTTTTATAAATCATTAAATATACCTTTTATTACATTTATTTATTGACAAGCATTCCACTGAATTACGATAGCTATTTTATCAGACATTTTAATCATACATTGTTTCATATTTTCTAAAATTATTTCTGTTTCTAATATAACCATACTATCTTATATACCATTGCAGAATCCCTTTTTCCATTAAATTTTCATCCATTATCTCTAAATAGCCCCTGTTTCTCTATATTTTGTTTCTGTCCTTTATGACTTCCTTTCCTTTCTTTCTTCCCTCTCGTCTTCTCCCTCCCCTTTTTACCCCTTGTCTCTCTACTTCTAATTCTCTCTTCTGCATTCACCTTTTCTGTTGCTTTCTGATTTTATACTTATTTTTCACTCTAATTTTTTTAAGTTGTTTTTCCGAATCTTAAACTTTCCATTCTCTTTCCCCCCTTTCCTTTTTTTCCCCCATCTAAGATTACTTGTTCATTAAAGATGGCTTCTTCTTTGTCACAATCTTCTTGTTCTGCAAGCATTTCTTGTTGTTTCTCATAATTCCAAATCTCCATTTCTAAAAACTGAAATACGAAGCCAAAAGAACCTCTCCCTTCTTGTGCATCTTCTTTGTACTTTTTAAGTTCCATTTTCAGTTCTTCTAAAAGTGGAGCCATTATAAACAGTTTTAAACAACCACCCGATTGATTTTAGTCATTCAAAACAATAACCAAGAATCCAGAAATCATCAAGTAATCAAGATAGTCCCAAGTTATATCTTCTTATTTCTTTTTTGACTTTCTCTTCCTGGGATTTTTGTTGCGATATTTCAGTTAGAATGTATGCTTTGGAAATCTTGTTGAGATTTTGCTGTAAATTCTTTTTTAATTTCAGGCAGTCTCCTCCCTTCCTAATTCTGCCCTTTTATTCTTTTTCTCTTCTTTCCTGTTTTCAAAAGCTTTTAATTATCCAGAAATCTTTATTATCCCCTTGACTTTTTATTTTCAGCATTAAATGCCTATTGATATCAAAGTGAATTTTTTTCCAATTTTTTACTTAAGTCTCTTAGCTGTCAGTATAGGAAAAGGAGAGAAAAAACCCAAATCTTTTACCTTTTCTCTCTCCTTCACAGCTTAAAAATCTTCTTAGGGAACAATGTTATTGTTTTTTAATAGTTTCAATTCCAGGGTACCTTATTTGTTGCTTTTGCTGTTTGATCTGGTCAACCAAAACTTTCTCCTCTTATCTTTCTCCTGCACATTCTTTTCCGGTCGAATTCTTCTTTGTGGTGGCCATTTCTGACCACTGCTGCAACCGCCTTCGGGAAAGGGAGTAATGGCCAGCTGGGGAGGAGAGATGTGGTTCTCCTCAACCCTGCAGGCAGTCTCCCCCCTCTTCACCACCTCTAGGGGGTGGCTTTGCCCTGAAACCAGCCGGCTCAGGGCACTCCAGCGGCGAGCAACCTCATGTTACACTTCTGCTCTAGATATTATGCCATCACTTTGGAAAGAATCCTTCTTTCAAAAACATATCAAAAATATCTTAGAAACCACCAACCAACTATTATAATCAGATGGAATCGGCACAGCACCCAAGCCAACTAAAGCCCTTCAAAACATCCTAAATAAACCCATAGATTCAGCAGCCACAAAAGAAGGAAAAAACCAGGAGGCATCCACAATGTACGGTATAATGACTGCAACAATGACTGCATAGGACAAATGGGCAGAATGCATCCATGAATATCAATTAGCAACCAAAAGAAATGATGAAATCTGTTTAATTTCACTACATATGGACAGATTAAACCAGACTTAATAACTGGGAAACTGTCACCATCCTAGATCAAGTCCAAAAATGCTAAATAATTTTGAGAAACTTGGCACTCTTGACAAATTAGCCATCAACAGACATATAAATGATATCTACATACTGTGCAAAACAAACAAACCAAAAAGGAAACAAAAAGTCCCAACTATCTCCCCACCAGCAATCAATACCCAGATGAACATAGATTAACTCCAAGATTAGACCAGCAATCAAGAAGTGAACAATATCCCAATTAAGGAACTGCCAAACAAGCTAACAGTAAACAGTCCGATCAAAAAACCTCCAAAACTACTCCCACCAACACTGATAGGGCAAGCTACTAGAATATTAATTGAGAACTGCACTCCTACTAGCACTGATGATGTTACCTAGTTTGGGTAATGAAACACATGCAAGAAACATGCTCATTAAGGACCCTCAAGAATCCTTCTGTTGGCTACCGCAGCAGATTTCTTTCAAAGTAGGAAGCAGTTTCTGAATATTCCGATTTACAACAGTGACACCTAAAATATATATATTGATGAGGGCAAAAAAAAAAAAAAAAAAGCTTGCAGAGGCCCTGAAGAACAAATCCTATGTAGAAGTCTGAAGGTGGCGACTCCACTCATTGTGAAAAAAATTGCATCTACGTAGTATAGTAGAACCTCTGGTCACTAATGCTTCTGACCATGACCAAATCGGGTTCCAACCAAAAAATTCACAAAATTTTTGAATCTGGTCACAAACACATACTCGGGTGGTGATCAAACATGATTCCTGACCCAGAAATTCCTGAAGATGAAACAATAGAAGAAAAAGAAATCACCAAAGTTATGGAATAAATTATGGTCGTGACCAGAGATTCTACTGTATATGATAACCACTTTCACATATTACTCCTGAGTACTTTTCTTCAAGCTGTTACCTTCTGATGAGAGGGAATATACTTTCAAGAATTCTAAACCAACTTTTCACAATTTTGGAAGTTATTGAACTCTAGAGAGCTTCAAGCTGGAGAAAGTTGTTTCAAAAACAATAATAACTAGAAAAGTTTCAAAGCCATGGTTTCAAATGAAAAGAAAATAAGTTTTGACAACACAGTTCTAGGCTGGCATAAACAGAGAGATAAAATCAAGATCACATGAAGTTATCATAAAACCACTTTATAATGCCTTGGTAAGGCCACACCTGGAATACCACATCCAGTTTTTGTCGCCACAATGTAAACAAAAGATGTTGAGACTCTAGAAAGAGTGCAAAGAATAGCAACAAAGATGATTAGGGGACTGGGAGCTAAAACATATGAAGAACAGTTGTTGGAACTGGGTATATCTAGCTTGATGAAAAGAAGGACTAGAGGAGGCATGAAAGCAGTGTTCCAATATCTCAGGGGTTGCCACAAAGAAGAGGGAGTCAAGCTATTCTCCAAAGCATTTGAGGGCAGGACAAAAAGCAATGGGTGGAAATCTCCTTGATTAGTTTCCATAATCAAGGAGAGAAGCAACTCAGAACTAAAGAGAAATTTCCTGACAGCCAGAAAAATTAATTAGGGGGATAACTTGCCTCAGGAAGTTCCACCAACACTGGAAGTTTTTAAGAAGAGATTGGAGAACCATTCGTCTGAAATGGTATAGGGTTTCCTGCCTAAGCAAGGGGTTAGAATAGAAGACCTCCAAGGTCTCTCCCAACTCTGTTATTCTATTCTATTCTATTCTATTCTATTCTATTCTATTCTATTCTGTTCTGTTCTGTTCTGTTCTACTCTACTCTACTCTACTCTACTCTACTCTACTCTACTCTACTCTACTCTACTCTATTCTAATCTAATTCTATTCTATCCTATCCTATCCTATCCTATCCTATCCTATCCTATCCTATCCTATCTTATCCTATCCTATTCTAATTCTTATTCTATTCTATTCTATTCTATTCTTCTCGACTTGACTCCACTCCACTCCACTCTACTCCACTCCACCCTACCCTACCCTGTCCTAACTTATCCTATCCTATCCTATCCTATTCTAGCCCTCCCATGGAACTGATTTTGTGGTCAGATCAACCTAATGGGACTGATTGTACTAACCAGGAGTTGCATTTGAGTTGAGAGATTCTTCATCTAAATTGGTGCATTAGATCTCTGCAGGATTAATATATTTCTTATCCATTGAATGAGCCTTCTCCTGCCTTCTCCAATATTGTCCCAAAATTTCAAACTTGCCTTCTCTTATAACATAACCACACACCTAGCCACACTCTTCCACTCTCCCGTGTTAATGCACGCTCCTAAGAAAAGCAAGGGAAGGGAAAGCCCACTCTTGTCTTTGGAAAGTGGACTAGACTGCAGCTCCAGTAGTGAGAAAGTACTCTGATTCCTTCAGAGTAGGATTCCCAATCAGATTTTTCCCTCCTAAACAATTTCTATTAAAAATCTGCAATTATTAATTGCCTGCTGGAGTGGTACCATAACATACCGTATATACTCGAGTATAAGTCAACCCGAATATAAGCCGAGGCACCCAATTTTACCACAAAAAACTGGGAAAACTTATTGACTCGAGTATAAGTCGAGGGTGGGAAATGCAGCAGCTACTGGTAAATTTCAAAAATAAAAATAGATACCAATAAAATTACATGAATTGAGGCATCAGTAGGTTAAATGTTTTTGAATATTTATTTCAAAGAAAAACAGTAAACTAGCTCTGTACGTGGAAAAGAGAGCCAACAAAACCAATATGGTATCAACAATAACTTTAAAAGTACAAAAACCTTAGCTCAATCAGCAACCAAGCTAAAACACAAGAGTTAAAATCCTTCAAAACTGGATTCCTCCTCATCATCTGTATGTCCAAACAGAGTCACTCTCTCCCTTGCAAGAAAAAAGCATGTGTATGTGCTGCATGTACATCCTGTTTTGGAGAGCCACCATCTCTTTCACAGCTCTCCCTCATGCCTCCATTGCATGTGCACACATGCCATGGCTCAGTAGTAGGTCAACATACAGATGTCACACTAGGTTCCCTCCTCAAAAGGAACATCCAACCTTTCTTGAGAAGTACAAACTTCATCTGTTCAGGATTGTGGTGACAAAGGTGAAGGAGGATGGGGCTGAGAGAAGGGAAGGGAAGAAAAAATCATTGACAGGGAGAAAGACAGGGAGAAACACCTGGAAGTGTGAGCCCTCGAGTTTCCTTAGGGAAGACCAGACAACAAGGGGAGAGGAGAGGAGGAGGAGGAGGAGGAGGAGGAGGAGGAGGAGAGTTAAAAAAAAAAGAGTGGGAAGCCAACTCACGTGTGCCATCAAAGCGGGTTGCTATGGTATCCAGGACTGAGAAGGACGGGAGCCAAGACGGGGCCCTTTGCTTCCTCTCCCCGAGACAGGCCAGGGGGAAGCGGGGCTTTCTCCACCTGCTGCTGCCAGAGGGGTGCGGGGGGGAGTGCGGGGAAAGGGGGTTCGTGCCGAGGCTCCGCAAGCCACCGCCGCCTCCTCCAGACGAGCACCCTGATGGGAGGCGATCGCAGCCGCGACGGCAGAGACCGCGAGGTCAGACAGAGACGAGGGGCGCCCCCGAAGAGCTCTGACTGCAGCGAAGGTGAGCGGCCACCACTTACCCGGTGTGCGGCGGCAGGGCAACTCCTGGCGCAGAAAGCCGAGAGGAGGACACCCGGGTGGCTGCCACCCCTGGATCCTAACTGGAAAGACCCCATCAGAGGGATCAGAGGGTTCTGCCTGCCCTCGTAAAGAGGCGATTACCAGATTTGCAGCTCCGAAAGTCTTTGGCGGGAACATGGCTGCCCAGGGCAGCGTTGGGGACTGAACAGGAGAGCCGCAAACACCGCGCTCCCCAGGAGAGGGCGGCCCTTTTCCACTCGGTGGCTCCTGCCACGGCGCAGCCAGGCACTCTGTCTTGCTGCCCCCGGAGCGCATGCGCTCTTCGCCGCTAGGGTAGGGGGCGGAGGAGGCTGCCTGAGCCTGGCGGTTTGTTGGCGAAGCTGGAAGCGCGCAACGCAGGAGCTCGCGGGGGCCCCGGGCGCCCATTAATGGGGAAGGAGAGGCCGCTTGGGGTCGCCTGTGTGGCCCTCAGCGGGTAGACAGCCACGGCGGCGATGCTGCCCTGGAGGCGCGATCGATTGCAGCCACGCCAGCGCAGGCCAGGCATGGTGCCGTAGCGGCTGTTGGAGGAACTGCGCCAAGGCGGAGGAGGAAGGAAGGCGGGCGCGGACGGGCAAAGCAAGCAGGGACCCCCTTCTCCAGCCCCGCTTGGGGTGAAGATTAATCGCACGGGCAGCAGGTCAGAGGGGAATCTGACTCGAGTATAAGCCGAGGGCGGTTTTTTCAGCACAAAAAATGGGCTGAAAAACTCGGCTTATACTCGAGTATATACGGTATCTAGCTCCTTCACACGCCTTCTCTATTGAAATAATAAAGATGGTTCACTTGTAGAAAACCTTCTTATTTACTAGAACACCCACATTATTTGAAATAGGGCACTGAAATCAGAGCACTGCAAAATGCACGGAAATATCATTCTGTACAAGACTAAAATCTCATTCCATAATTGCCACATAGTAAAATATGCTTCAACTTAACCCCATATGCAGAATTAATTAGTTAACAAAGAGGACCTCACAGGTAGTCCTTGACTTACAACAGTTCATTTAGGGATCAAAGCTACAACAGCACTGATAAAAGGGACTTATGACCATTTTTTACACTTATGACCGTTGCAACACCCCCATGGTCACGTGATCAAAATTCAACCTCTTGGTAACTGACTCATATTTATGATGGTTGCAGTGTTCCGGGGTCATGTGATCACCTTTGCCCAGGGAAAGCCAGAGTCACTTAACAAAGTGATTCATTTAACAACTCTGTCAAGAAAAGTCGTAAAATGGGACAAACTCACTTGACAAATATCTCACTTAGCCACAAAACTTTCAAGCTCAATTGTGGTCGTAAGTCAAGGAATATCTTTACTGCTAAATGCAATTGCATTTTAATAACTATTGTTGTAGCGCTAAATGAAGCTAAGCATCAATGTTGCTCAACAAGCTACTTACTCTAAAGATACATTAATATTTCATATTAAAGCTTGATGCTTTGTTATTTTTCTAGCACTTTTTCAAATGTGGAAAATGTATAGAATTACTAAAAGAACTTCAGAAAATGCCTATATATGCTTTTTGGTACTATATACACTCAAAAGGCACACACTTTTAGGAGCTAAGGGCAACACTTGAGTCCCAAATCATGTTGGGGAAAGCACACACCAAAAAATGAACTTGGCATGACTTTTAGAATAGAATAGAATAGAATAGAATAGAATAGAATAGAATAGAATAGAATAGAATAGAATAGAATAGAATAACAGAGTTGGAAGGGACCTTGGAGGTCTTCTAGTCCAACCCCCTGCCTAGGCAGGCAACCCTACACCACTTCAGACAAATAGTTATCCAACATCTTTTTAAAATCTTCCAGTACTGGAGCATTTGGTTAATTTCCGCCCATTGCTTCTTGTCCTGCCCTCAGGTGCTTTGGAGAATACTTTAATAGACACTAACAGAATTAAATGAGTTTCAGACCATATGATTAATGTTTAACATTTTTCCATCCTATCACATTAAATATTATTAGACTGAGTCGTGTTTTGGAGATGCTCTGGGGCAAGGGTCTTCAAACTTGGCAAGTTTATGACTTGTGGACTTCAACTCCCAGAATTCCTGAGCTAACATGACTGGAGGAGGAATTCTGGGAGTTGAAGTCCACAAGTCTTAAAGCTGTCAAGTTTGCCCCTGCTCTGGGGAATCTCTCAAAGTTTCCAAGAGGTATCTCTGCTTTTAGTGCTCAGACTGTTCAAACCTGTTAGACACACTTATCTACACTAATATGCATAGACTTGCACTAAACCCTTTTTCAACCCAACACTCCATACAAAAAGCTTTATATCGTTTTCATACCTGAATTCATTTTCTACTTGGAAGCCTTTTCTTCTTGCAAGATCCATCAGGAAGGCTCTCCTGGTCACTCCCATTTTCCTCTCCACAATGAAAATGATGATGTCCCTAAACTCTATTTTGTAGCTGCTCAGAGGAATTGCAATTTGCATTCTTTTCTGCCTTTTCCTCATGGGACTGAAGCTGGTAGTTTTGATCTTATTCATGACACACCATCTACTTTCCTTTGTTTGCTGAAACTTAGACTTCACTCAGGAAAAAATAAGGCTTGCAGTCAATCGGTCTGGCCAACCAGCAGCCTGCTTTTGAAGTTACCATCCAGTGATGTCACTTGCTCTCTTTTCCCCTAAAAGTCACCCAAAGAAAGTTTTGTACTGTAAATCTATTTATCGCTTTTCAGAGCACTCCTGAATCAGACAACTATGAATACTTCCTTAGAAAATCAGAAAAGACAGAATTACTATCTTTTTGTCTGTTTTATTTGAAAGAATAGTTAAATAACTTCCCTAAAACTTATTTGCAGATGATTTTTTTTAAAACAATAGCCCAATTTATCTAAGGAACGACAGCAGGTGAATGCCTTATGTAAACAAATAGCTTCAGTGCAGAATAATAAACCAAGCTATACAGAGGCTAAATTCGCTAACTAGTCAAAATATTGTCCTTATTTTGAACTGAGCAGACTATCAAAGACAGCTTCTTAGTACAATGTCAGTGGGTAGGAACTAAAATCCTTGCCCATACAAGATCACATATAAAATTCCTTACTTCTCTACTGTGACCTTAATTTAACATGGAAATCTAAAAATGCATGAGTGTGTGTATATGTATACATACACACACATATACACATACTATAAAAGCATATATGCCTATATACAGTCCTATATACACACACAGAGAGAGAGAGAGAGAGAGAGGCATGTGTGTGTGTACATAATTTCTCAGTGAAAATGTTTTATCAATGATAGACCTTGCTCACCTAAACTCAGGAAGAAATCTTTTCCAAGGGGAATATCAAAAACTGAGTTAAATATATGGTCCTCTACCAACTGAGGTAATTCTCCTGATCTAATTAGATTAATGCAAAGCTTTGCAAACTTTCCCTTCATCAGATATCATTACATGATGTCATATAATTGGTCAGCGTCAAAACAACTGGCCACGTTTTTCCATGACTAGCCAGTTTTTAGAAAGTAGTTATTTAAAGTTGTGATTTACTACAGGATTATTCAGAAGATGTTGACAATCTCCAGAGATTTCAGCCATTTAATCTACACAAGAGAGGTAATAATTTCACAAAAGTTGAAGTATCTAGGATTGCTAGAATATGCATCACCTCAGAAGCATAAATCCAAAAGACTGCCTAGAAAGTGAAAAGCTGTCTTGTGAATTTTTGACAAAGTTATACAATTCCCTTTCTATTCTTCAATATAAATTCTGGGAGAAATTTCGAGGATTTTCAATTGTGATGCTTATATATCTGTGGTAATCCCTTTCTATGAGAGCCAGATGGATGTTCTGGTTAAGGCATCAAGCTAGAAGTTGGAACACCATGAATTATAGACCTAAAGCCACCTTGGGCCAGTCACTCTCTCTCAGCCCTAGGAAGGAACCATTGGCAAACCACTTACAAAATCCAAAAAAACTGCAGTGTCTTGAAGACGCTAAAAAAGAAAAGAAAAAGAAAATCCTTTCTTTATTCTTTGTATCATGGCTTCCAGTTGCCAACTAATTCAGAAATAATGATAGAAAACTCAACAATCTGAAACAATTGCAGTGTCAATTCTGCCTCAGCTTGAACCTCTAAGTAAGAAAGATCCTTAACTCCATTTGTTGAGAAAGGTGTAGTTTACGAGACGTCAAGTGAGTTACAGTAATGCAAAGCCAGAACTGACAATTGTGTGCCAAAACCCCTAAGTGTAACTTTCCCTTTCCTTAGGTACTTCCCATGCTGGCCCCCTCCTGTCCAATCAAATTCAAAGCCAGCCAGGGGTGAGATTTGGTGGTTGTCCAAACCGGCCATAACATTAGCTATGAACCCATAGCAGCCCACCCCCTGCATGTAGTTCTTGATTTACAATCATTTATTTAGCAATTATTTGAAGTTACAACGACACTGAAAAGTGTCTTATGACCAGTTTTCACACTTATGACCACTGCAGCATCCCCCAGGGTCATATGATTAAGTTCAGGTGGCGTAGCAACTGACTCATCTTTATGACACCTGCAGTGTCCCAATGGAGGAAGCCAGATTCCTTCAATAACTGCACTGATTCACTTAACAACTGGGGCACAAAAGGTGGGGAAGTGGGGCACAACTCACTTAACAACTGTCTTACTTAACAAAGGACATTTTGGGATCAATTGTAATCATAAGTTGAGGGCTCCCTGTCTTGAAAATGATTTTATGTTTAAGTAAGATGTATTAGAAAGTTTTGATTAATGAAAAAGTATTTTTAAAAAGTTTAGTATTTTGAAGAAAAAAAAGGGTTAAAAAAGAGGGGGCAGTTTCAATAAGATCAAAGAAATTGAAAGAATACAATTAATCCTGTAAATAAAAATGGTGACAGTTCACAAAGATTATTAGGTGCAGATAGATAAACATACTATTTCCAAGAAAGATAAAGCAGGAATAGTTTAAATTGATTATTTTATTCCAAGAGGAAAATATGTTATCATTTGAATATCACTTCTGGATCTTGTGCTTGTGATGGAAAAAAAATGAAACTTTGAGTTTGGTTTTGTTGATAGAAAGATGTGTTGTTATAGAAATGGCTAGTTATATAGTGATGTGTAAAAGCAAAAAGTTGAGATTGGAATGTTTTTATCTTGTTTTGTGCTAAGAAGAATTGGAAGTCAATGCCTTCTCTCTCTCTCCCCTTTCATCTCACATTCCCTTTTCCCCACTCCCTTTTTTCCTCTTAATTTCCTATTTTTTCCTCCTCTTCTTTGTATTTTATATAATAAAAGTAGTTGAACTGCAAAATAGTACCTCTTCAATGACACTTATAAAGAGCGCAGAACCAGTCAGACACTGGCTGGCAAGATTCCAGCTTCAAGTAGTGCTTCAGGGATTCCTGTTATCTGAGTCATAGCACCATGTGCAATATCTCATTCTTCATTACCCATGATTAGAGATATAAAACCACACTGGCCACAGAACTGTTTGCAGTAAAATGTATGTCATAACTTCCTTCAGACCATCATCAGTGGATTTCCTTGAAAAACAGTTATGTTTATATGTAAAGTGATATAATTAAATACATATTGTATTATAGTTGTAATGATAACATAACAAAAAGTAAGGATTTAAGAAATAAGTTATAGATTTACTTGTAACAAATGACTTTAATTGACACTAATAGAAATGTACACTGCTATGAAAACTGTTAGATCTGGGAGAGTGGGCGCAAGAACGGAGACGAGGCATCGAATAGTGACTCCAACTCTTTATTAGTGACTTCAGAACAGAGCAAAAAACTAGGGCACCAGCAGCTCTTTTTATAGAGTTGGCTGCTGTCACAACACCCAATGATTTGAGTTTGCCGTGCTGGAAAGCGTCCAATCAGCGGCAACCCACTAACAGCCAATCAGATCAGCCGACAACAACCAATCACAATCCGCTATCAGCAGGCCAATCAGAAGTGCAGGTTTACGAGCCTGATGTAAAAGTAAAACTATTAGAATTGCAAGCTAACGAGTTTGCTTACTTCGGAACAAAAGCGTTGTAAAAATGTGAGAACATGTTTCTCTTTTTTTAAAATATATTCTTTTTAAAAAAAAACTTTCAATAAACATTATTAAGAAGAAAAGAAAAAGAAAACCAATGTGCAGCAGTACCAAAATGAGGGAGATTAAAGCTTTGTTTTAAAAGATGGTCTCTGTGCTATGGGGAGCTGTAAGCCTTCTATGGCAGTTTAAGGATCTGGATAATGATTATTAAGAAGCCATTTTGGTTTAATTGTGTCTACTGAGGCTCCATATCATAAAGAGTAAGGCACCGTTTATCCTAGATTAGACTATGGTCTAACTGTCCATTGTGTAGATTAACAATCTTCTACCCTCCACTTATTTTAGTCTGTAGCTCCCACAGTCCTCTGTTATTAGTCATGTTGTCTGGATCTGTTAAAGATCAGCTGTCCAAATTTGCAGGTAGTCCTCAACGTTTAACCATCATTGAGCCCAAAATTTCTGTGGTTAAGCGAGACATTTGTTAAGTGAGTTTTGTCCCATTTTATGAGCTTTCTTACCACTGTTGCTAAGTGAATCACTGCAGTTGTTCAGTTAGTAACATGGTTGTTAAATGGCTCTGGCTTTTCCCCATTGACTTTTCTTGTCAGAAAGTCACAAGGGCCCAGCAGAGATTAGACTACCTGAGACTTCTCAGAAAACAACAACTGAATGAAAAACTGCTGGTGACCTTCTACCACTGCACCATAGAGAGTATCTTAACTTACTGCACCTCTGTATGGTTTGCCAATTGCACAGTGGCAGATAGGAAAGCACTCCAGAGGTGAATGTCAATGCCCAGAAGATCATGGGTTGCCCTCTCCCCTCTTTGGAAGAGCTTTATAGCTCCTGCTGCCTTAAGAAAATTCAAAACATTCTCAAAGATCCATCTCATCCTGGGAACCCTTTTTTTTTTAACTATTACCAAATGGCAGATGGTTCCAGATAATAAAAACAAGGACAAATAGGCTGAAAAACAGCTTCTTCTATCCCAGGGCAGTAACTCAGTTGAATTCTACTGTATAGTGCAATATTAATGCAATATCAGAGGTTTTCAATTCAATGTATAGAATGTGAAGGATGTGTATTTTCATAGTCCTAATGTACACTGAAGATGGTATTTAATTTTGTTGTACGGGGTGCTATGACAATTAAACTAAACTAAACTAAAAGTGATCACATGACCCTAGGACACTGCAAGTGTCATAAATATGATCTAGTTTTGATCATATGACCACAGGGATGCCGCAACAGTTGTAAGAGTTAAAAACAATCATAAGTCATTTTTTTCAGTACCATTGTAACTTTAAATGGTCACTAAAGAAACAGTTGTGAGTTGAGGACTGCCTGTATCTGGAAATTCAGCAGATTGCCCATCTCTAGTGAATTATAAGAAATACAGATTTTTTTTCCATGGTTGAACATGGTGTGGAAAGAAATATCCATTTGGTTCAGTTCCAAGCTGGGAGAAAGACACTGGAAACATGGAGGCTGCTTGGAGAGATTGTTTAATGATGAAGCAGGACCACCAGCAGTCCTGGCCTCTGGGCAGCTCACCATATGGGGTTGAGAGTAAGGGTTTTTTATATCTTCTCTTGGGTTTTGCACTAGAGCTTCTTCTTCCTGTGCAAGAACGTGTATTCTATTGACTGTTGTAGGGGTTATGAAATGGTCATAGCTGGCTCCATAGGTTGTCTTAGCTCCCCGCTTTGTTGAGGTTTGCAGGGGGTGAAGCAATGAAGGGGCATTGGGCAATTCCTATTGTGGATGAGGGCTAATCCTACTTTTGTTCATACCTTGCTGCAGGGAATTTTTGCCTATGAATAGATACTCGGCTTCTTTCAATAGCTCTTTATCTTTTAAGTGCTGACATCTGCCAAGGTCTATTAAGAAATATGGGGGCTGCTTTCTCCCTCTAAAAAAACATGTTTCTCAATTTCTCATCCAGGGAAATATAATATTCTGCCTTTTTAAAATATTTCTCAAAATATTTCATTTTTCTAGGAGGGGGTGGATGCTGGTTTTCTACAATGGTCTTTCTCTTAATATGCAACCTGATAATTTTAACAGCACCTGCTAGACATTGGCTCTTGATCCTTTTCAGAACACAGAGGCTGAATTCTCCTCTCCTCACATGAATGAGTTTAGGATGCAGTGCACCAGTTCCTTTTGCCTGTGATCCAACAAAACTCTCATAGTGACTTTGATACACTTTAGAATCATAAAGGATTCTTTGTGGCAGCATTATTATTTTAGCAGTGTCATATCAAGAGGTTCATCTAGAAATGGGAAGGAGATGAAACAGCATTGACAAAAATGCCACTAATTCCTAAATAGCTCAAGAGGCTATGAAAAACCCAGGAGCTCATGTGGGGTTTGGCATCTACTGACCTCAGCTGTTAGATCCATGTGTCGATTTGTTTATTTCTCTTTATTTTAGCATCCAAGTTATGCAACGTTTAATCTGCATGAACTAAAATGAAGATACAGCTCTAAGTACCTAGTTTCTTTTTTTTCTCTGAGATTCTTTTTTTAAAATTTACTTTTTGCTATTTCTCTGCACATCTTCACTGTCATTTCAGCAGCCCTTCTGTTATTTGCTCCTCCTATGAGACATGTTAGTGGCTTGAGAACTATTTGTAGGGTTATTTGTTTATTTATTCGTTCATTCATTTGCTATCAGCACTCCAACTGTTGCTAACGCCAGTTAGGGAAAAGTTTAGAATATGTTTGAAAATATCTTGCCACCACCAGTTCTTTGAAGGGTGGGTTTTTTTTAACAAGATCTCACAGTGGGGCAGATTGAGAATGGAAATAGAGCTCATGAGCCATTTTACCTCTAAAAAAAAGAAAAGGGCAAAAAATAGCACAGAGTCGGATATCTGCAAAGGTATAGCACCTAGTTGGAAAGACTGACGGATAAGAAGATACATTCTAAAGTTGCTTTCTAAGTTTCTGTTTCTTTTGTTTTCTTTGTGTTAATTTCCTATCACTTCAGGCATCTGTTCTGATTACCGCCAGGGAATCATTCTGCATTCATTACAGCTTGCAACTTCTGTTCATAATCCAACTCGGTCTGAGTAAAGTGTTAATTAGTTGTACTTGTTGTCACTGTTAAGTTGGCAACCCCAGGCTTCTACAAAATAAGACTGTTGTATCAAACTCCGAGGGTATGGATTATACTTGATACCCACAAAGGTTCTGCTTGACTTATAGAAGTAGCTGGCCTTGAGCTGCATCAGCAGTGCCTTTGAAAAGCTCAAACCGTATCTATCTATTTCTGGAGACCATGTCTCACAGCATTTTCTAGTATAAATGATGATAAAGTGTGCACTGAGGTTTAATTCAAGCACTGTGCCATTAAAGAAACAGTGTGATGCTCTCCTACTTTAAAATGATGATGACCTCTGAAGTGAGCTAGCAGTAGAGCTGGATAATTGTGCCAGTGAAATTCAACAATTTTGGATTAAAGCAGTAGCATGCAACTTTTTTTTTTTTTTTTTTTGAGGTGAAGGAGGGGGATTGAGGCTGTTTTGGGCTTTTGAATGGCCTCACAGAAGGGGTATAAAATTAAAAATAGTGAGCCAAGCTTGGACAACAATTAAACTTAGATTTATTTTGCTTCCACTACTCTTTGCAGAATTAAATAAAAATTGTATGATTACTCTCCAGCCATCTATGTAATCATTTCCCCCATTTTAATACATTAAAAATTATAATTTGTTAACAGAGTCTGGAAGTCTCTGGAACACAAGTTTTCAAAGGCTTCTTTCAAAAATAATAGGTTCCAAAAATAGTTCTCCTTTTTGAACATCTCAAGGCTCAGATAAACAGACAGTTTGTAAATTAATAACTTGGAACTGAAAAAAATCCATCCATTAATCAATGGATGAGTTGGAAATGGTAGATGTAAGTCAGTTCCTGTTAAAATTCCTTAGGTCCTTCTCTTCTTTTTTGCTGTTTTATGATCTTTCAAAGAAAAAATACCCATCAATTAGAGAGGCATAGAAAATGAGTTCCTACTTCAATTTTCATTCTACAAAAATGGATAACAAGGATAGGCAATCTTTCAGTGGACATGATAGTGGTATAAAGTGACTGGGAAAATATGCAAAAATGTTACCGAAGTAAAAAGGGAAAACACATTTTAAAGTCTAGAGCAGGGGTGTCAAACTCAAGGCCCAGGGGGTGGATCCGGCCCATGGGGAGCATACATCTGGCCCTCAATGCTGCCCTAGAAACAGCAATGGACTGGCCGTGGTGCCTCTGGGAGTGAAAATGGAGCTCAGGAGGGCCTCCATTTTCATGGCAGAGGATTGCAGGAGGCTGTTGAAGACTAAAATGGAGCTCAGGAGCCCATTTCCACTGGCAGAATGCTTGGACCACCACAGGCACCCCCAACATGAGTGACATCGAGCTGGCCATGCCCACCTGGTCATACCCAGCCTGGCCCCCTGAGGTCAAACACAAACCTGATGAGGCCCTCAATGAAATTGAGTTTGACACCCTGGTCTAGAGCAAAGAGGTAATATTAGGAAGTGGCTTGGGCAGACACTGTTCTGATTCACTGGAAATATAAGAAGGGATCAGATTCCTTGGCATCCATATTTCAGCTGATATCTTCTGGTCCCCTAACACCAAGGACATAGTGAAGAAGGCTCAGCAGCGGCTGCACTTCCTGCGGGTTCTCAGGAAGAACAATCTGGATAAGAAGCTGTTGCTGGCTTTCTATAAAGCCTCTGTGGAGAGCACTCTGACATATTGTCTGGGTGTGTGGTATGCAGGCTCCACAGTTGAGGACAGGAAAACTGTACAGAGGGTGATAAACACAGCTCAAAAGATCATTGGTTGCCCTCTGCCCTTGCTGGAAGACTTAGCCAGGTCCCGCTGCCAAAGTAGAATCAAGGCCATTATAGAAGACCCCTCACACCCTGGCAATTATCTTTTTGACCTGCTGCCGTCTGGACAGCATTTTAGGTCAATAAAATCCCACACCACTAGACTAACAAATAGTTTCTTTCCCTGGGCCATCTGAACTGCAAATAAACATGAAGTCATTAAGATGTGAAAAGATATGAAATCGCGATACCCCATTCAGATGTATAATAACATATTACAGTACAATCCATCTCTTGTGTATTATACTTGGCTAAGCGTTACAGTCAGTGTTGGATGTATATTTTGTGTATATTCGTAGATATTGTACTCTCAAATTGCAAATGGAGACGTGGGTACTCTATCTTTCTTATCTTCATTTTTAAGTGTTTTGGTTTTATTGTATTGCGAACAGTTGCTGGAGTGCATCCACAGTTTTGTTGTACTTGTACAATGACAATAAAGTTCTTCTAATTCTAATCTAATTGAGATACAGCACAATCAAAGCTGCACAATTCTATTCTTTTACATCCTAGCATTTTCCCACAGGTGCAGGATCCATTTTGGGGGGATCAACAAATACTGTTTCACACCTTCAAATATGGTAGCTAAGTCCAATTGGATGATTTTCATCTGTGGGTTAATTATTTCCTGCCATTTTTGCTTTGGTTTTCCAGGTGCATATTTGCCATTGGTGTGGTAGACAGTTGCCATTGGTGTGGTAGACAGTTGCCATTAGTGTGGTAGACAGTTCAGGCAATGGTGGGGTATTGCTCATAGAATGGGGCCATAGGATTGTAAACCTCTTTCCCCATAGTTATTCTGCAATATCCATTTGCTACTGGACTTTATTGTTGCTGATGTGGTCAAGAAGAGAACCTCCTAATGACCAATAGACAATGTATAAGTTACTCCACATCAACAAGATTCTGTTGTTATAACCAATCTCAATCAGATAAGTTTTAGCTTTCCTGTGGAGTTGATTGCCTGGTCTGGCTTTTCTAGTGGGGTTCATACATGACATACTTAAGAAGGCCCAGAACCCTCTATCTATTGTCTGATTTGGGGTGGGAGGGATGTACAGATTTTCCCCAATCTATCTTAAATATATTTTAGGATTCTTTCTGTAGTTTCTATGTTTCCAACTTCAAACAAGTTGGAAAATATATTGATTTTAAGCAGTTATCAGGGGAGATTCCAAGGGCTACAAAACAGGGATTGATGGACCACATTAAAAGAAATTCAGGACTTTAGGCCCTCAGATTGCCTCCTCCAAGAAAAAACACATGAATAAGCAACTGTATCCATCAGGGATAAAGTACATTGCCTTGCTTACCATTCCTGCAAGAATTCACAATTTGCTCTCCTACACACCATACTTTCTGGTGAGATTATATGAAATTTCAGAACCCATTAACCAAGCTAAGGATCAAGATTCCTGTCCTTTGGTGTATCTCACCCACTGAGGTGAGGTACCTGTTCCACTCACCTGACTTTTCTTAAGAGCTCATAGATCAATATTTCATTAGGAATCATTCTTCTGGTTGAATTCTGTTGATTTCACCCATTTTCATTTTATACTTTTTCCTAATGCATAAAATATTGCCCAGCAACAAAACAGGACAAATACAGAATTCAACAAATAGTTAGGACTGCAGAAAACAACAATTGCAACCAGCCTGCCTTCCATTGAAGATCTGTATAATGCACAAACCAGAAAGAGGGCTGAGAAAATATCTACAGATCCTTCACATCCTAACATAAACTGTTCCATCTTCTCCCCTCAAGATGCTGCTATAGGGAATGACACACCAAAACAACTATACACAAAGTCAGTTTCTTTCCCAGTGCCATCACTCTGCTTAAGACCTTACTCCCACAATACTGCATTATACCTAACGATACAGTATTTAGCCATTTGGAGGTCTGGTTGCTATTAGCCTTGTCATCTTGTCATCTTTCTCATTTTCTCTTCTTTCTCATCTCTCACCTTTCCTACTACCTCTCCTGTTGGTATATTGTGGTTTAACAATTGTTGTTTGTATCCTATGATTTATAGGATCTATGACTTTTCACTTTGTTGTTTGTATGTACACTGTATCAGGGTTCCAGCGATTGCCCTAATTAAATCATGAGCCTTGAGCCAAGCTTCAAAAGAATCCAAAAGATTTATTAGGAGCAACATGTCGGCATTAACCTAAATGAAGCCAATTCTGGCATACATAATTCATAGTCAAACCCCACCCCCCCCGTTGGTTCATAAATCAGATTCTCTAATAAAGCACGTTCATGGGCTGGGTGCCATCAATCACATTCTCCAATGAAGGATTTTTGTGGACAGAAGATCTGGTAGCCTAGCTGCAATCTTTGTAAGATAAGCATGGAATGTATTTCTGGTTTTAAACTGCTGTACTGCTCCTTCAGATCCCCCCCCCCTTTTGTTTATGGCAACTCGAAAAGCAGGCATAGGAATGCTTTATGAGTTGATACGCTGAGAGCTTATGCACCAGAGACCAATTCCTTGCATATCCAATCACACTTGACCAATAAAGAAGTCCATTCTAAAAAAAATAATAATAATGTTTAGAAACTGTGTGACTAGATTTCGATCAGTGTTGCTTGTTCTGAATGAAGCCATCTCATTGCAATATTTCTGAAATCTGCATTCCAACAATACTTTGAATTATTTAGTTCAGCGGCTCTTCTTTCTGTTATCTAAAACTTATTATTCCTTAGATTAGACAAGTTATAAGTGGCACCCAACAGTGATTGAATGATTACAAAGTATTATGTATAATTTGTGATAAAAAGAAAACCCTCATCACAATAACAGATGCAAATTAATGAGCGAAAAAAATAAAAGACTGAAGAGAGTCAGAGAGACTTAATTATGATATATTATTGAAATGACAAGGAATAGAATGTTGAGGTTATTTAAAAGTCTGTAACATATACGTTTGGAACAGCAGTCAGTTTCTGCAAAATGTATCAGAGTGAATCCATGCCTCTTTCTAAGTGCATTTATTGATACAAAGATATGGGGATTTTATTTTACTGCTGTAATGAGCATGTTGACTCTTTTAGAGGTAGTCCTTGACTTACAACCATTTCTTTAGTGACCATTCACTAAAGTTACAATAGCATTGGAAAAAGTGACTTATGACCATTTTTCACACCTAGGACCATTACAACATCCCCCTGGTCACATAATCAAAATTCCCCCTGGTCACATAATCCTTGGCCACTGGAGGGTTGTCATGTCCCGGGTTCGTGTGATCATCTTTTATGAACTTCTGACAAGTAAAGTCAGTGGGAAACAAAATTTACTTAGCAACCCCAGCAAGAAAGCTACAGATAACAGATAATCAGAGTTGGAAGGGACCTTGTAGGTCATCTAGTCCAACCCCCTGCCCAAGCAGGAGACCCTACACCATTCTGACAGATTGGAGTCCAATATCTTCTTGAAGGTCTCAAGTGATGGTGCTCCCACAACTTCCAAAGGCAGCTTCTGTTCCATGGGTTGATTGTTCTCACTGTCAGAAAGTTTCTCCTCATTTCCAGGTTAAATCTCTCCTTGTTCAGTTTCCATCCATTGTTCCTTGTGTGGCTCATAAAATGGTCCAAAATTTACTTAACTGTCTTGCTTAGCAACAGAAATGTCATGTTCCCATACGCTGGAAAATGTGTCCTCGGGGATTTTGTAGAGCTCAATAGCTTCTTACAAGGTCAAAAAGGAAACCCACAGAGTAATGTGCAGCTGTATTATGTTTTCCATTTAATAACCTCCAATGGAGCCACGAGACCCAGGCCAGGAGCATCCCTTGTAGAAGGTTTTTGTTTTGTTTTTTAAAGTCACAGGGTCAACAGCTTTCAATGCATGCCTACAGCTGCCATCTTCACAGTTTTGATCTCCATGCCAATGCTGCTCTCTTTAATACAACTGAGGAAGGATGATTAAAACAGTCAAGACTTTTAATGTAATTGTAGTTGTTTTGTCAATTTGGGGGAGGGAATTGTCTTTTGAACATTTAATAATTTACTTTAACTAATGTTTAAATGAATTGTTGGAGGGTGCCGAGAATCGTAAAGAGCCATAAAAAAGAGTCGATAAAAATGGTCTACCATCACAGCAAAAAGAAAATAAACAAGAAATAAATATCAGAATCTAGTGCATGGGGAGCTTCTCAGGTCTTCTGCAAATGGTTCAGATAAATCAATTTATGTTGCCTTCTCGTTATTAAGCAAAAGGTGTCAAGCTGTTGTTTATCATTCAGATTAATTCTAACAGGCAGGTTTGCTCTGCATTCAGAAAAGATTGTAGACACCAAAATGGGGAAGGTGGGAAAGAGAGAGAAACATGTGCCTTGGAGAGGATCGAGCAAGTGTTCAACCATAAGATGAGACATGCGAGTTTCCTCCTCCCAAGTGAAGGTTCAAAATCAATTAACTGTCTCTTTTATTCTGAAAACATGAAGTGAACGGCCTACAAAAAACTCCAGGAACACCAAAGGGAGAGACAAACTACCCTCTGAGTTCTGAGAAAACAACTGTTTAACTAATGCTGAAGCCTGTGTTGTTATATTCTCAGGCATTTTATCTATTCATTTTAATGTGGAATTAATTGCTAAGCCAAAAAAAAAAAAAAAAAAGAATCACATGCCAATAATGCGCCATTATGAAACAGTTTTAATTTCTCCGGCTGATTATTTTTAGATCCTTGGTCATTTTTGCTACAGCAACATGTGAATCCTGTAGTCTAGTCCAAGCCAGCATACATTTCATCAAAAATAAATCCAATTTATTCAAATGGCACTTACTTCCAAGAAAATATGCCCGGGGTTAACAGTTTGGTAGACTAAACTATTTTTGAACCAAAGTGCACCAAACTAAAATGCAGTCATCAGAGTTGAGTTCAAAACTTTACTTGGAGATTGTGCACATACACAAATGCATTATTTAGTTAGATTGTCATTCCTTAGTAATAGGGGTATAAGGCTAAGCAGATTTGATCAGAAGTGTTCTGTTGAGGTCAATAGGCATTCACAAATTGATTAATTGGACTTCCTATATTTATTTTGTTATATCCAATCTAAAATGTATTGCTATATATGTAGCGTATGTGGGATGCTAGGCTGGGCAGACTTCACCCAGGGCATACAAAAACTCACAGAAGTAGTGGGAGATTGGAAGATGTGAAAAGACCTGGCCCGCAGAATTGCCAAGAGTTGGACACAACTGAATGGATAACATCATCAATGTTGTGGTCCACCGGTGGCCTGTGGAGCTGGCAGCAGAGTTGGAGAGTGGGGAGGAACATTGGCCAGTCCTGGAGTCTAGGGGGTTTTCAGATGAGGGATCTGTGTCTGACACAGAGATGAGGCCAGGGCCATCTGAGAGTTATTTGCTGACTCCAGAGCCTCCAAAACATCAGCGAGGCAGAGGAAGAGGGACAGTCTGTTCCCAGTGTGCCCTTGCGCAGAGCTGCCAGAAGGCAAGAACAGTTAAGACAAAAGGGCCGACTCTAGAGTAAGGCTTGGAGATGATTAGCCCCTCCCATAAGACATAAAGGAGGAGCAAAGGGACATGAGCCTTTGCAGGGAGCAACTTTGTTCATTCTGGTCGGTTTAAAATCTGAAGCTCCATGTTGACTTTGTGCTCCGTTTGGCCTTGGTACAGCTAATTGGCAATTTTGTCACCAGCAGCATTTCAAGGGAGATAAAGGTGGGTGCTTATCAGCCTTATCCTGAAAGACTGTGGCAGACTTCTGTGGGACTATTCATAAACTGTTTGGGACTCATTATGGGCTGTGAATGCATATAACTCATATAATCCCCACTGAAATTATAAAAAACGTTTTTTTTGGAACAGTGTGTGATTGTTACTGTCTCAAGAAGCCTTGGTCAGAACAATCATCACTGATATGTATGGGTGTGAGAGTGCGTGTTGTGTTGGTGCTGGCAACAGTTACATTCCCCTGAACTGCACCGCAAAATAATGTGGCTACAAGACAATTGAAGCGGTCTATCAGTTGTTCCATGCAATTATTCCCTGAAGTCAGAATCAATGTCCCATCAGCACTACAAAACAATGTTTATCTAGCCAAGATTCACAATCCCACCAAAGAAAGAGCAGATGTGCTCCTGAAAGCTTCCTGAAAAATCAAAGTCCATAGGATTTGTACCAAGCAAGGGAAGAAAGCCACATTAAAAAAAAAAAGAAAAGAACAAGTAAGATAACATGGAGGAGGGGAGTGACCTCTTTTTAGATGAGAATGATAAAAAGAATTGCAAAGCAGTCTGCTGGATCTAATCCCAAACGATCATATCCAGCATTACGTAAGCACTGCCTTGATGGAAAGTGATGAGGAGATGGTATGGATACAAAGGTATTGAAATGCCAGCCAACAACATAACCGAAATATATTTTATACTTAATATATTTATTTAGAAAATTAAAAACCCAAAGTTTTCCTTCAAACATGAGACGAATGGTCACAGCCAACACCTAAATGTGGCCAAATGGACAATTGCCGTTACAAATGGAGAAGTCATCCCAGTGATAATGTGATCATTCCCAGTTTGCAGAGAACATCCAAAAAAATGCCATGGGGCATGGAGAATATTTTCCAGTTTCTCTTCCAATCGTAGAAATCTTTTGGCCTTCACTAAAATTACTTATCGTGTACCAAACAGTCTTATTTGTTTTGATGAGTGTGGTTATCAGCTGAAACTGTTTTCAAATTGTTCAGGTCTCCCTCAAGGTCCTTTCTCTTTTATTATTCAGAAGCAATTTGATTTGGCTATGTCTTACCACAAGATTTTTCTTTATTGTATCATTACAGATATACTAATAATTCATTGTTGTGTTTTTCATTTGCTTTTCACCGAAATATCCTGGGACACCCAAAGAAAGAGCCTTTGAAAATCTTTGCTGATGCAAGTAGAAATTCAGTCTGCATCCTAAAAACAGACTTACCTTTATTTTCCAATGACTGTGAACCTGATCAGAAATGAACCTGTATTCCTCAGATCAAGAAATACATATAATGGGTAGAATGCTATGGTGGGTTTCCATAGAGTTAGCAGATTTAAGAATGAAAAGGGGTGCTTCTCTCCATCAATATTTTACAATTTGTTTAGAGGATGCCTGAAGCAACTGAAGCATATTTGGAAGTATGGAAACATTTTATGGAGGAGAAGGAGGACAAAGGGCAATCCAAGTGTATAAGCAGAAGTCCTTTTACAGTGAATAAAGATAATGGTAAAGTTTTCCCTGTCAGTCATGTCCAACTCTAGGGTATGATGCTCATCTTCATTTCTTGGCCAAGGGACAAAGACAATTTCTATGGTCATATGGCCAGCATAGCTATTGTTCTGACCAAGGCTTTCTGAGACTGTAATTAAGCACACGCTTAGTCCAAACAACTCTTGTTTTATTTCAACGCTGGGAATTATGTTCATTCCCAGCCCATAGTGAGTCTCAAACAGTCCCTCGAGATAAGCACCCACCTTTCTCTCCTTTGAATTGCTGCGAACAACAAGAGTGCCAAATTAACTGTAAAAAAAACCAACTGAAGTACAAAGTCCACACTTCAAGGTTTAATCCAAACAGAGCAAATGACTTTGCTTCCTGCAAAGGTTTCTCTACCTTTGCACCTCCTTTATACCTTAGGGAAAGGGCAATCACCTCCAAGCCTTACTCCTGAGTCGCCCCTTTTGTCTTAGCTGCTCTTGCCTTATGGCAGTTCTGTGCACACATGCACTGAGAACAGGCTCCCCTTGTTCCTCTGCCTTGCTGCTGCCAGATCTAGAGGCTCTGGAGTCAGCACACAACTTCCAGATGGTCCTGGTCCCAGCTCTGCATTGGATGCAGGACCCTCATCCAAGTCCTCTCCAGACTCCCAAACTGGTCCCTGTTCTTCCCCACTGTCCAATTCTGCTACTGTCTGCACAGGCTGCCGGCGAACCACAGCAGCTAGATGCCAAAGATGCTAGATACACCTAACACTGTAGATGCTAGATACACCTAACACTGTAACCTTCCCATCGAAGTGGTACCTATTTATCAACTTGCATCTGCATGCTTTTGAACTGCTAGGTCGGCAGGAGCTGGGACAAGTAACAGGAGCTCACCCCATTGCGTGGAGCTCAGGTCTTGAACCCAGGCTGTCAGCTCTCCAGCTGACATGGTCAATGTCTTTAATCACTGAGCAGCAAATACCACCCATTAAATCCAGCATAAATTAAATATTAACTTCCACATCATTTATACATTCCATTTAAGGGTTATGCCAGTAAGATGTCACCCAGTCAAATTCAACTAGATGATTTTTTTACTAGTTAAACCTTGCTCATAGCTCTCCTAAAAACATATTTAAAAATCCCTTTCATCCTATTTATCTACTTTATCCATTCTCTTCTCTTTCTTCTATTTCTCTCAACCTTGTCAAGTTTAATCATTTTTTTCTCATCTGTCATCAGCAACACATGGCCCAAAGAAGAGTCAGCCATCCTTTGATCCAAGATCAATCAATTGATTCTTATTTGTGGTCTCCAAATCCACAAAACAAAGGCATGTACCTCCCCCCCCACCCCCGGTCTTTGCAGCATCCAACTTTCACTTTCATCCAAAAAAATATATTACCACAGGAAAAACCATCGCTTTCACGTTTCTGAAATGCCCTTATCTTCTCTAAGTTTCTTATAGCTGTTCCTCCAGGATTAATCCCCCCTTTATTTCTCCAGTATGTCATTTATCTTTGTCTATTCTTGAGCCCAAGAAAACAAAATTATTTACCACTTTCACTTCTTTGCCATTTACTAAATGCACAGACCAACATTAACTTCATTAAACATTAACTGAGATAGTTTAGTGTTCATGTTTATGTTCGTAAAGATCTTGTCTAAGTAATTTTTGCCTAATGAAGTAATGTCATCTGCATATTTCAAATAGTTTAGCAATCCAATTTTTATTCCAATTGTTACTTCTACCAATCTTGCCATCCTTACTATAAATTCACTGTATGTATTAAACATGCATAGGAATATTATGCATCCTTGTCTCACTCCCTTCCCTCTGTTTCTCCAGATTTAGTTCTTGCAGTAGCTTCTTGATCATTTGTAAAGATTCCTTGGATATAGAGCTGGTATTCAGCAGGTTCTGACCAGTTCTGGAGAACCAATAGCGGAAATTTCGAGTAGTTCCGAGAACCAGAAAATACCACCTCTGCCGGGAGATTTTACAGCATCCTTCCCCTGCCACGCCTACCAAACCATGCCCACAGAACCAGTAATAAAAAAAATTAATCCCATCACTGCTCAGAAAATATTCTGGTGAGGTGAACTCCTTGCATTCTTCTGCTCTCTCTAATATCATCTTACATTAGCTATTTGTTCCCATGTTACTTTGCTTTTTCTGAAACGTTCTGGAAACACATTATTCCCCCCCCCCCCCCCGGGTTTGACAAAATCTGGGGAAAAGCAGAAAAAGAAAAAAAGAAAGAAAATAATCATACGGTATCCCGCTCACAGATCTTCTACATGTCCTACCTAGTTTGATTATAACTTTTCTTGGCTTTAGTAACATACAAGCTCAAGTCACAGTTTGAAAACAATCATTTCCTGTGATCTCTGCAATTGGCACATAATTCTTCCATTCACATAGAAAAGTGAGATGGTCAAACTGAGGAAACAGAACACTTCAACAACAGAATAATCAGAGAAGCCATAGAGATAAAAAAAATGCCCACACTGCATGAATAAATGAGATGACACCTCCTGCCTACCAGCCATTTGGAAACCTGCCCTCATGAACAGATGAATACCTAACATGAAGACTGACACCAGACCCACACCCATGAGGGCCATACAAGATGCTACCACCACACTTCCACATAGAAAGCAGACTCACACCCACACAGAAGATGAGACATGACCATGGACCAGAAGCCACACTGCAGCTGCATCACTACTCACTTCAAACCCTCCGAGCCATACATTAAACGAACTGACCCCCACCATGAAGATGCGGCATGACCACGAACGCAAAGCCAAACAGCAGAATCA